>RXPK01000083.1:247260-326433 GCA_004143645.1 Protaetia brevitarsis | reverse complement strand
TTTAAGTCCCAGTATAATTTGGTTAGAACGTATAGTAATCATGAACTGAATATAATATCGCTGCAACTGTACATATCCTGTATCCTAGCGGCACTTACTTGAATGGGGATGACCCAATGTTAATTCGTTGTGAAAAATGATGAAAAAATCCTTGTAACGGGTTGTGATAAAAACTTCTAGAAGGTTTATTTTATTTTTATCAAGTGAATGAATTAAGTGGTTTCTGTGTTACATCTGTATAAGGATCTTCTATGTAAATCTCATTAATTACTCTATTCTGAAAATATACAGAAAAACGGAGGATTGCTTCACATTTATAAAAATTTTCATTGTCTACACACCTTACTTTTCTACATGGAGTGTGCATGTTTGCTGTTCCGAGTCTAATCATAGCTCTGCTTTCCTGATTTTCTTGCTACCGATGTTATTCCTCCTGGCTGGCCCTTCTTAGCTGTATATACGAGCGAATCTGGATTGTCAACTAAAGAAATACATTTGGAGGTATTTATATGTCCGTGTATAACGGGTAACGAGTATCTGCGTCAAACATGTTTAAATTTCTTTATAAATAAATTAAACGTTTCTATAAATTTGAGTTTATTAATTCGTATGAATTAAAATTCTGAACTTTTATAAGTTGCAAACGGGTTGTGGTTTCTATTCTCTTATGATAGCGCGGGATATTTAAAAGTCTTTTGATACAAAATCCAAATTATACTGGATATGATAATACTTTATTTGAATTCCAAATAAATATCACCCTGATAAGGATTTCTCATACCTATTTTATATGTTTCTGATTATAACAATTTATTAATATAATTATAACATGCTATAAGATTACACTTTTATTAACGAAAGCACATTTGAACTGAATTCTAAGAATTAAACTGTATAAAATCAGTATTAAACAAATAAAGGCATATAGTAATAAGCAGTTGGTGATTCAAGGAGGAGCCGAGGCGTAACAGCCCGTCACGCAGCGGGTTCTAACTGTAAGAATAATAAAGAAAAGTCAAGAGGGGATCATTAGTGCCATTGATCTGGAGTGGTAAATTTTAGATATCTTGGGGACGTATACGGGATTACATAGCCACTAAGGGGATTGATTTGATTGTGTTCCATCATTGTAGGAGTTCTCTGCGAGAAAAGGAGATCTCATTAGAAGTTATTTATTTTTTTCTTTTCCGTAAACGATATATCCGGAAAATTCACAATAATATGTATCTTTTCTGTGTGTTTGTAATTAAAACAAATTTTTCTATTTCGGCTGTCTAATGAATCTTTTTCTAATAGAAAAAACAGTTTGTATATGAGTTCATTATTAGCATTGTTTCGCGTGTTATATAGTTGTTTCAACATCAGTTTCAACAAAAACTGGAGTTGTTCAATTCAATTTCAACGAGAATTGAGTTGAAACGTCGGGGAAATGCTTGGGTTTGAATTGTGGTGACTATCTATTGACCGGTTTATTTCTACCAGGAGACTTACTGGCGTCGCTGTACCGAACCTTTTGAAGCAACTCTGCTGAGTTCCTGATAATGTCACCATACCGACAAGAATCTGCAATGTGGTTTATCACAAGGCTGCACCACCACATTCAGGTTTGTTGCTCGTAATTTTAACAGCAAATACGGGATCGCGGGATTGGCAGTGCTACACGCATGCCTGCTCGATCCCCAGACTTAAACCCCCTAGATTTGTCTGGGATTCTGAGTCAATAGTTTCAACTATCATGGGGAATTTTGGACGATTTGGCTAATCGGATAATTGCTGGGTTAACTCATAAAACGACCGGTTGTGTGAGAAAGATCGACAGTCAATGACGAGAAGATTGATGCTTCACCCAAGGGTGGAGGAAGCCAATTTAGAACATGGCGAGTTATTGTAGTTGAAGCAACTGTACAGTCTTTATATGATAACGAAATGTTTACTGTCGCAAATCTTTGGTTCGCCCTGTATCTTCGAAATAAGGTTTTTCAAAAAACTCAATAGATACATATTCTTCAGAATAACAGGGAATAACCCTTGATTTTTTTACGCATGTTTACTTAACACCCTGTATAGTATATGTGTAAAGACACTTATAACAGTAATCGTTTCCGATTTGACGTTTTTCATTCCACTTCCTGGCTGACCGCAGATATAATGCTCATTTAACATTATGCAGACGTAAACATAATAATAAACAATAATTGATATGTCTTAGAAGCAATAAGTAAACGTATAATATGCAAATTCACAGCAAATATACTTAGACTTATCCATTAAAATGAATCTGCGATACATGCACCACATTCCTACCACGACCCTATTAAACATTAGTGCCTTTGTACAGCTTCGGCGACGAACTAGTTTTTTTAATTGCCGCGTTTCCTACTTCTAATATTGGCACCATTAAAACCTCCTATTGGAAATTGTCTTCCCTCGCCCCCGCGCCACCATCTATTTAATGCCTTTTCAGTATTATTTCACTTGTATAATATTACGTCATTATTTAGAGTAATATGGGGCGATGGTCGCATGGGAGATGCAAGCCTGTTAACGGGCAGAAATTCGTTTCCAGTCTACGCCAGACGAATATTATGTATGTATTCATGTTCGTATGTGTGCGTCTATGACGTATTAAATGTTTTTATAATAGTTCGGCTCTTATGTAGCTCAGTTTTATTACTTTTTTACCCTGTATCCCTTAAAATCTAGGACAAGCGAATTGAGCGGATATTGCTTGAGAATGGAAAATTCTTCAATTATTGATTGAATTTAGATATTATAAATAGGTATTTTTAGTCTTAGTGATAAGTTTACAATATAAGTTACAAAAAATGCCAGGGATCAAGATTATCACCAAGAAATTACAGTCAACAAAAGGGTAATGGCCTAAAATAAAAATGTTCATATATCTATCGACATAAAGTATTCAAATCGATGTGAAAAAAGAGAAAAGGATAAATAAAAATTTTATTTTCTTTAGTATCTGCTGATGATTTTATAATAATAACGAATATTTGAGTATTATGATTTTGATGAACACCGATATCCAAATATTATCCAATTGTTATGAAGTCTGTCGTATTCCCTTTATTGTCAATTTTTATGTATTTGAAAGTTAAAACGTAATGAATACGTATTCGTATAACGCATTCGAAGAAATTGGAGTAATTGAAGTGGAATTAATTAAAGGTGCGAATTTGTGTAGAAAATTTTAGCAATGGTATGGTTGGTTAAAAGAAATACAGTATTGCGAGAGAAAGGAAGACAGCAAAGTAAAATTGACTACAAGATTATAGTTAATGAGGAAAACTATGAATATAGTATAAGAGTCAATGGGATACAAGCGGAAAGCTAATACATGGAGATAAGGAGATTGCTATTTAATCAAAATTAACTGGTCCACTCAACAAATTCTTGCATTCAGTATGCTCAGATCATTCAAGTTGAAATCATTCACTCTATCAACTTATACCTCCCATTACTGGAATATAAACTACTTCCAAAAAAACTGCAACAGCTTGAAGGAGTGATCAAAGCGAAATTTTGCAAATTCAAGTATAAAATCGTGAACCACTAGTATTTCGTAGTAAATCATGACAATTAGAAAAAATAATTATCAATCGGCAAAATTATCAATAAAGTCACATTCCTGCATTGTTTATGCACTGTCTAACTCACGAGGCATGCTCTGAATGGATAGTTTGTTTGAAGATTACCTCCTTCAAATTTTTTACACGTAGTTTATTCATTGCCAAGGTAACTTTACACTCAGTGAAATATTACGTTGTTAGAAAAATTCCCTACTAGTACAAAAGCTTTCCATGGCAAAAATACAGCTACATATCCACCCCTATGTAATTTACATGCAGTATTACACAACGATAAATACGCAAGTGAAATACCATGGATGTATTTTTTACCTGAAAACATCTCATATATGTGGAATAAATCTTTTAACTTTTGACAAAGTTTTCTTCAACAAAGCTAATGTGCAAAAGGACAAATAATTTTTTTGAGGATAAACAAGTAGGATCTCAATGGCATTCTTACTTCGCTGGTGTCATAGTGAAGTTCTTTTGGTCACTCTTTCTCTTAAAATGTTTTTCCTATCCGACTGTTCCATTCGCAGAGAACAACAATACTTAAACCGTTCTATATTATTTTTGCCAAAATGAAGCTTCATTTTATCATAAGATGATTTTTCAAATCGCTTGCATTAGCCAAACGACAGAGGGGAACTTATTTCCATTTGCGGTAGTACCGCTTTTCAGCTTAATTGTAAGAGGCAATGAACAAACGCCACTCATATGTACTATATTCACGACTCAAGCGTTTCATAACAGAATGGGGCGTCATTTACAAAGTACAAATCCTTCTTCGATAAAGAAAAAAATTCAAATTCTGCATGCGGATTACGAAAAAGAACACCTCCACCCTGAAAGAAGTTCAGTATTTAATTTGAACCTAGAAGTTCGGCTTGCTTCTTAGACTTAAATACTTAAATCGCAGACGAGGTCGTTGAGGTCTAAAATTAAAAGAATGCGGCATATAACAAGAAGACAAATCTGGTTGAAATGTTAGATCAAATCCATATTGTGCCTGTCATCAGCACTTTCATCGTCGCTAAGTCCATGTTCTGTCTGAGGTTTAGGCATACATCGTTAGTATATTTTACAGTAGGTTCGGATTTAAAATAATACAATTATTTTGTAAGACAAAATAGCAATCTGTAATATGATCTGATAGTTTTCGTTCCAAATCATAGGAATAGCAAAAGGCATATTTTGTTTACCTTTCCCACACTGTAAGAACTCTGACACACGTAACACGGCAAATATGAAGAGTCCAGCTTTTGTCTTCATCACCTACTTTACACTGAAATACTGTCATGGCGCTTTTAGGAGTGGTGTGCAAGACCGTTGTTGATATTTAAATTGTGTTTTACACATTTCCTTGGCATTTTACATGTAATCAAATGTTCGCGGTTTGACTACATTAGCTTAAACGCACCACAACGCAACACTCTTTAAAAAGTTAAGACATGTTCAAACATTAACCATTGTATGCTGCTTGATCAGTTCCGAGCTCTAACCGGACAACTGATTATAACGTCAAGACATGTTCTCTTTTATCGTACATATCTATGCATGCATATTTTAAGTGTGATAAAACGAACATCCTAGAACATAAACCCTAAGGTGTGACGGAAAATTCTGAATAACATAATTGATTTCAGCATGCAAAAGTTATATGGAAATTAGGCATTTTTTGTTTGGGAAACATTCTTTGTTACTCAATTGTAATAGATATTAATATTATTAGCAGTTTCAATTGCCATCATAGTTTTGCAAATTACGAGGGCGACTTGAAATGTTTTCCGGAATCGGCAGAAGATGGCGGCACGAAGGTTGAAGTGGATTCAATGGTTCGGCAAGGCGCCCTTTTTTATAGCAACTGTCAAATTTTCAGACGTCTTACTGTCCATAGTTGTTGTTTTTAGAGTGTGTTTTTGTGTAAGCAAGTCAGGCGGTTTCGCGAAAAATGGATAAATCGAATTTCGTTACAATGATAAAACACTTCTGGATGGCTGGGAAACAGCCACGGAAATTCGAAATATTTTGCTTAGAGGTTCAGCGGCGGATCTACCTATCATTTCCTCTACATCAGCTTCTGGGTGAGCGAGTTCAAACGTGGCCGCACAAGGCACAAGTGGCCGAACCACGCTCGTGGACGCCCAAAAGCCGCTACCAACGATGAAATGTCGACAACATTCATGATGTCGTGTTAGCTAAATGTCGTGGAAGCTGAAAGAGATAGCAGAACAACAGGCATCTCAGAAAGAACGCGTTGACCATATCCTACACGAATTTTGGGAATGAAAAGCTTTCGGCGCGATGGGTACGCATTTGCTCAAACCACACGCAAAAACGAAATTCGGAGGAGTGTCCTGACCAGGAGTCAACGTAATCAAGGGATTTCTCAGCAGTTTCGTAACCGTGGATGAGACTTGGTCATGCGTTCCACATAGCTGACAAGGTCATGCGCGACCTTTTTTGAGATTCCAAGGTGTGATCCTCATCGACTATCTGCAGAAAGGTAAGGACGATCACGGGTGAATACTTACAGCGATTTATTGACCCGATTCAATGTAGTATTGAAGGAGAAACTGCCTCGCTTTGCAGCGGAAAAAAAGTGCTTTTTGACCATGACAATGCACCGGCTCATTCATCCTGCAACGTCGTGTCCAAATTGAATGAATTGCGTTACGAATTAGTTTCCCATCTTCCATATTCACCGAACCTAGCCCCCAGCGACTTTTTCCTATACCCAAACCTGAAAAAAACCGCTGGCAGGAAAGAGATTTGTCATCGCCGCTACAGATGGCTATTTTGCAGACCTCGAAACATCCTACTTTTCCGACGGCTTGAAGAGACTGGAGCACCGTTTGAAAAAGTTGGTTTGCCTTCGCGGAGACTACATCGAAAATAAAAAAAAACCATACCCAATACTGTCTTTTTTGTCGATTCCGAAACATTCGGTCGTCCTTCTTAGCCTCGATACACTTGGTACACCCTGTATATCGAGCAGGAAGAAATATACAAGAAAAGGAACTAAAAAATTGCCACATGCCTGCATATTAGCAAACACACAAGGAGAAATAAAGCTTTCTCCAGTTAGTTTTAATAAGTAGCGCTTAATTAAGGGTCATATTAACATAATACTGCTTTTTCACATTTATATCGACCGCTAATTATTAAGATTAGCGATTGGCGCGAACATTTTTCATAATTCCATATTTAGTAGGCATGTTTATTAATGACGGATGGATAATTGGGAACGTAAGCCTAGTAATTAGGCATTTTATCATCCCAACTCGCTGTGTTCTTTTCCCCATAGAGCGTTCTTTCCGTGTTCGCGTTTCCTAACGACGTCCAGCTGTCCTGGCCTCGCTAATTATTATGGGCGTAATAGCGGACCGTTCGTAATTATTTTATCAAGGTAAATTAGTGCGGCTTATCATTAAGCGATGTAACGAGAACAAAGCACGCTATTACACGTAGGCATTTTTTACGTTCTTAGAAATTCGTCCAGTGTCTATTCTCAGTTGATATGTCATTATGTAATCGTGATCGGTTTGACGTATTGCTGGTGGTGATATCCTTAACTGATACAGTGGGACTCGTCGCGTAATTATTATCGGCTGGGCGTTTTTCCATATCTCGAGCGGCACCCGTATATACGCGTCGAACGTGTTATCGCTTCCTTACACACTCGAAGCACGCTCACGCGTTCAGTGGTTAGATAGCGCCCCGCAGTGTATAAATATCGAGGTCCCGTTATCGCACGACAGCCGGTGGGAATGGTCTCGTCAGTGGCGGATAGATAATGATTCTGCGGCCTTATCGCCGGAATACTGAATATTTTCGCGATTCCGTAATCGCAGTGTTCGCATGGGCTAGGCAATTGAGAATGCGCGGTGTTTCTTTTTTAATCATTTCATTAGTTTTTTAGTTTGGGATATGTTGTACAATATATTAGAGTGTATGGAGTTAATAAATCTTTAAAAAATATTATACCATGAGAGAAAAGAGAATAGATAAATAATTGTGTCAGAATAACGTTTGGCATACGTGGTGGGCGGGGAGTCACAAGAAAGCTTAAAAATGTTCGAGGACTCAATATAAAATAATATAATATAATAAATATATTAAAACATAGAAAGCCTGCATTTATATAATATAGATTTCCACATGAACAGCACAGCCTAGACGTTACAACAATCCTATAACACAAACAGGAAATATTTAAAGAAAGTTATAGCTATATCATTGCATCTGTGATTAGTAACATAACAAGCTCATCGGAAAAACCCTACCCAGTAGACAATAACCCTCTTATTCTAGCTTCATTCCCTACTTACACTTTATTTTGTATATTTTTTGCTCTGCACTGCTTATATGCTTTGTATAATAGTACATGTTTTCTTTTTTTTATAGTACATGTTTTTTTATTTATAGTTATGTCTTATACTATTGTTTATTTCCGTTTCTTTGTTCATATATATTGTTATGGTACATACTGCTGTAGTCTGGCACCCCGGTTTTCGCAAATTCAGTTTTTTTTTTTTTCTTGTTCATTCCGATCAGTCTTTATCAATGTTTCGCAAGAGTTTCCACAATTTCAATTTTATATAAGATTTTGTTAATTGAATTGAATTATTTAATTTATTTATTTAAATGTTCAGTTGTTTAAATTGTTTTCACTCTTTAATATATTTTTATTTGCTCATGTTGTTCAATGTCCTTTCTTGTATATTCTTCTTCGATGATCTGTGTGTTAGGCGTAGCGCACGCAACTGTAGAATTTTATATATAAATATAAAATAATAATTTATTATTATTATTTTATATTTTATATATAATTATTATGTATGCGACTGTTTGGCATTGTAAGACTCAGTTTCTCAATAGACGTTAAAGCGTGAGTGTATATTTCAAATTTGTTAGCTGCCATTTTGTTAATACTTATGATTTAAAGATTTGAATTCGCGTATTTTGATTTATTTCGTCCATCTAGGAACTCGTTTAATAATAATTGTTATTATATTGTTGTGTACACAAATTAGATATAAGATCAATTTTTATTTTTGTTCAGGAAGATATATTTAGTTTTAGGAGTTCAATTTTTCGTTCTTTAATTTTTACTGATTAGTTCTGATTTGTTAATCCTCTCGGGTTAGGTGAATAGAAGCTTTGTGCTTGCTTTTAGTTTTCATTTATGTAAATTCACTTGATTTGTCCACGTTTAATTTAGTTTGTTTTAATTTTGGAACCACGTGGATTGATTTGATATAAAAAGGATTATCTTCCTGAACTAATTTGTTGTTTGCTTTGATAAAGGATTTAGCATTGTCCTTTTGTAATTTAGAATCTCCTGCAGTTTTTTATAATAAATTCTGATTGTTGATTGACGTTGTTAATTTAAAATTCTGTTCTTCAGATTTCGTTGGTCAGATTTCTTTTACCCACGTTTTACTTTTCGTGATTAGTTTTAATTCGCGAGGGTATCCCTGAGTTTAATTGTTCTTCTGCGCCTTCAATTTTTATCCGTTGAGCTAGTTAATTTAATTTTTCATTTTTAATTTAATTTTTGCATTTTCTTTGGTACATTCAATACACAGCAATACGTAGGATGAACCATCAACCATAGTAGATGTAATTATTATTTTATGTACACACCTGTTTGTAAGTCCAGTATATCCTTGGGTTTGATCAATTCGCTTGTAGTCGTGGTAGTGAAATATATAAATTTATCGTCTGGTAACTGTACGATATTTCAGTAACCTGGGTTTCGATCTGACTTCGAAGGGATGAAGATACAATGTAATTCATAGGAAATAAATGAGTTTGAGTCCATGGCGACGGAGGGTTGTTGATAAAAAATCTTCGTTAAAAACTGTTATATTTTTCATCAATTGTGGTATATCCGACATCGAAGGGGATCTTCTTTGTAAATCAATGTATTTACCTTCGGCTTAAAAATATACAGAAGGAACGTGAAGATTGTTCAACTTTATAAGAAATTTGCTGTGCTAATATATCTTGGTACGTTTTCTCATATCATAGATGTATTTGCTGTATCTAGTATAATTATACACTTTGGATGCTGTGAAGGAGATTTTTCCCTGGATTTTTATGATACCGATGTTATTCTCGTGATGTGGACCCTTTCTGCAACATGTTTGGTTTGTCATTGCGACGAATCTTCATTCTGAAGTATTTTTGGGTGTATGCAAGCTGATGTACGAGGTATTTCGTCAAATTAATGCTTAGATTTCTGTGTAAATAAGTATTTAACATTTATGTAATCAACTGACAGAAAGGGATTCTTTGAATGCTTAAAAATTAAATCCCAATTACAAATCATTTAGAAAATGTAAAAGAGGCATTCAATTTTGAATGAGGAATAAAAATTCTTACATTAAATTGTCAAATAATTGATACCAGTGAAGTGCCATGAAGTTGGGATGATTCCAATGCAAACGGGGGAGTTTACGAATGTTTGAAGGCGGATATATGCGATAATATTCGTTGGAATACGAAGATTTTGGAAAGCCATTAGCTAAAAATAAAAAGGTTGTTGAAAAAAATAAAATGAAGAGACGCGTGGGTAAGATTAATAAAATGGGCGCACGTTTTTGAATTTATCTAAAGTAAAATAGAAAATTTTCACACAAAATAAAAGATTTCTCACAAAAAGTGAATAAAAAACTTAAAGGAAATAATAAATCAGCTGAAGCACATTATTATAAACAGTTAAAGTGAAAATTTAAAAAGCAGGAAAACCTTACCGAGGGTTCAGTAAGTTGAATAGACCAGATTCATACATACCCCTAATAGAAGAAAAAGCATCCTACAGGACCTTTGTCATAGCTGAGAGAAGCTGAGAGTGAACTCGCAGGAAGCATTACTTCATCAGGACCATACAGCCGGATATTCGAAGGTTCGACTTCGAAAAAGAATTTATCCGAATCAAACAAGGCCTGTATTCTTCATTTAATACACACGTGTATAAAGGAGCTCAGATTAATATCCAATACGTCATAAATCCAATAAAAGTAATCAAATATTAAACTTCATACCACTCCGTTAAAAAAAGAAACTATGTATATACATTACAAATTAGTTTATTTCTTGGTTTAGTAATTCGTTAAGCTTATAGCAGACGTAATTATCGCTAAAGTATTTAGTTACAAGAATTTATTACAAAGATACCAGCGTAAACTATTTAGTTCAAGTTTAAAATCACATTGAATATTGGATTCAATAAGTTTAGAATCTAGTACTTTAGTAAAGTTAAACAAGCTGAATCAGTTCGAACAAAGTTATAGGTTAAATTCTATTGTTATCGATGTAAAAGAGTTATATACCTGTTAGATCTTGTTTTCCAATCAATTTTGTATTTTAATGCATTTACAATTATTTTAAATACAATATACGAGTTAAATTTTACTGAAAATACGGTGTTTTCTTTGATAATTGTATATTTCTTTTGGAGCCCACTACACTTTCCTCAATACAGTCATTGAGAATTGGCGGCAAATATTTATCACTACCAAACAGATAAGCAGGAAGTTGTTCAGTTTCTGGCGGTGATGGTCACAGTGTAGACTGTCACAATATAAAAGGCGCTAAATAAGTTCAATTTGAAATTCAAGCAAGGTAAGCAGTGATTCTATCCGTCATCGTTATTCGAACCCTTTTTACGACCCAGAGGTTAAGATTTTTATTAAATAACAATTATATGTAATATTATTTATATTACAATATGTATTAGGGAGGGTGGGGCAAGATGGGGCCACGAGGCATGATGAGGACATTATCTTATCGCCTACAAAACGGCAGTAAGCATCTGTCAAATAATACCAGACCTAATATTCACAAGTACTGTTTTATTTTTGTTGTAATGCAGGAAACTTTACTAGTCGTAATAACAAAGTTATTGCTGTGTTTGTGCGTGAACATTGCAATTTCCAGCATTTCGTTATTATTTTGATGGTGAGTTCAACGGCCCATATCGGAAGCATAAGTAAATTATTTATAACTAAACTTTTTTGTGCTTATTAATTGACATGTATTGCATGTATTTTCTATAGTGTGTTATTTGTTTATTTCAAATATTTAATATGTTATTATAACATAACCAGAAAAATGTCCCAAAGAGGCAAGATTATGCCTGGATATGCCATTATGCTTTCTCGAAGACATAATGCCTATTTCTCATGTTAGGAATAAAGTACAGGTTCAATCAAAGCGTAACAAGGGAAAGACAACAATCCTTACAAGCACTACGTATAAAAATCTGCTACAAGAAAATAGAAGTCCGGAGAATCCCTAAGGCAACTAGAAGTGCTGAGGGAGAGTTAAAGGAAAAAAAAATGACGAAGAAGAAAACAGGAGAGATCAAGAAGCCAAATTTTGTAAGGAAAGCAAAGAGATAGATTTTTAGAAAACGTCAAGGAAATAATCAAGTTCTTCTGTTGAGGGAGATGACGCTCAATGTTAGTATTGGAAGGGGAAGTATTGATACAATGCCATGGATGGGGAGGTTGGGTACATGGAGGCTGTGCGAATAACGTGGATGAGTTCGTCTTCTATTGTCTCAATTGTGAAGATTAAGTTTAATATTCTTATCGTTATTGTATTTTTATTTTTATTTTAAGTAGTTCCGCTCTAAAGAGTTTAAGCTTTGTTCCTGCATGTTTTTAGGAATCTATTTGTTTTTACCTATTACCTAGATTTATGGTACGACCCATTCTTAACTGGAACTCCATCTTGCCCCACGATGGTGTATTTACACATTTCTTTTCAAAATTTTCTCACAATATCAAGAGTACCCATCGAAAAATTGTAAATTCATCCATCAGCAGATAAATGTTTAAAGATTACAACAAGCGGTACTTAGAACCTTGTATATCAATTTGCAATCCTGATGCAGTGTTCTAAAGCATCTTGCCCCGCCTTCCCTATATAGATGCATATTTCGGAATCTTTACCTTGCCGATTTCCCAATATTATGTAAGCTAATGAATGATCGATCGTTCACTTGATATAACGGAGTGCAAAAATCGCTAGTTAAGCACATAATTAGTGATGAGTAAGCTGAGGTCACTGGAATCGGTGAAAAACTATTATTTAAAAGTTGGAGCACCAAGTGTTCTTTAAGAGACACTGTTCCTTTTATACTTTCTCCAAACTTCTTTCTGTCTGAAACGCAATAAACTTTGGATTAACCTCAAAAACATTTCTTACGCACACGAAGCTTTGAAGAAAATGGGACATCACCGAGCAATTCCTGACTCACACAGTAGAGCATCTACTGGAAAGCGTAAATTTTCCCAGAATAATGTCGCCGTATCTACTTTCTGACACGTAACGAGAATGGACGCAGGATGAACGTCCTAAAGCCGGTCCGACTGAAGTAATATACGGTCTGCTTTTCGAGGGAAAGGAATTTTTAGGAATTAAGCCGTTAACGGGGAACAACATAAAAATAACCACGACGAGTACGAGGGAACCTCTCAACAACAGTTTTTTTTCCTTTTTGTATGTCTGCCGTTCACGTCTTAGAATTTCCCATGAAAGCAGGTAATGAAAATAAATCATCTTATAAGGAGTTCTTAGCTTTCCGTAGGTACTGAGAGATGCGGCGACGGGTTTTGCTGTGTGCTGATGGTACGCGATTTTGTGCACCTTGTCTATTTCTCTTCTACATGTATCTATGTATGTACAACAATATATATATGTGCCTGCAAGCATGGCTACGGTAGATAGAAAGATGGCATAGCTGTATTTCTGACGCACATACATACGTTAGTTGGAACGAAAGGATTATAACCTCTAAAAAGCACACGCTATGCCTTAATTGCCAACGACGAAAACGTACGAGGGGATTTTGAAATGTGTACGTGCGCTCGAGCGACTAGAATCCGTGGGGTTTTATCTGAGGAAGTTTATCTAAATTGACGTTGGAGCCATATTTATTTTGCTAGAGTGTTTTATTGCTAGTTGGTGTAATATAGTAGAGGAAAACACATACACAGCTGCGAATATAGTGAATACGTCACTTAGAGTTTTTATAGGAATAAATCCTTTTCATAAATTTATATCCCATATTTTATTCCCAAATTTCAATTCTGTACTAATGATAATAATGTGATTATTATTTCGCGACTGCGCGTGAAAAAGGAGTTAAGTCATATTTTTTTGAAAAATGGTTTTATGTTAAATTTCAGATGACTGAGTTATATTCTTGCACCGGACAAAAGGAGGTAAGTCAACAATAAATGCTTTTGCAAATACTAAATTAACTACTTGGGAATAAGTCCTAAAAATCAGCTATTCATATTGTGCAAAAAGGGTTATATTAACATATCGCCATTTGCATGACTCATTAATAAGTCATAGAATTTGTGATATATATAAAGAAAAATCTAAGGCTGAAATACGTTTACACACTTTTAAAAAGTTTTCGGAGTTGGGCAATTATAATAGGAGAGTTCGGTACATTAGTACCTTAATTCAACTGCAAGAAAAGAAATGTATTCGAATTCGTATAACTGACATTAGTAAACAAAAATTAAGAACGCAAACAGCAAACTACTATTTCATAGTAAACGGAAAACAAAATAAAACGTGTAAAGATTGTTTTTGCAAAACTTTTGACATTAGCAACAAATTTATTGAAGTTTCAATACGCAAGAAGAGAGAAGTGCATCTCCGGTGTAATAATTTTAGATAGACAAAGAAAATATTTGATGAGACAAGACTATTGCACGAAATTATATTCTGTTTATACTGACTTATGAAAGCCATTACACAAGAAGAAAATATTCAAAAAAGTATTTACCGGCCCACTACACCTTAGCTAGGGTATATCGATCATACTTACACAAATATCCAGATAACCATATAAATTGCAAAGCCTTTGACGGAATATTTCATTCTTTGAATATAAAAATAAAACAGCCTAATAAGGATACGTGTGATACATGCGACAAATGATGAAGATTAAGATGGCCAAATGTGAAGATGAGAGAGCTATGTTACGTCAGAAATTAGATGCACATCATATTCAAGCTGACGACGGATATACTTCCAAAAATGCAGACAAAGATTTAACGAAGACAATTTGCAACAAAAGACCATATGTTTCGGTCTGCAGCAATGCTTACCAACTCCTGATTTACACAGCGGTGAGTCATTCTATAAGCGCCAATTATGGACGTATAATCTAACAGTGCATGATTGTGACGACTCCCAGGCTTATTGTTACCTCTGCTACGAATCAATGGCTAAGAGGGCAGGAAATGAAATAGGCGCACGCATTTATAAATATCTAACAGTCACTCGCATAATTATGTATTCGGATTCATGTGGTGGTCAAAATAAAAACTCCATCATCTCAGCTGCATGCTTACTTGCTTTGCAAAATTCAGAAACTCTAACAACAATTGATCACAAATTTCTGGGACCTGGCCATACGGACATGGAATGTGACACCGACCATAGTGTAATTGAAAAAAAGAAGAAAAAATCTAATATTAAAATTGAGCATCCCCATGACTGGGCTCAGCTAATGAGGCAAAAAGGAAATAAAGAAATCTTTTCAAGTACATGAGATGGAAAGGACAGATTTTTTTTTAATTACAACGGTTTCTTTGGTACTTCCTTAACGAATCGTAAAGCTGACATTTTAGGAAATAAATTTAACTGGCGAAAAGTGACATGGTTTTGATATGAAAAAAATATTTAGAGGTGTTTCCTATAAAACATCGTTAGATCCAAATGAAAGTTTTAAAACCGTAATGTTTGATAAACGAGAAACGTTAAAAACTTAACTCTTGGTACGAAAACTAGCGTATCTAAGACTAAATCTCATAACAGTAGAGAAGAAGCAACACTTAAGTGACACATTAGTGCTAATTATGGAATAATTATGCCTAAAAATAAACAAAACATTGTGAGATTCATACATAAAGAAATCCTTGTGTAAACAAAGAAAAGAAAAGCTGAATCCATATTGTAGCAGTCGTTTGAAGCGTCCGCGAACACTGCAGTCTCATGGTTTCTTGTATTTTGTAGCATTTCACATTTTTTGCTCTAAACTTTACTACTAAACATTAATTTTTGATAAAGTATATTTGAATGATAAAGAAGTTTGATGCAAGACTGTACGTCATGAAAAATAAGTTTTCCTTCAGACTGTAGTTTCTTCTGTCAGGGATACCAACTGTTTCACGTTGGGGAATTTAACAGTTAAATTTTTGTTAAGATTAAAAGTGTCAGGAATCCTACCTTTGGTCTACTTTTGGTTTAAAATTGCTTGGGTCTTCGAAAAATGAAATTAAGTATAAATTGGATGACTATAATTGCATAAATTAAACATTTGGCCAACATTAAAATGTGAAAATCTGAACGTTATAAGGAGGTTAAAGGAAGAACATCTTACGATGATTTAGCCTTTTTGGCATATATGATTTTGATATGTACTTGTATAGAATTTGTATTATGCCAATAAATGATATTATTATTATTATTATTATTATTATTATAAATTTTAAAGTCCCCTCACTCTCATATCCTCCTTGCCTCTTGAAATGTGAAGGAAAGATATCTTAGCTCTGTTTAATTTGTAACCTTGGCCATTTTCTCTTAGGTGTAGCCAAAGAATATTCTAGGCTAAAAGGAAAAGAAAGTGAATGATCTGTAGAAAATGATTACAGTTAAATGTAATTAGATAGTAACATCATTGGTTTAAATATCAGTATTTATTATTGGAGTGAAACTTGAAGTGAACTTAGACAGTTTTACCATGTGCTCTTTTTTAATTACTTTTATTTAAAGATATAATCTAATGAGATTCTTCTATTTTACCTAACCCACCTTCAGTGCTTTAATATCGAGTTAATTATAACCAGCTTCGTTAAGAAGATTTTTGTGTTTTTACTGGCCCCAAGGGCCATTTCAACTCTCGTACAAGCTACTCTCTACTAGATGGAAGATTCCTCGAAACATTACAAATGCCGGATTATTTAGCAATGTTAAGACAAAAGAGAAGGTATCCTGGTGCCAAGGAGCATTCACATTGCACGGTAAGTTCTCGCAAATGGGTATTGGGTGCAATTGTCTACCACCGTCTCGCACCAAAAGATGTCTGGAACCTGATAGATTTAACATCTACTGTATCAATAAGTTACTACGGTACAGTAGGGTTGACTTCCGGTGTTCATTATATCAAGAAATCCTGAGCATAGATATAAGCTCCTAACCACTCTGAGACCATAACCTCTAAGACACATTGATGTTAATGTAACCTAGTATGTAACCTAGATTAGATTAGATACCTACTATTAATATCTAAGATTTATTTACCAGCTCGTAATTGCTTGTGCTTTGACTAATCCCTAGTAATCTTAATCTTTACATCCATTGTTTTTAATACTTTTGACATTTCAATTTCATTCGATTAGTTAACTCTAAGTAAGAATCGTACTACACTTAAAAACCGATTTATTTGATAATACCAAATTTTGTTTAAGTTAACTAAATATTGAGTTAAATATTGGGCAAATAAATATTTGGGTAATTCAATCAAATTATTTATTCATTTATTTGAAATAACGAAATATTTTGTTGGATTAATTAAATTTTCATGATAAAATTTGTTTGAAATTAGTAAGAACCGAAGAATCGCAATAACACCATTATAACTTAATCTTCCATTTCTTTCATCCATTAAATTGTACCAGTTATTCCAATACCCTGATATCCTGAACTTATCTGTACAGGTCTGTGGCTGGTTGATCTAAACAATTCTCTTAATTTTTACCTTATCAAAAATTGCCTGCGTTTTTGAAGCGTTCTCTGTTATCCCATTACAGAGCCTGTAGTTGATACCTTCAGTGTCGATCCAAATTCTTCTATAAGCGTTCTTTCAGTGATGCAGTGGTTCTTCAGACTTCTTTTTTGATGATCTCTTAATAAAAGTCTCTTCATAGATTTCCATTAAAATTCCTTTAATAAAATGAAATATCAAATGTCACAAGCTTGCATCAATTTAAAACGGTTTAAATCAGTTGTAATCCCGAGTTCGTATTGCACATTTCCTATTATTACGATAACATTGGTTTTTAGAAATATTTTGGACCATGTTATGAGAATTTTGATGAGAGGACAATCTAAATTTTAATAACTGAAAATATCAGGGGCGCGATCCTTAAATCTTGTGACAAATAATATAAACGTTAGGCGACAAATTCCATGCAGTTTAAATTATGTAGAGAGGATTGTGCTACTATATGATCATGACATGTTTAAGGAACATTTTCGAATGAGTATTGAGTAGAGCTATAGCTACCTCTATCTATTTATCCACCTTTCAATTATATCAATAAATTAAAACGAAAAAGCTAGGTATCTGGTATAGTATTCTTTATTTTCCCAATAAATAGGTATCGAGAGAATTAAAAATGAAATTATTTATTTTAAAAGAAAGACATATTCATTATCTATTTATTTCTATATAAAATATTCACAGTTTAATAAATTATAAAGTAGGCAATTTAATAAAATGTGATTATGTCGGTTTTTACATAAAGTTGTTATAAATATGTCATATTTTCTCTGTGTGAACGCTAGCATGATTCTGTTAGTGTTACTGAAAATAATTTAGAAATCGCTTTGGAGCAGCTACATGTTCTGAACGCGGCCATTATGTGGGGAAGTGGCTAAAGTTCTAACCTAAAACATTTACATAGCCTACTCTGATTATGATTTTTCTCGATGCTCGTTGCTTTAGAAGTTAAAGAGGCAAACTACATCTCTCCAAAACACCCGGTATGTTATTCTACCTTAGCTTACAAGGGAACACCGGCGGGTGTCCCCCTCCGATTTCGATGAAACTTAACAGATCGAAAGAGTACCTTAAAATAAGAGACACGTATTTTTTTTATCGGCGTATCCGCACGATTTTGGGGTACAACCCCCTCCAAAGTTTGGACGATTTTTTTAATTTTTGCAAATATTTCCTAAATTATAATAGATATTAAATTTTCTTCTTAACATAATTTGCAGCATATTGCATGGCCCTACGGGTGGCGTGTCCGTATTTCGCAAAAAGTTAATAGGGGGACGGGGTACCCCCTACCCCCATTTTTTTTTACATTTTTTCTTTTTCTATTCATCTCAAAAGAAGGCCGATTTACATAGAATAGATGATGTATAACAAGTTTAGAAAATTAATAATTGTAAAAAATAGAAAAATAATAATAGAGCTTCAAAATTAATAAACTTGTCTATTGATATAAATCAAATGAACTATATACAGAAATAAGTTTTATCCTAACATAATTCCAGTATAATACATGTCTCAAGGTGAGATATCTTCATAAAAAAGCTAATAACGGGGACGGCATAACCCCATACCCCCGCATTTTCTTAATAATAAGTGTTAGTCATTATTTCATCAAAAAAAGATCGCTTTTACATAGAAAACAATGGTAATAAATTTGGAGGATTAATAATAAAAATAATTTTAATATAATAATATAGTACATTAACAACAATTATTGTTTATCGTTACTCAGTGCTCTCCTTACTTAAATATTCTTAATTTAGAATGTATCTACTCGACAAGCTATGGTCAAACCTTCTATGCCTACTAACTTATACTCTATACTATACGAAACTTTTATCGGTGTAGCAATATAAATCGTTTTATCAACTGCAGTTAATGACTGCGTTTTATATATTTCCTTAATAAAATGTTATTCATTCTTAGAATACCATAATCCTTTAGTGCGTATATATGAACAAATTTGCTACACAGGTCGAAGGATTAAATAATACATACATATATATTTTTTTAATTTATTCAAGTTTTTCGTGCAATGTAGGTGTAAATGTAATATTCAATGGAGCATAAATATAACTAATGTGTTTGTAACGATTATAACATTTCGGAAACAATAGAACAGAATTAGAAAAACATTATAATGCTTATAATGTTTAAATACATGACATACTGTATGCGATTATTGGTAGTATGATATTGCAATATCGAACAAGATTAATATACATACAGTAATTAAGCTATGTAAGTATTACAGTAGTGATAGTCTGTGTAAAGTGTTTAAAAACACAGATTTTGTTTGCACCATGAACACCGCACAATAGCTGGTTTGTTGCAATACTACACAAGGGTGTAGACTGCCCATCTTGTTAAAAACAAAACTCTACAAATTTGTAAAGGGCCAGGTCTTTCCTCAACATATCCACTCTTATACCACGAGTACTTGAATAGGTCGAAAAATCTTGGGAAAGAAAACTGATTATGGGTTAGGGATTGCAACTTAATAATATTATTTCTCTGATGTTAATCTATGTCGTAGTTCATAAGATCACTATATCCGAAAAAGTTCTAAACAAATTTTTCCACAGTCTAAAACCTATACATCTAGTTGTACCATCGCTGTCGTTTTTTTTTTATTAAAAAATGTGGTGGTATGGGTACCCCGTCCCCCGTTATTAGCTTTTTATGAAGATATCTACCTTGAGACCATGTATTATGCTGGAAATTATGTTAAGGATAAAACTTATTTCTGTTATAGTTCATTTGATTATATATCAATAGACAAGTTTATTAATTTTGAGCTCTATTATTATTTTTCTATTTTTACAATTATTAATTTTTCTAAACTTGTTTATCATCATCGTATTCTATGTAAAATCGGCCTTCTTTTGATGAATAAGAAAAAGAAAAAATGTAAAAAAAATGGGGGGTACGGGGTACCCGTCCCCGTTATTACTTTTTGCGAATACGGGACGACGCCACCCTTAGGGCCATGCAATATGCTACAAATTATGTAAGAAGAAAATTTAATATCTGTTATAATTTAGGAAATATATGCAAAATTGAAAAATCGTCCAACTTTGGAGGGGCTGTGCCCAAATCGTGCGGATACGCCGATAAAAAAAAAATACGTGTCTCTTATTTTTAAGGTACTCTTTCATCTGTTAAGTTTCATCGAACGAGGGGGACACCCGCCGATGTTCCTTGTTAGTTTAACTGCATCTTGTTCGCCAAATAGATGATGGAATTTTCTCACAAAACAATCGATGAGACCTTCTGCTTGAATTTTGAATACCGCGTTTAATATTTACATCATATATAATGGACTTTTACTTAGTTCCCACCAACAAATGGAGAAGCTAATTTTCTTAAAACGCATTGCTCGCCAATTTTTTTTATTCCACCATTACCTGTGAATAAAGTGTACTTATAGCATTCATAGAATATTCACAATAATTTGTATAAGAACGTCGCTTCGTTTCGATAAGTTCTTTTATTGACAATTAGCCTGTACATCTGCTTTTTACTTACTTGATTGAACTGAGGTCCTAGCCGCGTACATTTTCATTAAACTCTCAAAGTAATTTGAGATGTTAGGGCTGCCCTAATCCCTCAAATCCTCGATCCCGAGGCGAATCGCGAAAATCTCACCAGAAAAACGTCATCTCAGACAGACAGACCCACATGCACATACTATGCGAACACGTGAAAAAGCACTCTTCTGCAACAGCGGAATAAAACAAGCACAGCTGTCGCCTGACGGTTCGCAATCATCCACTCGACAATAAGGTGAGCGCATATGCACTTACGTTTGTGTGTATACTCTATACATTATATACGTATATGTAGACTACGAGCTACTGCATTTATGTATGTGTTGGAGGTTAGAGACACTCAAAACAAACATACAGGGCCCTCTCGAGTATTTTAATGGTGGCGCGCGCTATCGGGCAGGAACTCGACTCTTATCTGCGGCACTTAGTATCGCGTGCATATTTAAGTTAATATTGACTTATTCTCAGTATGCCAGAAAGCTTCTTATCGCAAATGTCGACCGGGTAGTGCTAAAAACGTTTTAGTTGTTATATTCAAAATGTCAAATTATGAAACTGTGAACGGATATATGGTGTTTAAATATTGCTGAGATAATAAAAAGATATACGAGACGTCTTTCAACAAGGGCTGTATTTTTAGGACCGTCTACTGTGTTTACGTTATATTTTAATTTTTTATTATTTAATTTTTCTTGCATTTTTTGGAGTATGGTTTGTTAATATGCAAAATTTGCTTGAAATTTATAGTGAAATAACCGATTGGTATATGATATTGGAAAGAGCATATATTTATATAATTTTTTCTTCAAGTATAATATAAAATTATTGCAATTGAGTAAATTGAGTTCTTTTCTAATATACAAAATAAATGAAAACTAATAGATTGAAATGTTTGAAATTTAACATTTTCGCAGCTGATAATTTTATTATAAGACTATAGTATTTACATCAAAACGCATTAAAAGATTATTATACAGGGTGTTAGGTAAACATGCGAAACAGCCAAACGTCATTCAACCTAAACAAATTCGACCGATGAGACGTATTCAAATGAAATCCACTACTAGATAAAACAGCCGTTTCATGTGATCGAGATCGAAAAAATTACAACGTATTGTAAACAATGGTTTTGTACTTGAATAAACTCATTGCGTACACCATACTTTTTATTGACATTTCAACGAATATCGAATATGGTTGTCGCAAATTTTGTTCGCCCTGTATCTTCGAAACAAAGGGTTTTTTCAAAAATCATCATAGGACAAAACATTCTTAGAATAAGCCAAGGAATAACCCCTTGAATGTTTGCCGCATGTTTACCTATCACCCTGTATATTTTTTTAAATACTGCAAGTCGTTTTTAAATGTTTATTCGTATATACAAATTAGAGATCAAACAAAATTATAAATGCTATACAGCATCTATTAACATAAGAAACTTCTTCATATTTCAATACTTTTATGTGTTCATAGTGTGACGTATTTGTATTTTGAATTATATAAACTAAATAGTGAACACACTTAGGATAAAATGTTTTATTGATGAATATATAAGCAATACAACATATGTATACTTTTTGAAAAAGGAGTTGGAACTCAATTTGTATCATAACTTTCTGATTAAGTCTTCTAAAATAAGTTGAATGGTGGTACTTCAACAACTTTCATTTTATATTGAAAGTAATCTTTAAATAAACGAATTATCAAAAACATAACTATCTATAGATCTAAGTTTTAAAAATGAATTAACTTAATAACTTAAACTTAATAACTTAATTTTTCATTGAAGTAGCCAAATTTTGAAATTTCCATGTGTGCATTGCTTTCATTGTTAAATTAATCTGTATATGGGTGTGCTGTGACCTAGAAACTAGTACATGAGTATTTCACATATATTTCTGCTGCAGATTTTTGTCTTTGGACGACACATCTACCACTTAGTTCTTAAAGAACTAGAATTTTATACTACACATGTGGAAGATATTTTTATTTTGGAGTGTCTTAACATTTTATTTATGAAAAGCTGAATAATTACAAATGATTCTAAACCCCGTGCTCCACCTAAAAAAGGTACTACACGAGGCTACCTATTCTAAGTACTATATGGATTCCATAACTAATGAAATCTCCCTACTCTAACTAAATAATTTCCCTCTGATTGTTAATAACAAAAATATAATACATACCCAGCTATATCTACCCCACCACATTCAGAATGCGAATCATTAACCCTTCCAATTCTACATAAGAATAGCTTCTACATAGCTAATTGATACACCTTCTCATTACCAATTGTATCTACGTGAGCCCTAGTCCAAAAACGTTTTTTACCCCCCTCACACAACATATCCCAAGTACCTGATAACAAATCAGTTGGATTTTCTAAATTCCCTAACGCCTCTAATACAGACAAGCAATATTTACATTTGTCAACGTAGAATACACCCTTAAAATAAAAAATGCTTCTTAAACTCATACAATCAACCATCAGCAGCATTCTATTATCCACAATAAATAGGTACCAACAAATTTTACAAAAAAAAAATAAAAAGCTTGTTAAACGCAATAAAATTCATGATTCATTAAGTAAATATTGGAAGTATGAAAAGAAGGAAGCAGACGAACACTATTAATTTTGAAATAAAGTTTTATATCCCTTTCTTATTGCTCTATTTATTTGCAAATGTAATTTTATACAGGCATCTGTCCTTTCAATCTTTACATTTCTTTCTCTGACAGCACAACACATTATTATTTAAATTATGTGAAATGTAGCATGTGTGGTATCAGAATTTTGTACTTATAAAATACCAGGAATCTTATATTCCTTTACATCATAGCCGTAAACACTATTCAATTACACAAAATAGTGCAATGGTGTATTTATAGACACAGTGTTTACTAGAGTATGCATTTATAGGTAATTAAACTAAAATAACACTCATCAAATCTGCCGAGGATTTAATTGCATACTAGGAAAGGTCAAAAATATGAAACTACGCTAAGAATAAACTATCTCAGTGTTTAGGTCAGAAGATTCTTTTATTAATAAATGCTATTTCAAATTCCGCGCTATATCCAAATATGAAGTTTTGCTTAATTTTAGCAAAAAAAAAAAAGATTTAATCGTTTTTTTTCCGAATTAACTAGTATACAAAATTGATTGAGATCATATAATAGTCATATGCTATTTCGTGTATACTTTGTGACTATATCAAATTAGTTAGTTCGTTATAGCCCTGAAAAGGGCTGCTTCAAAATGGCAATTATTTTTGAGCGAGGCACTCCAGTAAGGGCGGACTTGATCTAGTATACAGATGGCTCTAAAACGGACTACGGCGTCGAAGCTGGAATATACGCAAAGAACCCTTAAAGGGCTCCTTCAATAAGTTTCAGCAAAGAAACATCGGTGTTCCAGGCTGAGGTTACTGCAGTTCATCATTGTGTCAGAGAAATAGAAAGATGTACAGAGCTAGGTCTTCTTCTCTGATAGTCAGCCCACACTTAAAGCAATTAGTTCCGTAAGTGTGGACTCTAAGCTGATTTGGGACTACATAGGCACCTTAGTGGGGTGGGCATCCAAAGCAAATTAACATTGGCCTGGGCTCCTAACCATTCGGACGTGAGGATAAATGAGGTGGTGGGCGATCTAGCCAGGCGAGGTTCGTCAAGGTCATTCGTTGGAGCTGGCCCTTCTTTTGGCATTACCAATCGCAAATTAAAAAAAATCCATGAATGGATACATAATCAGTCCAGAGAGTTATGGAAAAAGTCACCGGAACAGAGACAAGCAAAAGAGTTTCTAAAGCAATAGAGGCTTCAATTTACTAAAGATCTACTGAGCAAAGATAGGAAGACTGTGAATGATAGTAGGCCTGCTGACTGGTCTCTGTAAACTAAATAGGCATATGTACAACCTAGGCCAAGTAGATGGTGTTACTTGCAGATTCTGCCATAAGAAGAAAGAAACAGCAGTTCATGTGCTGTGCCAATGTACCGGCTGGTGAGGAAAAGGTTTCTAGCAGCTAACAAAGAAGCTGCTCTCAAGGATGATAGGTTTTTCAGCATGAGGGCAAAATTAGAATAATAAAAGATCTGAAAGGTCGCTGTAAAGCAGGTCCACGGACCACAACAACCTTAATTTAATCTAATCTATATGATTCTATCAAACTGTATTCTAACCAAACATTTTACTTATCTATTTAATCAGCGAGGAAAAAATTAAAATTTCTTAATCTCCTTAGCTGGACCATTTTTGTAACTAATATCTACACACGCAAAAGCCATTTAGACCGAGAGTACTTTCCATCCATTAGGACTACTCGCAGCAACACTATACATGCATACCTACCTCCAATTTATACATGCAAACATATTTTCATAGCAGCAAAACTTGAAAGCTTATTTACATAGGCGACATTGTTTGCAGTAAATTCACATGAAGGTAAATAGTGCTCTCTAACGTCGGCAGTCTGTTCGTTGGCATCCCTGTGATGCTTTTGAGGTTATGTATTTACATATACGTAGACCGTAATGTGGAATGCGGTAAAAACTGAAGTTTCTCCTTTCTGGCTTACTATCAGTGATGCTGCCGCTCTGCCGACAGCAATAACAGACGAATACGGGTCGTCAAAAGCGGTTGAATTTTACCATATATTTAATGTATCGTGTGTATACCTGGAAGTATCAAAAGAGGCGGCCGCCATATTGTTAATGTGCTAAAACAACATCAAAGCGAGTTCGCCGGCGTGCTGTAAGGGGTGTAACAACATATATATGTCTGTGTGTGTGTTAAAGTTTATGTTTCTCTCTTTCTGTGTAATGCGATTGTATAAGTCAGCCTACAACAACTAACTATTCATATTTTATTAGTCGACCTTTCAAATTGTCGCCATTTACGAGCGCCGTATAAAAGCGTAAAATTAGAGCCCTCTTCGGACGCTGTAAAAGTCTATACCGGCGTACCGTCACGGGACGCCGGTTCTTCGAACCACACAGGAACGACGGGCTTTTGTTGACGCTGCGAATTAACGGGATGAATTTATAAAATTTTATGGTCGTCGGCTGGCTTTGGAGGCCGTGGTAATTCGATTTTATATAGCCCTGTGACAATACGTGTATGTACACACCCCTCTTGGCATGTCCATTGTGTAGGTGAGTCGTTAGGAGTATGATAAAATCGGTTAAAAGGACGGCTCCCAATAAGATACAAAGGAATTAATTACAAAGGGAGAAGTTGAGTTTTTCAAAAAATGTTTTAAAAGGAAATGAAATACTGAAAGGTATAAGTATACAGGGTGTTAAAAAAAGGTTGTCGGATATTTTACCCAATTGTAGTACTGGTGGAAATAAACAAAAAAGTCTTAGTCAACATGGGTCCGCAATTCAACTGTTTTTGACATATAGTCGATTGCATATTGTTTTAGTAGGATAAAAATTTTCAAAGAAACGCTGATCGCAATGTAAATTAAACAAATGTTTATTTAAAGTAAAACTAAAGAAATTGTTCTACATGTCCACCGTTCATTTCTAAGCACGCTTCACACCTTCTTATGAAAGATCGACGCAATCTTTCGAAAATTCCTGGAGTCCTCCGAATTCCTCGCACAATTTACGATTCGTTGCCTGAGTTCTTCCAAATTGTTTACAGATCGTGCGTACACTAATTGTTTTAGATGCCCCCAAACATAGAAGTCTAGAGGTGTCAGGTCAGGCGACCTAGGAGGCCATGCAGTTGGTCCACCCCGTCCTATCCATCTCTCGTTGTAATCTTGATTTAAGAAATTTCTAACTACGATGGAAAAATGCGCAGGAGCTCCATCGTGCATAAACCACATATTTAATCTGTTAAAAGTGGCACGTCTTCCAACAAAAACGGGTAATTCATTTCTTTAAAAATCCAAGTATACTTGTCCCGTTAAACGATTAGGGAGAATACTGGACCAATTAAAACAGTCTCCAAAAATAGCAAGCCAAAGATTTAGCGAAAAACGGTTTTGGTGATGCAGTTCAACAACAGCATGGGGATTTTCATCTGCCCAGACGTGATTGTTATGAAAATTGAATATTCCGTCTCTTGTAAACCCCGCCTCGTCACTAAATAAATCTGAGTCGCAAAATTAGGAGTTTCTGCCAGCTTTCGTAAAACCCAATGACAAAACCCTACGTGCATCATAATCGAGAGGAGCAAGAACTTGCACGCGTTGAATGTGGTAGGGATAGAGCTGCTGTTCCCGCAGAATTCTCCAAATGAGAGGATGACTGACGTTCAGTTCTGCGGCAAGTCTTCGGATGCTAATATTTGGGTTGTCTTCTACCCGTCTCAAAATATCTAATTCTACTGCGGAAGAAAAAACTGATCTAGGTCTACCAGAACCACCATTAATTTTAAATGAACCAGTTTCGGACAGCCGGATATGAAGTCTTGAGAAAATCTTATCACTCGGTAACAACCGATTTGGAAATTCTTCGGCATACATACGCTGTGCTTCAGTGGCATTACCATTCGCACGACCGTACATAAAATGCATATCGGCCATTTCTGCATTTGTGTACTTATGCATAATTTGAGAACAAAAAAAAATTGACGCAAATGAAAAATAATCTGATGACAGATGTCTGACAGAACTAATTTTAAGTCACAATCAGTTGTTTGACAAAGGGAACTATTCTCAAAACCAAAAAATGTTTTTTTTTATTTTAAAATATGCAATCGACTATATGTCAAAAACAGTTGAATTGCGGACCCATGTTGACTAAGACTTTTTTGTTTATTACTACCAGTATTATAATTGGGTAAAATATCCGACAACCTTTTTTTAACACACTGTATAATACATCATAGCATAACATGATTGATGATGTGATGATAACATTATTTTCTGTATTTATTATATTAGCAGACAATTCTCCGTTACTGTAAGAAGTTGGATCGTTGGGAAGTAAGAAAAAGTTGACGTATCTGATACAGTATCATCTGTAGCATATGTTTCAGAAAATAATTCAGCGAAAGCGTTTACTATGTTCTGTGGATTCCCCAGCACAGTATTATTATGTTGAAGGGTACCCGGAATTCTGCTGTTATCTTTCTTTTGATTAATATATTTCCATTGCATTGATACATCCGATTTGATGTTATTTTCCATGCGGCTGACATAACTGCTACACGCTTCTGATATTTACTCCTTTACTAATGCACGAAGTCTTTTAAATTCATTTAAATAATATTGGTCTCTACTGGCTAACCATTTTCTCCTGTAGTAATGCTTAGTTCTAATGTTTTGCTTTATTTCAGGTGTAAACCAGACAGGAAAGGAAAGCCCCACTGAATTAAATTGTTTCTTTGGAACATGTAAAGCCAGTATACAATGTAATTGTTTGTAAAAAAGATCCAAAGCTTCGTTTAGTCTCCCAAAAAAAGTGTTATTTCATTCATTAAGTGTATGTCTAATAAGTTAGTAAATGATTCCAAATCGTCTACGGCGGTATCAGGTAGGATATAAACTAAGCATATAGTAAGTTTAAAAGGAGATATACAGTTACATATCATAATATCTATTAAAGGAATGGTATTAGTTAAGAAAGAAGTGTCGACACACGTGTATTGAATATTGTCGTTTAAAGCTAATACGACACCACCTCCTCTTGACCTTCCAGTAGAATCAAAGCGTCTGTCACATCGTATAACATTGTAATTCCTGGGAAATAATTCAGTATTATACACGTTGTTAGACAGCCAACTTTCTGTAATGCAAATGATGTCGTAAGTATAATCGGAAACATTTTTAAAAAATTCATTGGTTTTGTATTTAATCCTCTGCAGTTTTGGTAATATAATAGACAAGATTGTGTTTTCATCAATGGAGATATTTCACGAGGACGTTGTGAAGAAGGTACGCTGCTGGACATTTTTAGTTTTCCGAGATAATAGTAGGAACTCCATTAACATACTTAATTTTGATACCAGTTTCACCTTTCTCC
Organism: Protaetia brevitarsis; assembly: GCA_004143645.1. Lineage (NCBI taxonomy): Eukaryota > Metazoa > Arthropoda > Insecta > Coleoptera > Scarabaeidae > Protaetia > Protaetia brevitarsis. Next base: position 297,493 of record RXPK01000083.1, on the reverse strand, counting down.
AATCTGGCATTTAAATCAGTTTTAATAGTTTTATAATATGCAATCTGCTGCGGCGTTCTATCCGGCGATACTGATAAGTTAGAGTAGGTTTCTTCTGATTTAATTTTCGTAAATTTTCTCAACACACGATGAACAGCCTCACTGGACGATAATCTTATTTTATTGGCCTAGAGCGTAGCTCTTTAGCTGCATCAAATTTTCCTAATCTGTATGGCTTAATATTTTCAACTTCATCGGGAACTTAGTCATTCAACAAGCCCTGAATTAAATCTGTATCTATCGGAGTCTGTTCCTGTTTGGTAGTGCCAGTTTCAGGGGAGCCATAGATGATTAAATTCATGGAACGCTTACTTCTCTCCAATACCTCGCTAATAATTTCTTCGGAACTAACAAGGTGTTGTGGTATCGTGGAAGAGTATTTCCATTATCAACGTCTTCTTTCAGTTTTTTCATATCATCAGTGAGGCTGGCAATCATAGTGATTAGTTTAGGACTTTGATGAATACCCTGCTCACAGTCCAGGCATATGTACTTTAAACGTCTTTTAGAATTAGGTCTTAACTCATAACATTTTAGTTCATGAGGAGACAGCTCCGAGCAGGAAACATGCAAAGGTCTATCACATCCATCACATTTAATAGATTTGTCTTTAGCTTCATCAATGATATTATTACATTTCAGGCAGTTCATCACGATGTTTAGATAAAGAAACTATCGAAAAGTCACAATCGTGTACAAAAGGATAACACAAGGATACCCTTCACACTGTCCGGGCCTATAGACAGTGACTAACAACACAATACACGAAGGCCGTGGTAAGGGAAAAGTGAGAAAAACAGTAGGTGTAGGTTTCAATTAATTTAAAAAGGTTTATAAAAGGAAATAGGTATATAAAATAACCTAAAAATATTTTACCTTTTCTGACAGACGAAAAGCGGTGATAAATGATGAAATATGAAAGAATAAAACTTAATACGAAGTATTCTCATGAAAATAATTAAAACAAATCACTATATCCACTAGAAAAAACGATATTAAGCAAGAGTTAACAACAAACGAACGTAGCAAACTTGGTTGCTATCTGATAATATAATAAATACAGAAACAATAAAATCAAAGTGAGCACCAAGTGCGGAGGTGCAACTACATAAAGTGTTGAAAATACTCCTCACTTGTATAAAAAGCTTGATGAATTAATATTTTTTTTTCATAAAACATTCGAATGACTTTCTGCTTATTGTTAGATCTCTAATATTTTCTGGGAGAACATTGTAAAACTTTATGCCTTGATGGTAAAAAACATCATTTGTGTGGAACTGAGCAGCTACGTGTTGAATGTGATATGGATACAACAGTTGATCTTTCAATATTCTCCAAACTGTGGCCTGACTAATGTTTAAAGCAAACGCAATTTTTCTGGTGCTTTTAGTAGGATTTTCCCTCAATTTCATTTAATACCATTTCTTCAACTTGTGGAGTTCTCATTGTAGACGGGTGCCCGTTATCAGTCGTCCGTTTTTTAAAATTTCCCGTTTCACTAAGACGTTGTTGAAGACGAGCAAATATTGAATGATGCGGGATGATACGGTTCGGGTACCGTCCTTCATAAAGACGTCTAGCAGCACGTGAATTTCCATTGGCAAGACCGTGAACGAAATGCATATCACATATCTCAGCAGCATACGTGTAATTCATTTTAGAAAACATAAACTGGCAATAAACTGAATGAATACTCTGACAACTATTGACAAATAAACAATTCCCTCTCAACACAATGGTTTTTGAAGAACCAACTGTGATTTTATATCGTGTTAGTCATAGTTCATAATTTATTATTAAACATTCAATAACTTTAAAACCAAACCGTTTTGGACAAATACTCATATGAACTTTTATGATCAAAATAACCTTAGGATTTGCCGGTATTTGTTGTAGTATGCATGTAAAACCACCGAACAAATATAGACACAATTCCTTTTATAAAATATCACTCGTATTTCTTTCTTCTTCAATATTACAGTAAGAAATACCTAGCACACGTGAAATTTTAAAAGTACATAAGATATACACAACCAAAGTAAACTTAATATTTTAAGAGTAGACACCATGCTTTCGCCGCTGATTGTGAGTGCTTATAAATTACCTACAATGTAAATTTGTGCGATTGGAACCATTTTTATTAGAATCGTAATTAAAACAAACACAAGAGAATTCTTGTTACACAAAAAGTAAAATATACAGAAATGAGAGAAAAACAAATTACTAAACTTGCGCATTAAAGGATACTTTAAGAAAATTGAAATGGCACAATTAAGGAAAAGAGACAACGAACTGGCCGAGACGGTAAACAAGTTATTAAAAGCGATCATGTCATTTCTCATTATGAACGTCTTAAAAAGTTCAAGCGTTTCCTCTACGGACAAATGTCAACTATGTAACTCTTACAAGCGCGCAGAAGAATCGTTTCTAGAAAAATTAGGTCATCCGTTTGCAACTTTGCGTGATTATATGAAAGTCTGCTTTTTTTTTACTCAGTATTCCTCCGAGATGCTTTAATGGATTCCACCTTTTCTCGACAATTTAAAGACGACGCTAGAGAGTCTCTTTAATCTTCAACCTGCCAACGCATTCACGGATGGTATATTATATATACGAAGGAGTACGCGCTGTACCTATTTACGTTACGTCCGTACATACAACGTATTATTACGTGAATGATTGCGAACGTGAAACAGCTGCGCTCGTATTCAGCGCCGCGGTCACATCCCTTCCACCCACACAGACAAAACAACAAGGGCATGTATGTACGCGAGAACGGCTGACGCACCGACACCCGGGTTCAAGTCACAGTTCCAATGTACGAAGTTACGAACACGAAAGCCTATCTGCCGTCACCGTCAGATGCACGCCGACTTACGTAGCGGGGAGGCGTCACGCAGTTTATCAAGCGGATGGGAACGTAAACAGATTTAACTACAGCTACAGCGCTGTGAATAATTATAATAATGATAGTATTTCTGTTCGTCCGATGGTAGAGCCATCTACGGAACTGAAAATCATGAGGTAGTAGTTGAGGTATTTCTAATTATGAAATAATGTAACGTGGGGAGTTGTTTGAATCTATTATTAAATAATTTATTCTTTTTATATTATTACTCAAAATTATTGATTTTTATTTTAAATTCCCCTACTTGATAACTTTAGAATATTTATCAATAAAATGTAAATGTTCTTTCCATTCACGGTTAATTTGAAATAATTTGGACGTTTCAGCGTGATGCTATCATCTTTAGAATATTTACTACTATTTCTACGTGGTTAAGTATTAGAACTAAAATTGTGTATAGTTAATGAAAGTTTTGATTGGTAATAATAATTATATGTTCTATCCAATCAATTATTTATTTTAAATTTCGCTGCGTCTACCGGTTTCGGCCTTTCGCCATCATCTGGACAACACTGAATATGAAATTTACAGAATTATATTATCTAATTAAGGTTTTAAAGTTTTTTGTGTACTTACGTACGTCTAAGAGGAATTAAGAGCTACGTCATTTGAATTTGTGGTGTTAAACATTAATAATTAAAATTTAAATAAAATAAAGACAATGCACAAGAAAATTAGAAACACGTTAAAATTATTTAAAAATTATATGATGAGCGTGATGTGTTCGAAAATGGACTAGGTAAATTTAGTATTCGGTTTTGTACAATGTTTAATGTGAATATTTTTTGTTGTGTTTGAGTGTGTGTGCATTTTGTGTATGTGAATGTTTTAAATGTATGTGTGTGTGTTTGTTGTTAGTGCGCGTATTTGTTAAAAGATGGATATGAATTTTTTGAGTATTTTAATTGTAATGAGTAGAATAATCTAATGAGAAGAATGGATGGATTTAATGATAGTTTTGTTTGCACATGTAGGTGTGTTTCAGTGTTTGTTTAAATATGTGAAGATAGGTGGCGTACTATATTCTAATTGTTCGTTTAATAATATTACATTATTGTTTTCCTTATATTTTTCTATCGTGAATGCTTCAAGTAATTTTAATTTTAGATTTTTATCAGATGGATAAATTAATTTTATATTTTTTTCTCATTCTCCGTATGTCCATTGTTGGCCAAATGCTGATAGAAATTGGATTTTGCTTGTTTTATGTGTCCATTAATTCTTTTTTTAATCTTCTTCCTGTTTCTCCAATATATATCGCGTTGCAGTTACCCGCATTTTATAGTGTAAACACCCGTTCTTTTGTAGTATGTTTGTATTTCTATTTTGTATTATGTTTATTAGGTTATTATTACATTTAAATGTGGGTATTATGTTGTACGGTTTAAAAAATTTTGTTAATTTATTAGAAATATTATTGTATGTGAATGATCGGTACAGTTTATAATTGGTTTCGTTGTTATTGTAGTTTTGTGATAGGGGATCTTTCTTTATTTTATATTTACCATTTAGTTTTTCTATTGTGTGTAATGGGAAACCTTTTTCATTAGGTATTCGTTGTATTATATTATATTCTTTTTGATATTCTGTTGGATTTAAAGGAGTGATGTTTAATCGATGTAAGTAATAGTGAAATGCCGCAAATGTTTGGGAAATGTGGTGATTAGATTGAAAGGGAATATTATTGGTAGTTGTGGGTTTTCGATATATGCTATATTCAAACTTATCCCTGTATCTATGTATTTAATCTAGGAAGTTGATAGTATTATTATCCTCTATTTCAATTGTAAAATTCAGTTTATTGTGTATGTTTTTTTAACAAATACGCGCACTAACAACAAACACACACACATACATTTAAAACATTCACATACACATAATGCACACACACTCAAACACAACAAAAAATATTCGCATTAAACATTGTACAAAACCGAATACTAAATTTACCTAGTCCATTTTCGAACACATCACGCTCATCATATAATTTTTAAATAATTTTAACGTGTTTCTAATTTTCTTGTGCATTGTCTTTATTTTATTTAAAATTTTGATTATTAATGATTAACACCACAAATTCAAATGACGTAGCTCTTAATTCCTCTTGGACGTACGTAAGTACACAAAAAACTTTAAAACCTTAATTAGATAATATAATTCTGTAAATTTCATATTAGGTGTTGTCTAGATGATGGCGAAAGGCCGAAACCGGTAGACACAGCGAAATTTAAAATAAATAATTGATTGGATAGAACATATAATTATTATTACTAAAATTGTGTAATTTCATTCGTTTATGTGGAAATCTTTGATTTTTAGTACCGAAGTATCCTTTCCTAACCTAGGAACAATTAAAACCGTGTTAAATCTCACAAATTTCATAAACAAACACATAAAAAAAATACACAAAATTAATAATGTAAAAGAAATAAATAATATAGAAATAAACACTGAATAAACACGTTTGTATCACCGTATTGTACACCAAAGCAGAATAAATAGAAAAAATGTTGAAACCATGTGACTTATCTGTCGCTCATAAACTATTGAAAAATAATAAACAACTAATCACATAAACAAAATAGAAAATTGACCGCCTTGGGCATCCGCAGGGTGGAGTTCTATCTCCCTTGCTGTGGGCTACCCTAGTGGACGACCTAATCCGGAAGCTGACCGGAAAGGGATTTCATTGGCTGGGATATGCTGACGACCTTACAACAGTCGTAAGAGAGCGGTTTCCAAAGGTTTTGCGTACAAACTAGATAGAGCACATGTAAACCGCTTTTCACAAGAAAAAGAACACTAGAAGACCTACAGCCACTAGTGATAGGAGGCGAAAGGATTCCATATGTCAAAGAGGCGAAATACCTGCGGATCAAAGACATACGTGAAACTCACATATCCAGAAATTAACCAGCAAAGCCACTATCGCCCTAGGTAGGTGCAAGAGGATATGTGGAAGCCCCTACCAGCGCGATGGAAGCAATTCTAAACCTACTACCAATACATATTTATATACAAAGAGCTGCAAAGTCCACAATATGTGCAACATAGGCCTGGCAGATGACGCAACCTGCAGATACTGCCAAGAGGAGGAAGAAACACCAGTTCATGTGCTATGCCAACGTGAAGCCCTAGCGAGGACAAAAGGACAAGACATTAGATTATACAGGCGATCGCTAAGATGTATTTCTTGAAAATACAATAAACGGAGGGTTAATAAAATAAATATTGTCTTGCGAGCTTAATTGCTTTAAGAATTTTATAAATAGTATTAACACTATTTTAATGAGTATTTACTAATGAGTATGTCCGCCGTTGTTTTCAATAGCTTCCGCTAAACAGTTTGGCATTGACCGCACCAGTTGGCGAATATAATCCACTGCCAGATTTTCCCTAGCACGCTTAATTGCTTCTATCAGATCTATCCTATTTCTATTTCTTGAAGGAATCGGCCATCACCTTGCCGAACATATATTTTCTTTACCATATGTGCCTACACATTTTCAATGACGTTGAAATAAGGACTGCGTGAGGTCCAAGACAAAACATTTATGTTATTGTTTCTAAACCATTGTTGGACTACCCTGGCCGTGTGTATGGAAGAATTTATCTTAATTAATACAGAAGAAACAGTTAATTATTAAAAAAAAATAGAAAAGTATTTTAATAATTCGAATTTAATACACTAAACACAACAATAAGGAGCAAAATTGTTTCGTTTATTTAAAAATCTCACCTGTTGGTAAACGTAGTTGTTATTTGGATAAAAGTTTTCTACTAATGGCTTCATTAAATCTTCCAAAATGTTAATATAATGTTCGGCATTTAGCCTTCTCTCAATTCTCCAACACATGCCGGGACCTCGATAGTCTATCCATCCTCATACATTAACCGAAAAACGCCCGCTTTTTGCATAATTAGTATTCAATAAGTAATAAATCGATAGACTCCAACGTAACCGTCAAAACAACTTTGGAAAACTTTTTCATCTGTGAAAATCACATTGTCCCAAAACTCTGGAGGCTGATTGACATATTGTGGATCAAAACTCAAGCGCCTCCTTCGGTTCTCCTCACTATGGACTTCTTTCTTTATTGCCACATAGTTTTTTTAGGTGAAGACTTTTGACCCTCTTTCTTGCAGTACTGAAACTTGCAGGAAATGTTGAGTCTCTTATAGCGTCCTTAAGCTTTGCAAATAGATTTGCATTTATAAAATTCACAAGAGCCCTATCTTGTAGTTTGTTCGAAGCTATTGAAGCACTACTTCAATATGCCTATCTACGGTATGCTCTATATCCCATTTAAGCTTCAAACGCCCTACTGTTGATCTTGATACGTTGACTGATGCAGCAGTTTCTCTGATGGAATAACCTTAAATACGATATACATAATTCTGTGTTTTGTTGTTAAGTCTGGATGCTGCATTATTAATACACACACTAAAGGAGATAACGCATTAGGCGTTCACGGTCCAGGCGCATCGCGGACCGTACCATGCTGAGCTGATCGTAGTCTTGAAGAAAATCACACGCATTAAAGAGATCGCAGACTGGTCTCTGCACACCCATCATGTTGTTATTAGCTAGTTACCAAAATGAATTCCATGGGGTACGTACATTTATTGGCACTGTTACTTGAAAAAGAAGAGAAACAAAGCAAATGCATCAGATTTTGAATTCATCCAATTAATTAATTAAAATACATTAGACAAACGGTAGGTGAATTTCAAACCTTTTCAAAAACTATTATTGGATGAAGCTCGATCTTCACAGTACTTTCCTATGTTACGAGAAAAACACAATGAGCTACTAAAATTGAAAATTAAATCAAAAGCGAAAATTCGTATACCAATCCTATTTTATTTTTAAATATCTAATTGCGACATGTTTCCGTCCTAATTAACCATCATCGGGCAACTGCAGGATGAGAAGATTTTTTTTATATAAAAACTTATAAATTGATTTTACCATTAAAATTAAAATTTTAAAATCTCATAATTTTAACAATAGAAGGAGTTTTTAGTTTTAATTTAAAGTATATAAATTGAATAATTCGAAATCTTAAATTTTTTTTAGATATTACTCTTAAATTTACAGGAAAAATAAATAAAATTTTATGGATAATACTTACTAAACGTCAATATTCGTTTTCATAAATGATGCGTCGTAATTTATTATATATGAATACATTGAAAGAAAAAAAAAAGCTACTAAATGTTATTCTTAACGATATTCAACTACAAAATACTAGATTTAGACGATGCATAGTCTCAGCTTTTGGTTACCATCATGAAATACATTTGAATGGTGTCAAAATTAATTAAAATGTAGCCAATTTGCTGCGATTTTAAACGATTCATCATGTTAGCACGGTATGAGATCGACGGATCCATACGCACTAGACGTTCGTGGACTGGGCTTGGTCGCATCGCGTTCTGCCGAGATTCTCCAGAAAGTGTGCAATGAGACCCCGATGTGAGCAAGCCCAGCTCGGGAATGCCTGGTGGGTACCTACACATTTAAAAACATTGAAAGGATCTCTACTATTCTGGAACGAGATTAGCATGCTCCGCGATGCACCTGGACCGTGAACGCCTAATGCGTTCCCTCCTTAAAAGGAACTGATCTAGACGTATTGCAAAAGGTTAAATCAAAATAATACTCGCGATCATAAATAGAAGCAAATAACTAATATGAAAAGATCACTAACAAGTTACATAATTTTAAAATACCACCACCATATTATGTTTTCTTAAAAAAGAATTATCTCTATATAACATCAAACAAGTTAAATACATAGGTATACATTTCTAAATGAAGTCGTTTATTCAAGAGTCCTTTTTGTTGTTAGGTATTTTTTTTTCATGGGTATTTCCGTATTTGGTATTTCTCTTTCTCGATATATTTATTTTTCTGTTTAAATTTCTAGTCGTTAACTTTGACCGCAGTAATAGGCATAAGTAAGTGATTTATGGCTTTGAAAACTGAATACGCCCTCCGAAAGTTGCATTTACAACCAAGAAACTTTAACATTCTGGATTGCTGGTGTCCGGATTTCTCCTGTGAGAAGTGTACTTCTATATATCTTCTATTGTCTAAAAAAATAAAAAGCAATCTTCTATTATGACAGTCAGTTCTATTACTAACGACAGAAAAATACGTACAACGTAAATAGCAAAGATAACACAATTAATTAAATTTGACAATTCGAATCAATTCGACTATTTACAAGGTTATCTTGAAGACTGCATTCACTGTACTATGTTGTCACATGTAAAAATATGAAAACAAAAACAAAGTAGTTAAGATACCACTTCCGGTATAAGGGAGCATTCTCGGAAGTCGAAAATATTTTAGCTGAACTAATCTACACCCACAGACTTACAACAACAAAACTTAAATCTAGCGTTTATTTACTTCTCCATAAATTTTTAATGGAAAATACGATTAAAGAAACACTATACAGAGCACTTTACTCCAATATATACATAGATACTACATGCACATGTGTAGGTGTGTTTGGGGTTCAGAAATACGATTGTCTCTCGTTTGCCAGCGGTCGACGCTCCGCTAAATAATTAAATCGTGCTTCTGACATGGAAAGCCGTCGAGAGGCGAGCTTGATGGATTTACGCCGGAAGATTAGGAGTGGGCGATACACATGCGTATATTGGAACGGGAGAAATTGAGCTGTTGAAATGTAAATTTTTGCTTATCTCATCTGTTACAGACCTACATAAGTCTGCCGCCCTGTTTTACGAGTATCATATGGTTGGTCTCTGTTGTGTATGTACATACATACACATATGTATATAAATTTACTTTGATCTGTGTATTGTATTATATAAACATAGCAAAACACGTGTCCCACATTTGGCTCTGTGACTTATAGTCCAATTTATTGTCCCGTATCTGATGTGGGCATATTGCATGTCGGTATATTCAAAATTAGATCGAATCGAGGTAGAAAACTGTATCAAAAGGACAATTCGATAAGAAACCTATCTATCGAAAGCTCGTTAAAATTTATGCCGATGAAGTTTTAAACTTTTAAAAACATCAAATTTTTATATTAAATAAATGGCACTTTCAATTTGTTTTATTACTACATACAAATATTTTCACTAGGCATGATTTAGGATCACATAAACTGAAAAATAAGGATAAAATCAAAGTTTAAATTTCAAAACAATACAACGGGATATCAACAAACACGTTAAAAGCTGATAAAAGAAGAATGAAATAAGTATTTATGTTCCAGCATGAAAGCTGATTGGGTTTGTAACGGTACTAACAGATTTTAGTAGACACTAAAAAGATAGTAAAATAAAAGAAAATGTTTTTTTGCATCACTTCAAACCAGCGCAGCGTGTAGGCAGGCAAAAATGTCACCAAAGGTTGCCACACTACATTCAACATGACAGATATGTAACGAATTGTGATTAAACTATTGTGCAACCTTACTAATTGTAAGATAAACTAGTGTCTCCCTTGCATCTGTTATTAATAAATAAATATTAAACTAGAAAGAAAATTACAGAAAAAGACTTACTCCCACATTCTTAGTGAATGTGAAATCTTAAGGAAAAGTATGACTTAAGTAAGGACATCTTATCACTTGAACAAGTTTCTATTTCATAGTTACGCCATTCTCAGGAAAGAATGCTAGAATAGAATTCTATTATATGACATTGCTATAAATCAGCTGTGTACCACATTAACTACCTTCTTCTGTTACTTTCGCATTTATAATCTTATCGCAGTTTTGGTATTTGTTTTAAACTTGTTGACAATTCAAGACTGGTTTGTGACGTTTGTAATTAGGTACTGATTCGCTTCAGTTTAATTAGTATGCTTACAAATTTATGTAGAATGAATATGTAAGCCGTAATATCAAGTATTTTTAAATTTGAATCTATTATTTGCACAATAAGAGCAAAGAATCTTTTTTCCGTTTCAAAAGATTTTTCTACTTTAACCTCCAAGATTTTGCTATTATAAATTGTAAATATTTTGTGGTTGTTCATACAAGCTGTCTTGTCTTTTTCAGCAAGTACAAATAAAAGTTTTTGAATAATGCCGATAAAACTCAAATCTGCGTGTATGAACTTTGTATGTTAGGTAACACAATGTTGTAAGACGTTTGTAAAAATTAACTTACCCACCTTGAAACCCCGCTTGTATACCAGCAACAAAAAAAAGCGCAAGCAGGTTCATAGTGCAAGAAGTAGTGATATGGGTAAACCAGGATTTCCTATTGCCCCAATCGCTCATCAACAAGGGTCAATAAAATGTATGGAATATTTTATTTAGAAAAACAATATCGCTTTCTAAATTCTGCATTACTAAAATATGCCATGGGATTTTATGTATCCTTGATGCATCGTTTTCGTTGTCTATTTTTATTATATATTATATCTATATAATCCAAAAAATCCTTGCATCCCGTTAATTAATTTAATAAATAATTAATAATATCCAAAAATGACACATATGTGTTTTAAATAGTTCAATTTTTATCAAGTATTTTTTTCCTAAGGTATCCTTAAACTTTTCTATTTCATAAAGAAATATTGGCAAATCTATGCAAGAATCGATTTAATAAATATTTCACAGGCTTATCCGGCTTGGAGATGGAAAACTACATAATGTATTGTAAAAAATACACCTTACTACTTGTAAATTGGCTGTTTATTCAATGAAGATCCGAGTCTTTTAATTTTCTGCAGATGAATGCAAAAAAATATTGGTATAATAATTGATTCCTTATTAAAGAAATATATTGATGTGGTTTCAGCTATCCAACTTTTGCCGAACTCGCGATAAATAATTAGTGTGGAGTTATCAGCCTCAAAATTAGCCTGTTTATTGAAAACAAAAATATATCGAAACGTTAAGGATAGGATATTACGAGTGCCCAAACCGAATTGGAAGAGAAAAATTGTTAGAATCAAGAAAAATATACCAAATTAAATAAACAGCTGAAAATGAGGGAAATAAGTTTTCCAAGCAATAAAATAATACAAGATATGTCCCGCATAGATCTATTATCTATTATAAAATCAATTAATTTTTGATTTGCATGTCATTTTAACACCTGACGGTAGCTAGCAGCCGAAACATGTTGTCTTAAAGATTGTTTTTGATTTATATTAAAAGGAATTGGCCGGCAGTACGGCTGAGAAGGAAGGGTGCATCATTGCCAATCTTGAAAGTCAAGCAGCAATATGCGGTACCGGTTGTTGGTTGGGTCACCATTCGGACAACACTTCTCAGTGGCTCGGTGTGTTCCGGCACTCTAGCCAAGGGCCTTCAAGGCCTGTAGTGCTGAGTTATTATTATTATTAAAAGGAATTGATGCCAAGCCTCTTTCTAAAAATCTTCTATTCAAAGAGAAGAATAAAATATCGTTGAATCCAACTTATGTGTTTATTTAAATTTGTATTTTGTCTCGCCTACCATGAGAGCATCCTCAGGCAACTACAAGATAAACAAATTAGTAATATAATAAGTTCGAAATCTAAGACAGTGATTAGTACATTACTAATTTGTAATCTATTTATCTTGTAGTTGTCTGAGGATGATCTTATGGCAAAGCGCAAAAAAATCGAAGACTGGTTCTTTGATTACAGCTCTATTTTTCACATTAGAAAAAAAAAATGTGCCCAAAAATTTTTTTATATTATACTGCATAACGTAAAAATATTTCTAGCATAAAAATTAATGGAAAATTCGTTAGATTTATTTAAAATCATTGATCTAAAAAATCCTGCATGAGGTATCATACATGTTTAATATAGGTTAAAGTGATTTTGTGTAAGAGTTAATTTAAGATAAGTAAAGAAAATCAAATTACGTTGGGCTAAAGTTAAGCAAATGCTCAGAACTATAGTGGACATCTGTATATTGCTTTTAGTTTCACTGTTGTATCAAGCTAAATATGTATGTATGGTATTTAAAATATGAATATCTAAAACAAATGCATATACAAACTACGCCGCAATAATAATAATAAGGAAATTTGTGCCACTAGTCTTACAAGTTTTATTACTAAATTTATAATCCCAGATTTAGTCAAGAAAACAAAATTTATGAAGATTACAGATAGACTTACAGTGGTTTATATGAAGTGATGTTATTTTTCTACGTGGAATTTATAAACGAAATAATATGTAGAGTGTTCCATTTAAAATAAGGGAGTAAGTATGAGTTTTCCTACTTTTGGAACATCTTGTTCAGTCAAAAATATTCTTAGGCTATGCAGCATTGAATTCTGTACAACTTTTGTGTAAAAGACTTTTTTCTAAAATCAAAAATAGAGCTGTAATCAAAGACCCAGCCTTCGATGGGACACCTGTACAAAGTGTGGATTAAACAATATTTTATTCTCATCTTCAAAGTAAGTCATCCAACCCACTGGACTACAGGCTTCATAAAACTCTTTCTTTGTTTGAATATTATTCCTTTCTAACCAATTTTGTTGAATAGCTTGAAGTAAAGTATATTTTTAACAGAAAGTAGCCTTGCCACAATGTATTATTAATTTTTAGAAGATTGAAGTTCTTTTATTACTTTTCTTATAAATAAAAAAACAGTGTAAAAACAGGGAGTGCCACTTGTTATCCGTCTGAACTGCTCCTTATGTTTTAGCACATTAGTTTTTTCTTTGGTTTATTATTATTTTTTCTTGATTTTTTTTTATTTATCTTTATTTCTGTAACGTGCTGAATAAAGAAATATTATTATTATTATTATTAAATCAATAACAAAACTCTTACAGGCGCACAATCAATACCAAATATCTTAAATTGCAATTAAAATAGGAGAATATAACCAGAAGAAAATCAATATGGTTTAAGTTGACAACACATCAACTTTTTCTTTGTCTCTAAGGGTGAGAAATAGATCAAAGAACATTGAGTGCACAAAAAAAAACGCTTTAAACATAGATCAAAGGAAAAGCGGCACGCTTCTTTTCACAGGTAAGTATCTTATAGATCGTCTTACACAAGACCGTTTTAAGGGTAAAAGTGCACCCTCCTAATATTAGAATATGTATGAACGCTGGAGGGAGCAGATTTATGATAATAAAAGCGCTTTCAGATTTGCAGACAAACTAACAGGAATTGGAAATATGGAAAATCTATAATGCTTTTACTTACATACATTTCATAGAATTTTCACGAACGCTAATTGAAACAAACTAAACACGGAAATGAATTCGAAAACTTCAGCCGAGCGTTTTAATCTATGTAAATACGTAAAATGTTTCAACGCACATTCTATACATACTTCAAAACGTAGACCAGCCTAAAATTACCGGAATAAAAAACATAAAATAACAATGCATGACGTTTAAATACTCATCCAACGCGCTACACATGAGTACGATAAATACTGCACGTATAATTTTTATTATACATGCGATTTCCAAAAGCGAATTCTAGCGCACATATACACACATTGAACACTAGGTACACCAGCGACACTTTCTAATTGTACGACCTACAGGGTAAAATAGAGCCTACATGTTTAGCGTGGATAGTAGACAGATCTATGCATTAACCGGCCGCTTCAAAATGTGTAAACACAGATGTGCTGTCTGTTATTTTAAAAAACCTTAGGCTGGATTTATTAATGTGCGAAGTTGAATGCATCTATTATATATTTGTTATAATGGAATAAATTTATTTGATGTTTGAAGTATTTCGAATAACTGTAGTCTTATTAAATGGTTTTAAAAGGAATTTTCATTTTACAGTTGAACTACGACTAGGAACTAGACCAAAGGCATGTTAATTATACAATAAATAGCCATATCACTGGGTTTACTACTTTTATTCATTTTACACGTATGCAAATAATAATGAATATATCAAAATGGATCGCATGAAAATATTTAAGGTATCCAGTTATATATTATTATATAACTGGATTTCATTTCAAAAGAAATACAAAATTTGAATTAGTCGTAAATCGAACAGCAGTGATAGGTATAAATATAAAATGCAGATTTAAATTAATAATTAACGATTACTTTTTATACAGTGACCTGCATAAATATTGCAACATATAGGATTTTTTTTTATTATTAAAACATACTAAAACTTTTTTTGGGAGATAGGTGGTGCACGTCTAGAAACCCCAAAATCTATTTTGACACACGTCACGTGACCACTAGTATCACGGTAAATATGAAAAATATGCTGTGAATCTCCAAAAAGTGAGGTTAGATGACATGATATCGAAAAAAGTTATTTTGAAAAAGTTGTTTAGAATTCAATTCTGAGGCGGTATGCAAATTTTTGTAAAGATAATTAAACGTCACTAAATGACGAGTCATCACGAAGGAAACTTCGACCTCGCCGCTAAAGATGTTCACTGCAAATGTGAACGAAACGTACTGCGTGAACTGATAGTACCAGCATATATGAAAATTGAAATTAAAAAAAAATTAAATCAACTAACCCAGTGGATAAAAATTTAAAAGGGCGCAAAAGACTTAATAACGTCAAGGTTATTTTCAGGACTGAACTAATCATAAAAATAAAAAGTGGGTGAAAGTAATCAAAATTTATTACATCAAAAAAAAAAAGAAAAAAAAAACATTTAATTACAAATTGTAGGGAAAACAAAACCATCGACTGAAAGTCCTGGCCAAAAATAAAACCTGCCTGAATTTACATTTACAAAGGACAATTCAAAATCCTCTAACAAACAAAATGGTAGATTTGTTCTAGAACAAAATTCTGCTTCTCAAATAATCCACGTGGTCTCAAGGTTAAAACAACTAAAATTAAAATATTAAACGTGGAAAACAAATAAATTTACAAAATTGAAATTTAAACACAAGCACAATGCTTTCTTTTCACCTTTCACGAGGTGATTAATAAATAAAACTAATTTGAAAACTAGAAACGAAAAAAAAAAAAACTCTTAAAACTTACAATCCCTTCTAGAACAAATTATGATAATAACAGATTCTATAACAAATTTGTGCACAAAAACTACAACAACTCTTATTATCTAACTGAGGTCCCTGACTCAAGAGATAGATTTCAATTTAACCGAACAAAATTCTAATACAATAATGAAAAATCAAAAAACTGCAATGAAAATCAAATAACAATCTACTTACACGGACATCTCGTCAAAGAACTCCCTTAAAGAGGCCCAAACACGGTAATATATAAAATAACATCTGCGTGCTACAAAGTCGCACGAATCGCAAAGAAAAAACTAGAATATTACATTGAACAAAATACATACAATCCTGGTGTACGCAAAATGTACAAAAGAATGAATTTAATATAAACTAAACAATTACATAAAATTAATCAAACAATCAAATCAATTCAATTAAAAAAAACTTAATTACAAAATAAAAATGTTTGTGAGAATTTCTACGCGACATCGAAAAAGGTAAATCAGGATCAAAATTAACATCTGTGCCGCTTAAAAAAAAAACTCTCGCGAACTCAAAAGTGTTCGTCCACAGCAGTACGAAAGTAATTCCACAAGACCACGGCTCAACAGCCCGGAAAAACTTTTGACAGTTTTGTAAAGATACTTTAAAAAATTGAAAAATCACAATTTTCCAAATATTGATTAATTGAATTACATATTGATAAAATTGATAAAATTGTTTGAGTATCAACCAGATTTAGAAATATTACTGCTGTTGAGCTGCTAAAAACGAGAAAAATGGAAATATGTAATTCAATTAAACAATATTTAGAAAAATTGTGATTTTCATTTTTTTTTTTCAAATATCATCACACAAATTTGCACACAGCCTCAGAATTGAATTCCAAGCAACTTCCTCAGCATTGAATTCCAAGCAACTTTTTCAAATAACTTTTTTGGACATCATGTCATTTAATCTCACTTTTTGGAAATTCATAACATATTTTTTAAATTTACCGCCATACTAGTGGTCACCTGACGTATGTCAAAATAAATTTTGGGGTTCCCACACATGCACAACCTATCCCAAAAAAAAAAAAATTATTAATATTTTAATAATTATAAAAAAATCACATATGTTGCAATATTTATGCCGGTTACCGTATATATATTAATTTTCATTATGTTAATATCGAAAAACGAAGCCGCGGCGTTTTAAAAATATATATGAAAACAATCATTATAGGTTTGTTCGCTGTGCAGTCAGAAACTATCCACAACTGAACGACGCATGCGTAATAACAGCTGTGCGTTCGCAGTGCAACAATTTCGTATTTCGACCGTTGGTAATTTAAAAATTTGGTGTTCGCACATTATCAAATTGTAGTCAGTGACAGTTTGTGATTAATCTAGAAAGTTCACGGATTTCTTGTGGATTTTAAATTCGCTCATGCGCACTAAACGAGAGAGATACACTGCGCCTTGTGCTCCGCCGGCTGACATACAAATTCCAATTGCTGAACATAGATGGCAGTAGTGTCGGTTTTAGATGTGTTCGCAGAGCAAATTATCAAACTAATTTCAAACTACAATCCCTTTTTGAATCATGCGCACTGGAAAAACGGAAATAGTTTCCAATTAAGTTCTGATTCGCACAGCGAACAAACCTTATGAATCAATTAGATTAAAAAACACAAACATATTTAGTAAAGCTGTAGGCATGTGTAAAGAAAACAACATCTGTTCGTATACAATATTATATTTAAGGTAAGGTGAAAAACTTCGAATTGTGCTAAACGATGTAAGTCGGCAAGCATAAGTATGCGCCTTTGATGTATTTATTTGCCTCTATTTTATAATTTCAATGTTTTTCTATGTTTACTTACTGCCTTCTTCTTTACATTTTAAACACAGAGACCGCACATCTGTGTTTATATATTTCGAAGACGGCAATGAATGCGTAGATCCGTCTACTATCCATGCTAAACATATATTATTCTATTTTATGCTGTAGGTCGTACAATTAGAAAGTGTCGCTGGTGTACATACATACGCTACCTGCATGTACGATTGAAATAAAATTTAATTCGAACGGATATTTCGGGCACATGCGGTTTTGATTCCGATAGAGTTACCGTGTGTAGCGTGCACAAATGCAGTGTACGGATGGGTGATTCAACGACCGGTAACCCGGTATTTAAATTTGGTAACGAGCCGTTGGAAAATGTTGCGGATGTAGGGGATCGGATTTTAATTTTAATTTAAATCTTTACCTGTCACGCGCAGCCCTATATCCTGGACAATTTGAAAAATAGGAGTGGTATCGCATGATTGATCGCTGTGTTGCGAGTAAATAGGGTTTTTAGAAATGCTGAAAGAGCGTCGTTTGAAACACACATAAAAGTACCTGAATGAGATAATGTATTAGTGAGCATGTCACGCAAAAACGTTCTTTTTCATATTCTAGAATGGGTAACTCTGCAGTCTGGAGTTTGAAAGGTGTAAGTTGAAATGTAAGAGAATGTACTCAAACATTCAAACCTCATTGAATCATTTACAATAATATTAGCTTCAGCTCAATAATACAATATTCTCTCTGTGTGTGATACGGCCACCATTTAGTGACAAAATTACAGTACACACTATAAAAGATACAGTAATTTCACAGGGGTAAATCACGAATATTACATGTAACAAATTTACGACAATAAGCTGGCCAAGTAAAATTTTGGGTTCCGCAAGGGTCCATTTTTGGCCCTCTACTTTTTATCATTTATATGAATGACCTCCCAGCTACCATGCAGAATGTCGAAATATGCCTGTATGCCGATGACACATCCTTTCTAGTAACTGCAGTAGATCAAACAACACTCGCACAAAAAAGCCGCAGAGCCGTCAACGATGCCAGAGACTGGTTTGAGGCGAATAAACTTAAAGTAAACGTGGCAAGAACACAACATCTTAACTTTTGTCCCCATAGTAATGTTGATAGTGTGTGTAATGAAAAATACCCTCTTTGTTTAGTTTATATATAAAACTAGATTATGTTAAAATATTTTTTTCGTGTCGCACAGCATAGTTTTTTTATACTACCAATTACAACCACTTTTGGATTTAAATAATTATAAAAATACATTTAATAACACTGTTAACTAATTATTAAAGTATTTTATACCAGGAAAGACCATTAAAATGCTGTCAAGGAAACATCTTTTTGATGTACTTCGAGAAAAATCTGAAGTAAGCCGCAGTTTGCAAACTGAACATCTTTTCAACTATCTAGTTCAGTGGTTTGACTTAGAAGAAAATGTTGATATGCAGCAACGTCTGAGAAAGGACTGCAATCGCTTTTGCAGTAAACTTTATGCAAAACTTGACAATTGTGCAAGAAGTGTGGATAGATTTTTGATGAAGAATGATGCCTGGTCACAAGGTGAATTTGTTTTCGAAAAAAAAAAAAATACTTTCGAAACAAACTCTTGGTCGACCAAAACAGTTGTTTTCAGATATAGGACCATTGTACCATTTAGTGAAGATGAAGCCGTGTCTCTTATTATAGAGGCTAAGTTGTCAAAGCATCAGTATCTGCTATAAGAAAAGAAGCAAAAGAGAGGAATGCTAACATTTACCCAACGTATCATAAAGTACTTGAGGCCAAGAGGAGATGCTACCCTCCAAAGGAAGCATTTACTATAACGGAACTATCTGCAGAAGTCCGACTTCAAGACCTTCTAGACCACACATGCCGCCGTTTACTAGAATTGCAGACGCCTGTTCTGGTGAATTTAAATGAAGCACAATTAAAGAATTTAGTATTGCTGCTTAAATGGGGGTGTGATGGTAGCACCGGGCATTCGTAATATAGGCAGCGATATACAGAGGCTGGTTTAAGTGACGGTGATTTGTTTCTTACATCGTTGGTACCATTTCAACTATATCTTCAAGAAGCTGATGGGGAAAAAGTAATAATTTGGCAAAATCCTAGACCATCTTCCACAAAATTTTGTCGGCCAACTCGTGTTCAATTCAAGAAGGAAAATGCAGAACTTGCACTACTAGAAAAACAATATATTGACGACCAAATTGCCCACCTTCTTCCAACAAAATTTCAAATCCAAGGACGAGATATCTGTTACTCACATGTGCATCATGTCCATAATAAATGGAAAAATTTGCAATGCTCTTACGGACACGTCTTCAGCTCAGACCGGCTACGTGTGCTAAACAACACCCATCCAGATGGATGACATAGATAGAGCGTTAGAAAGAGAAGTTAACGAAGAGACTTTTCAATTTGGAATATCTTCTCTCCATGCTTGGATTCGCTTATTCGAATGTCTTCTGCATGTATCTTATAGGCTTGACGTTAAAAAATGAGCATTATTTTAGACTATGATGAATTATAATAAAGAGTATTAATAGAAACCTCTCTAAAAAGTAATTCTAAAGGACCTATTTTTTTATATATTTTTTCCCATAATCTACAACTGTTCAAGAGTTGATTTAATGAAAAAAAATAATTAGTTCCGTTTTCAACTAAATTCGGACCAGTGTGCACTGGTAATAGTGCAAACATCTTCTATACTGCTCACGACAAACTGCACTAAACTGGACATACGTTTCAATAGCAAAGCTATCATCATCAGTAGAAACACTGAACTGTTCAGTTCACGTTCAGTTTAGTGCAGTTTGTGGTGAGGAGTCTAGAAGAAATTTGCAGTAAAAATCTGATATTATACAAGTTATTAATTTAGAAGACACATCACATGCAGCCTCCTCGGCTACCTAGTTACTACTGGTAATAAAATAATATAAAACTATTCATTGCTTAAAAAGAGGGGAGATCACTAATACGCATGATGAACAGACCCATCAAAGACACCCAAAAGTTGCTGTCGAAATTGGTGCTGGGACGAACAATATGTCGAGCAAACTAAATGGGTTTAGAGCATCGAAACAAACAAAGATCTCGATATTATAATAGAGTGTTACAACACCTTCTTCAGAGAATTTACAAAAAGGCCCATAAAAAATAAGGGAAAAATACAATGTTTGCTTGAGGAAAACATCTTAGCTACGCTCATTAAATATGGGATAATCAATTACAAAAAGCAAAGAGGCTGTAGTGTTTCCATATCGGGTGCCTCACGTTGAGAGAAAAAAAAAAAAACTATCTAATAAGGATGAACAGAAAAATTCTTTTCCATACAAAATTATTCCAGCAGCCAAGAAAAAGTTATTTTGTTACGTGTTCATCGATCAGCATTTAAACCTAAATCTCAACTTTGGAATATTTTGAGTATTTTGTATTCCTCGTTTGGAAAAACATACAATAACACAACTAATGCTAATTTTGTGTACATAACATGTTTGAAACTGTTTTAAACCCACCGAGAATAAATCAGCAACAACGACCAAGCACGCAAGCTCAACCACCACGGATTTATATTTCCACTACAAAAATGTTCGGGCGAATTATCCGGATAAATGGCGCGCGCTTTATCCGGACTCGATGAAAAATGCCCCGAAACGCTGTACGCTATAATGCACAACACACGGACACACTGCTGTGCCACTACACACGCGCCGCGATATAAAAAATGCGGCTTTTTATTCGTCCGATGTGGCGATTAATCATCTCTTATAAATCTGCGCCATGGCGTTTGGCAGCTTAAATAATAAACGTTGTGTGGTTTAGGCTTTCTATCGGCCGTCTATCTGGTAAATAAGTGTTTTGTATACTTTTCCTTTAAAAAAAAACAAATTAAAATTGATAAAAAAGTGATATGATAACTGATACCCCCTATAGTTGGTTCTATTATACAGGGTGTAATAAATATAAAGGTAAATAAAATATGCAAAATGCACAAGGGATCTGCTTGTAATCATTAAGCAGGAAAAAAAATAATAAAATTGTAAACGCAGTGAGCCAGCTTTTGTTTATTGAGTTATTTGAGAATTTCTAACGTAGTGACATATTTTGATAGCTGGGTGTCCCAAGTTATTCAAGTGAGCTATCTCGAGATTGTATTCAGTAACAAAACGTAACACGGCAGCCTTGATGTTAATTTTCCAGAAACACTATTTGGTAATTATGCAAATAGAAGATGACTCGACACTACTGGTAAGTATTATAATGTGAGTAAAATCTACAGGTGTTTCTTTTATAGAAGGACAGATGTATTGATCTTCAAGTGTTATATGTTCTTGCTTTTTAAGTGGAACACCCAGTGTTTTCCTTCATTCCTTTCTATTCCTCTTTAACCTGGTTAGATTTATCCCCTCAACGTGCAACAAAGAATGTGATTCTTACAGCACGGAACACCATTTCACCATCCTAACGAAATAAAGATAGTTTTAGGTAATTAATTCCCTGAAAGGTGGATGGAGAGAAGTGGTTCAGTTAGATCAGGGGTCGCCAAACTACGGCATGCGGGCCAAATCCGGCCCGCTGCGTATTGCAATCCGGCCCGCGCAAGTTGTAAGTACCAAGCTGTTAATTCAGCTATTGCCGATAGTTTTTCTCACCCACAATAAGGGTTTACGAAAATTATTGTACCGGGAGGTATCTATATCTACTATTCACCGACTAATAGTCAACTGATGTCGCGGTAAATAAGTCTGGTTAACTCATTTACTATGAACGCTTTCGGCGTACTTCGCAATAATATTTCTAACCTTATTTAGAATTAAATTTGAAATATTCATGAATAGAGTTGCGATAAAGCTGAAGCTGCCCAAAGAAGAGGGTTTGTTTTAATCTGTTGACCTCTCAGCTCAAGCGACTGTCAGATAAATTGAGAATATCACAATACGCTTCTTAATGGAGAAAGCAAAAAATGTCTAGTGGTTTTTGTTAGTTCTTGATGAGTCAACAGTCATTGTTGATTACTGCCCAAGTATTTTTGTTTTATGCAAATCTTTCAATAAGTCATTGCATAATTCATCAAACACCTCTATCTATTTTGCATTATTGAACCAGTTGTGGCAGTGGCTACCTTTGTTGGCTCTCGGCGAGTTAACCATCGCCAGTTCGATGGTGCAATAGTGGAAAAGTTTTATTGAGATTTCTAGAACTCGGAGAAATTATTAATATTTTTTTAAATGAGAAAGAATTTCTACAATCGTTCCGTGCATTAATAGTAATTATTGCTTCTGCTTCTTATGCTCTTTCAATTGAACTTTCGTCCCTTCAAATTATTATTATTAAAATAAAAAGGTACTAACAAGCGTTGAAGTATTACAAAAAAATATGTCGCAATTCATTTCTTGTAATCTAGATTGGATTAGAATTGCTAAAAATGGATCCTATTTTACTTCAAAATTTTCTGGTCAGATGTTTTCAAGGTGCCCAAATCTTCAGAAGTAGCAGGTATTGAACTACTGAGATGTGTTTCCAAATGCCCTAAAATAGTGGAATCTTATTTTTCTTGTCTTTCTTCACAACACTACTAGGTTTTCAGATTTTTTTTAACATGTATTGTCAGCAAGTAAGAGGTATCTTCCATTGAATTCCAGACAAGCTTTTTCTGCATTTTTTTTGCATTCTCCATGAATATAGAATAATTCTGAAATTGTTTTCTTGCTTTATAAACTTTCTTCAGTTGTCTGTTATTATCCATTCGTTGTATATGTCCCCACCAACTCAATTGTCTCTCTTGAATAAATTCCAAAACTGATTGTATCCCTAATTCCACACGTATTTGTATGTTTCTAATTGTATCTTTCCGGGTTACATCTAGTATTCGTCTCAGGTATTTCATGTCGGCAGCTTGTATTTTGCTTTTTTGTTTGTTTGTTAGGTTCCAAGATTCATATTCATAAGTTAAAACTGAACGATATATTGTATTAAAAATCTTTATTTTTTTTTCCTTAGAAATGTCTTTTTTATTAATAATTTTTTGGTTTATTGCGTAGTACTTGATTGTTTTATCAATCGTTTATTCCAGCATTTTATTTTCCTGTTTCCTCCAATGTTACTCTTAAATATTTAAATTTCTCATTTGCTCTATTTTAGTAACATTTATTTCAATTTTAGCTTCAACATTCTGGTTTCCGAGGATTTTAGCTTTTTCTATGTTTATTATCATGCCCTCTTCTTCCATGTTTCCTTTCCATATGTTCAAATTTTCTTTGCTTTTCACTGTCTGTTATTATTATCACATCGTCTGCAAAGATTCCATTATGTAGCTGTTTCAATCCTCTGTAAATTATTATATCACACAAACACTTTATTAACTTTTTGTTCGCATTTTGCCTCATTTTGCAAAATGCGAACCATATGAAGATAAACTTTTAATATTTAATATTAACGTTTGGTTTGTATATTGCGTACTTTTCTGGGTACTAACATATAGAAAACAATGATAATTATAATATTTACTAGCAATAATAATTTATTGTAATGTTATTCATAATCCACCAGGTAAAAATTATTTGACCATTTGGAAAAGTTAATAAACAATAGGAATAATTTAAAATAAAACCACTCAAGCCTATAGGGAATGTTGTAGAAAAATATAAGAATATACAGGTGTTTTTGAAAAAAAAATAAGTTTTGTAACTTTAAGATTCCTTGACAAGTCAGTAATTTTTAAACACCCTATATGATACGACAGAAACTTTTTGGTACATTGTTTTCCATTCAATAAAACACAGAGGAACACTTAATAAAAAATATACACGTTAGAGTTTACAACCTGGCCCGCTAAATTTAATTTTCGTTACTATTTGGCCCTGTCCTAGAAAAGTTTGCCGACCCCTGAGTTGGATGATCAACTAGAGCACTTGACTTAACAAAATTAGAATACTTTCTGTGGGGATACACAAGGTGTTATGAAAAACGGCTTTATTAATTTGAATCAAGATCCTTCGCACCTATACTGAGAAAAATAGATAACAAAAATAGTGACAGTAAACTTTATAATTAGTTATATTATAATTATATTAAACAGTATAAGTTTTGTAATAAATAGTAATATATCAACGAATACTATTTATTAGATAATGTATTTTGGTCCCCAGTTAATACCATTGATTATATTTATAATAGGTTTGTTCGTTTTGGTACTAGCGCCACGCAGCGAAACGCAGCCGTAAACATTTCTGTTCGATTTGATGACAAAACGAACAAGAATTAGAAAATCTAAAGCTGGAGTCAATCCAGCGTTTTACTGCCACAGCTTACGCTTACGTTCGTGTTACGACGCGGAGTGCCAAAACAAACAAACCTATTATGTTGTAATACCTATTTTTCTCCGTGTAACGTTCATCTAAATCTGGCAGAATATCATCTATCACCGTTCTTCACGAGAATTTAAGAGAATACGTACAAATCCCTTCAAGTACAGCTCTGGACGTGGAGAATCGAACCTGAGAGAGACGGACAGCTCATTTCCGTCCCTGTCCTCTGTCCCGGCGCCGGTTAAGATCCACCTTTCGATAGTAGATTAATTGGCTGGCCGTAATTAACAAATAGTATGCATGCCCGGAATTCCGTATACTGGGCGGATCGGCCTTCGGATGGGCCATAATAATAATTTAGTGACGGGGTATTTATAAAATTTGCGGCGTTTGTAGTACACGTGTAGGTTGATCATTCGCCCGTAACCGTGACGTAGTTTGTTATCTCATGCACGCTAATAATTTTAAGTTGTTATCGAAGTAATTTGAACGTAAATTGTGTTGCTCCCTTTTGCCTCCGCCAAAATAATCTGTCGTGTAAACGAATATAGTGCAACCCATAAAAAAGATATATAAGAAACGTCGTTGGATTTGGTATTAACTAAGAAAAAAAAAATAGGACTGAAGAACATATTGAGACAGTGAAGGGAACTATGACAAAAAACGAAGTGCGTCATTTAAATCAAGCAGAGATTCTTTTTATTATTTTATTACCTTACTAAGGACTTTCTACCATGGTAGAAACACTATGCATTTTTTTTTCTGTTTAATTTAGAAGTACAGTCCCCTCCGAAATTTGCGAAATTTGTTTTTTCGGTCACATGGATATTCTCATATATAAAACAATGGATGTTCCCTTTATTTCGGTTATATTAACGGATTTTCACAGACAGTTGGACTCCTTGACGAAGACAATCGCTTCCAAGTCAGTTAAAACATTTTCAATTCGAACCATTCACTAACCGAGCTTTGTTCGAGGCAGACCCATCTCATTTTGTTCTTGAAAAATTTAACGGCTATTTCGTAAAAATTCAATTTTATCCCAAATCACAACCTAAAAATAATTGTTAATTGTTAAACAAAGTTTTTCACATAAATATTATCCAAATTATCTGCAACCTGTTTGGGTAATTTTTCTTCAACGACGATTTTCCTGAGTTTCCTGTTATGATGTTCCTGTCCTGAACGAGCCACTTTCCGTGATCTGATGTGACAACGATGGTACGAGGGCCCTGATCCGAAATTCAAACATTCCAGACCACTCCAATGCTCGCAGAAGGTATTCCTCTTCAAATCTACTTAAAAAATAAACGTATTATTTCAATTCCAATCCAAATTTAATTATACTTATAAGAAATTTCATTTTTATTCGTTCAGAAAGAATTGAGGTTAGAAAATTGTTTATATCGTCTGCGAAACCGTTCGCGGTCACTTGGGGAAATTTGTGTAAATAGGTTTATAAGTATTTGTTATGTATTTACGTTACGAACCAATATCCAGCAATTTACCATCAGGGTTGGCTACTCTGTTTGGCTACGTCTCTTTAAGCCTAACATAACTCCGTTTGAACGGTCAGAAATCGCGGGAATTTTGAAATTTAATTTAAATGTATTTACGTTCGAAACCATGAATTTGAATTGCAAAAAGCGGAATCACTAATAAAACTTTAGTGTTATTAATTAAACGGACTCACGTACTTACCTGGGATAATTATCCAAAGATATGATTTTAAACAAGTTCACATTTAGAATTTTTTTTTATTAAATAAAATCACTTTTATCCACACTTAAATGTTTTAATTTTACATAAGAGATTGAATCTATTGAGGCACGACTTTATCATGCCTATGATATTATTTAAACTGGTCATTGACAGTAAATTTGAAGGAGAGGACAATTGACATCATTGCTCAGAATCTCTACTCTTACTGAAATATATAAGAAAGTAACGAGCTATTCAATATTTTTTTATGTCACCGCCCCTCGATCGGAAATTTCTCGCCCTGCATGCCATCTGGCTGGTGAGAGAGCACACTTCTGAATCAAAATTAATAAAGATAGAGGACACTGGGATGTATAAAATTTGATTTTTCTAATTTAATTAATGTATTTCTTTTAAAATTTATTTTTTTTAATCCGGGCTGTTTATATAATATATATAATATAATAATAATATTTTATTTCTTCGAGTAATGACATTACATTCAGAAAGTCAAGCAACAGCAGGTAATTAATATAAGACAAAGACTGAATGACTAAAAACAAAAACTGCTGAAAATGAAAGGGAGTAACTAAGATATGAAAGCATGCAAAAAGGGAAAAGCAAAAAACACATTTATATGCATAATAATCAATAATATCTAACAAAATTCATTAATATTATAATAAGCTTTTTGCTGTAGTAGGCGCTTTACATGTAACTTGAAGGTCGTAGATGATAAATTTTTATAATTATTTGACAGAATATTATAAAATTTAATCGCTTGATGTGTACTAGTCTGCTGAGCTGCGTTAACTCTCTGGTACGGTATATGTAAGTCACTGTGACTACGCGTCCTATAATCATGTAATTGCGAGCGCTGTGTAAATATATTTAAATTTTCTCTTACATACGCTAAACAGTTATAAATATATATGTATAGAGGGTCAGCCAATATTTTCAAATCTTTAAACAATTGTTTAAAATGCTCTCCTGGTGACTTTTTGCTAATTATTCTAAAAATTTCTTTTTGGGTTTTAAAAATTCTTAAAGCACATGAACATGCTTCACAGAAAATTATATTATAGTTGACTACACTAAAAAAAAAAAAAATAGCGTAATATAACATTAAAGCTGTTTTCATATCAATAAGCTCCACACTAGGAAAAGAGATTGCATTAAATGAAAAGTTTTATAACTTTTGGTTTTTATCATGTTCAATGAAAAGTGTTTATTTTAATTGAAATCAGCGTACTGTTTTGCAGGAAGACTATTTTCTTCTTAAGTACATGCTCTTCTACGAAAAGTAACCGTAATTAAATGAAATGCACCTTAGTTTTGATTAATATTTTATGTCTGTATAACTTCTGTTTAAGTAAGACAATACACATTACATATTATATTGTTATTATTATGTACCAATTTAACAACATATTTTAGTTTGTAATTAGAGTAATATGATAACGTACTTAGTAGAAGTATAAATTATAAACAGTATCATAAATAAAAAAAGCCGGACGTTTCGGTTTATTTGCGTAGGCACGCATATATACATTGATTTAAAACTTTTGCATTTTAACGGAAAATGCAAGCACCTGTATTCAAGCTGAGTGGTTTTTTTACGCGAAAGTATTTTAGTTTTATTCATGTTCCCACGTGCATAAGTCTCAGATACACAAACAATAATGAACAAAAGCGAATATTTTTGGCGCGAGGTTAAAGAAATTTCAGAGATAATTGGAATCTTTTCAGTTAGCAAAGGACATTTATAGCAGTATATACTGCTTAAAGGTTTTAAAACTGTTATACACAGGAAAAATGATTTTGTTGTTTTCAACCATTTTTCATGCATTTGGTTTAAATTAAATTAAAAATATTCCTAAATCAAGTAGTAATTTAGTAACTGTAACCAAATGCATGAAAAATGGTATGTATGATATATAAATATCCTATATTCAATCAAACAAATAATTTGGTTAGCAGATTTATTTGAAGCTAGTGCAGTATTTATTAATTTAAGTAAATATTTACATGGAAGTAAAAATAAATATCCCATTTTATTTTCGTATAGCAGTTTTCTCCCCCATATAGTACAGCAGATAGCAGAGAAATTGTCGCATAGATGGCGCATCTCCTATTTCATTCCAGTAACAGATAATATTTCGCACAAAATAGGCTGGAAACTACGATCGGAACATATAAATCTGGTATATTTACCAGATCAACACCTGATAGGAGTCATCGCCATTGAAAGGACGATTTCTTTAACGGTACACTAGAGTGCTAGGATGGTCACTGCGACCAACTCCCCCAATACTATTAGGATTTACAACATTCTAACGGCAAATCCTTTCTTAGTGCATGGGTTTTTGGAGATAATTCCTTTTCACTTCGATTAAAAATGATCACGGCATTTTGTTGTGTTGTTTACGCTTAAGTCTAAAATGAATAAATGTTATAAGTAAAGGACAAACGTCTTGAATCAAAATGGTTTTCTGCCAATATGCATAGTTTTCAAGTTTAAAATAAAGAGGACTTGAATCAACTATCAATATCTTTCACTTAAAAAAATAAACTGTTTTAACAAAAAATATATCATTTTCGAAGAAGTGCGTGAATTTAAAATTATATTCCTTTTCAAGGAAATACCAAATCATGATGGCCATATAGAAAACGCAAAAACTTTTCGTTTAATGCAATTCCTTTTAAATGAAAAGGATATTTCTCTCAGTGCACTATTTTTCTAGTTCGATAGACATACCTATTTAATTTTTTACATATCTGATTAATATGACATTTCCAGTTCGAATCTGAAGTTAAAGTAATACCTAGAGGATTAAGAGAGCACACATTACCCTGCCCTAAACACTTCTAATTATTTGGACCCCATCCACTCGCTGTGATTTATGTTTCAGGAAAAGCTTCTTCAACGCTTTAATATGGGCTTCTCTGCAGTTTATACAAGTTTAGTTTATACAAATCGAATAGACTTATAGTTAGGCATGTGTCAAATTTCATTTATGAAATTATGTAATTTATGAAAGCATACAGAAGGGCCGCATCAGTTACAGTGATTTACAGAAACTTTTACAGAGGGCTACAGATTTACAATAAAGTCCTACCGTAATGTTTTCATTACTAACTACACTGTAAAAAAAATTCCAGTAAAATTACACGTAAAATCGTTGGTAACAAAGTTGTCTACAATTTTACAGGTAAATTTGTTTCATAAGGTAAAATTTCTACAATCTAGTAAATTTCACATGCTGATGTATTTTTCAAAGATTGTACTGTAAAATTCCTATGTAATATTTATATGAACTGTATATTTATCGAACACTGAAGTAATTTTCAGATGTATTTTTATAAATACAGCAATGAAAATACTAAAGAATGGAATATCGCATGTATAAATACACATTGCACGGTAAATTGTTTTACAGGTATAATTTAATATTACTGCCAAGGCTGTAATGTTAAATTACACATGTAAAAGAATTTACAGGTGTAATTTAATATTACAACCTATTATTTTTTGCAGCGAACTATGCCTTAAATTAAATTTCTATTTAAACTAGCCAACGATTCCCGATATATACATTTGGTAACATGGATATCACGGCTTACTTTAAATAATAACCTAATTTAAAGCATTTTACACAATATGCAAAACATTCAATAATATGAATAAAACGAAGAATGTGTGAACAGGTATTTTATTAAACTAAACACCCAGAAGATACAAAAGTATAAACTTAACGCAATGATTTTTTTGAAAATCATACTTTTGATTTTAATGATATAACAATTTTAAATACGGAACAAAATTTAAAAACACGAAACGTACTTGAAATGATTCAAATTCATAAACACAAAAGCGCAGTTGATCATAAAATTGACATACAATACTTCACAAAACTATATAACTTAATTTTATTACTAAATACAATAATATTTTTTAGAAATTTATTTAATTACCAAATTCAATAATGTTTTCATATTTAACTTACAATAAATAATCAAAACACATTACATTGAAACGCAATTTTTAAATAAAACAAAACGATATATTTAAATTTTGTAGTAAACAATTATGATCTTGTCATTTATTAGACAACAAATTTATTTTTAAATAATTTTCATTACCACTTTATCATTTAAATTTTTTATATATTTTTAGTTGAAAAAGCTTTTGCAATAAAAGCGAAACGTCGTTGCACATTTCTATATTTTTCTGTAGACCTAAAAAACGAGAAAACGAAAAGAAATTAATAAATTGTTATATACAATACATATAGTTAAAATAAAAAGAATATACCAAAAAAATACTAAGAATTATTATCTATACATCGTTCAGATTCAAGTTAACAATGCGATTTCAGGCTGACATAACCTCCTAAACTTCTTTATTTTAAAATGGTTACGGTTAATATTATGGCTTCCGTCTAAAAAGAACTCAAAATTGGGCGGAAGCATCAAATTAAAAAAAATAATAATAAAATTGGTAAGATTCATTTTCGAATTTATCCAAAATGGCCACAACAAATATTAATCGTTTACCCTACAATTTATATGTACGTAATTTCATCTGTGACAAATATTAACTTCTAAATATGAAGTTGCAATAGATACTATTCCGATATCCTTACTTTTATTGGTTAGAATCTATTTGTATTAATATTTGGGAAATATAATATAATGTATACCTACTTCTGAAAACACGTTACGGTTACGTTTGCACCTATCTGATTATAAGTTAGTATGCCCTTCAAAGTACTATGTTAAATTTTAAGAACAATTGATAACTACATATATAAATATCTGAAAATGCGTATTTATAAAACTAACTTACCTAATTCTTTTATAGTACCTAATAAATCACACTGAATCGCTCAACCAGGGATCAAGAATGAACACGCTTACGCGAAACCTACGATTGTTTGTGATGTACATGATATCATTGAGCCAATAATAAGTTCGACAAACGAATAGAATTACCTACGCCCAAGATAAATAACCCAATAACCAATCGCATTGCGGCGTATGAATTTCGTATTTTCCATGATCTATAGTTTTATCCGAAAATTTTATTTTATTTATTTTTACAGTCAAATTAATAGTTCACTAGTAAAATTACCTTTAAAGTGCACTACATACCCATAAAAAATGTCAATTTTACACTTTTAAGTAAATTTTGATAGTAAACACAAAATTGTACATGTTTTTTTTCTGTATTTTCTTTTTTGAATTTTTGTTACATCTTAAGGCGAATCTGGACGGCCTTTTAATGCGATTCTCTTCCAGTAGATGGCGCGGATCTTTTTCCGCTGTTTTTAGACAAACCAATCAAAATATTTTAAATTTGATAAAGACATTGTTTTGAAAACAGTATTTAAAATTGCGCCAACGTTTTATTTTTTTAATTTTCTTTTTTTTAATTTTTTGTTTGGTTCTATTTGGCTTCCAAAAAGGAAAAATAAAAAAGTGGTCAAGGGCG
This sequence comes from Protaetia brevitarsis, assembly GCA_004143645.1. Classification (NCBI taxonomy): domain Eukaryota; kingdom Metazoa; phylum Arthropoda; class Insecta; order Coleoptera; family Scarabaeidae; genus Protaetia; species Protaetia brevitarsis. The sequence continues at coordinate 265,258 of RXPK01000083.1, read as the reverse complement.
ACGGTTCAGCGGCCCTTACTAATACTAAAACATTTTTTTTTCACTTCTTTCTTATAGCAAATAGCGTCCGAAAGAGGAAAATGCGTTTTCTCTTTGATCTCGTCCGCCGGGACAACCATAACTAGGACGGGTAGCATACTCGTCGAATTGAGTGCGCTACAGAAATGATACTGGTTCGAGTAATCAGATCTTTTCAAAACATTAGTTAGTCTGTCATATGAACTTGAATATATAGAGTAACACTACTTCATATGTTTTTTTAGAAAAATCAAAATTAAAATGCAAATTAATAAGATACTATCAGTAATTTTATTTGATTTACTGGGCTACAAAGAATACTATTAATTCAGAAATACATGATTATAGCACTGATAATATAATCCGTACTATGAATCAGTAGAATCAGTGACTTATTTTGTAAATTGAGTAACTGCTGTTTTCCGAAAACTGAATTATCTCGAGGTATGCACAAATGTGAAGAGCATTTGTAGAAAACGTGATTGCAGGAATAAACCTCAAGCGATAGTCAGATCGAAAAGAAAGATACCTCTTGTCTTTTTGAATGGTATAAATTGTTTGCCTTCTATATTACATGTGCCCAAAATCAATTGCTAAGATTGTCTAGAGTATTCGCTACGTTTCATTGAGTGTTATTCTATACCTGTATCTATGATTTTACAATGCAACTTCCTATAGGGTAACTTGTGATAAATGAGTCAGGGTGCCACACACTGTCACAAACATACAAACCTCACTCAACATACACACAGACATCGCACACCTGTAGTCAAGTACCTCTAAAGTTTTTCTCTGGAACTGACTTAGCACTGCAGTTATTGTATGAAGCATATTTACTTTCTTACAAGTAGCAAACCGCATTATCTAAAAATGGATAAAAGATACTCGTCAAAAGGCGAAAGCATCTTCGTATCAGCGCGAAAAGAAAAAGGGCTTCTTCTAAGATTTAATATTCTATTGTACAAAATCTAAGTTCCATATCTACTTACCTAGACATTTTATTGCTTTGTCATTGCGTATTTCAGTGTGCCAAAATCCAAAAATAATTCTAGGGCAGTCAATATAAATGACTATGATACAAGGTATGTAATCTAAGGAGATATAAAAGAAATTGTAATTTATAGGTACATTTTATCCAGTCGAAAAAATTGCTGTGATCATTTTTTTATTTGCATTTTATTAATGTTCTGTTCCGTAATACAATTGGCATCAAGGAAATTATTGAAGTGGTTTAGTATTTATAATTATGCCGTTACTAAAAAGTAGATACATTATCAATTATTAACATTTACACATTTTAAGAATTTCCCGCTTATTTAAAACATAGGGAGGAAGTAGGTTGGGTTGTGTAAAATACACAAACAGACAGTACTGAAAGCAGAATTGAATATCCTTATATTTATGCCTTACGTGATGCCATAGCAGACCATCTGTACGTAGATACGTCTTCAAAACGAACATCGGTCTGTGCGTTAGGTTACGATAGAAGCCGGCTGCCTGTCGGCATTTGATGGAAAAAAGAAAAATGAATATTTCTGTTTCGGGCGTTATTATTAGTCCAAATTCAAAAATTAAAAAAGTTTTGTCATTAAGACATTGGTCTTCACATGCGCCGTTGAGCCGATTTTAGAAATTGTTTTTAAATAACACACTTACAACATTTAAAAATTTAAATACATAGAAAATAAAAAAATTAAAACGTTAGCGCAATTTCAAACATTATTTTAGGACAAATACAGTTTAAAATTTCAAAATCGGTCGTACCGTTTTCCCAAAAAGCGCGGAATACTTTTCCGATATATTTATCTCTGTCGCACACTTGGACGTCCAGATTCGCCTTAAACTTGAAAAAGCTATAAATTTTACCGGAATCTGTTTTTCCATGTTACATGTCCTAGAACAATCATGTAAAACAAAATTCACATGATTTATTGTGGTAAATTCACAACATTGTTACATGTAATATTCCTGATTTACCATGGCAAAATTACTGTAGTTTTTAACAGTGTAGATACATACTCATGATGATGAATTAAAAAAGATCCTTTTGCAAACAAATTGATGCCAGAGCATCAGAATACAATTTATTCATTGGCGCACCTTTTCTCACTCTACTATATATGCGTGTTTAAACATTTAAACGTTATTCCGCTTTCTAGATTTTTCTTTCGTCCTGTTACCCACCTGCACGATGATGTATGGTCTTCAATATAAATGTTAATTCCGGCTGTAGAGCGTTACGATTCGATTTACAACCGTGACTTCGACGCGGCGACGGCGGCTGTTACTGGGCCCACACACCCATGCATGCGCCTTTATGGATTTGTCGTCGTGCCGTACCGCGGGCAACCGCTATAAATCAGTTTAAATTATATTTCCCGTGTCCCTTCGATGTATTAGAACAAATAAGCCCGGGTTTATCTCGGATTAAGTGCATTGTGATTGCGATTAGAGTTGGGACAGTGTATTGGAAAGTTGGGAATCGGGTAATTTATAGGTATTACAATATGGAATATCCTTGCCGGGCTAATTTGATTATTGTATTAAATGTAATCATTTTTGGGATTTACGAAAATGGATGTATTCAGAATATCTATTTCTCTTGGAGTTTCCCATTTTGTTTTCGAATCAAGCATCAGCCGAAACTTGTAATCTGTCCCAGTTTCAGTATAGGTAAGGTGCAATGAACAATGTCCATGAACTTCGTATTTCCAGTTGGAAGTGAAATAAGTTTTAGGTTTTAACTATGACAAAATGAAGAATAATTCCAAATTATACACTATGGGAAGTCGTAGTGAATTTACACTCAGATAGGGAGTAAATTCAGCGCCGTGATTTCTTACAGTATATAACGCCTAATGAATGAACAGAAAATAAACTCTTTAAAAATAAATAAGAAAAAAAAATAAAATAAATCTTCCTAAACAAAAAATAATAATTGATCTTATATCTATAAAGTGCACACTTCAATAAATTAACAATTATTACAATCAAAATTCCTTGATTGACTAAATAATTACAGAGTTAACGCGAAATTTACAATATCAAAATGAATTACAAAATGGCAACAATGATTTAAATATACGTCTACTCACGTCAATAGTCGAACAAGAAAGTCCTTAACAAAATTCTACAATTGCTTTTCTTACAAAAATCCCTCTCTCAAAATCGTACAACGCAGACGTAGAACATTACAACGACAATATTAAATAGAATACGCATTAAATCAGCACAAGCAAACAATAGACATTTGAATGTCTGGATTAATTAAAAAATCTTAACACTACATAATTAAAAACATACAATAAACTCTTAAACTAAAATTATACAAAACAAAACAAAATTGTGAAAATTCTCCGTTAATTGAAAATCAGCTGTTCAAAGAAATCAAAACAACCATAATATGCAACTTAAAATACACTCAACGATAAATGGGTTGTATAAACCGCAGCAATACGTTCGAGAGCACTTTGGAATCGCCGTGTCAACTCTGGACCGAAAATATGAAATAATATAGACGTGGGGGGCAAGGGGTAAAATGGCGGGTAAACTTTTGCGTGAAGGATTGCCCGAGCAAATTTCCAAATATATGGCATATACATAGCATACGACGGATATACAGCAAACAATATTTGATTTATAAAAAAATATATTTTAATTGTCATTCAAATCTATAATTTTTATGCAACAATAATTCTTATTTTATGTTAGTTTCATTGTTTACCCAACATAAAGTGTTGTATTAATATAAACCACAATGATGTTCACTGAACCATTACGAGAAGAGGTTTTGAAACTTACGTACCAGCGGCGGCTGATGTTTACGTTTTACAAGGGCCAGTACAATGATCTAATGTCTTCGTATAAGTTCGTAACATGCTTTTTCATTCACGGGGAATGTAATAAAATTATAAGTAGAACTTGCCAAGTGTTTAATGAGCGATTTCCTCACTTGCCGTCTATTAGCAGAACACATTTTCGAAAAATTCAGGAAAACTTTTTGCTTACTGGAAAATGGAACGCCTAAGAGATCCTAAACACTGATACTAACAAGAAGCAATCTAAGTTACTTATGGACTACTTCATACTGGTAACTTATGATAATTGGACTGAAGTAGTTAGAAAGAATATATGCAGTTGCAGTAAGTAAAAGTTTTGCTCATGTCAAGTAGATGTATTGCTATGAGTAAACTATTCTATAACGGCTATCACAACTTCATAATTAATACAAGCTATTTAGATTACTTGTGATAAGGAAACAGTATCATTAAGCTACAAATATACAATATACTTACCTTAAATTTGTTGTTCATTGACAGTTAGTGTATGAAACGAGGAGTGTTAGTAAATATTTATTAAATTACTATGTACTCTGTGTGAATAACTGATAACGTAGAAATAACAATTGGGGGTCTATGACTCACAAAACGCTATTAAGTAACTGTTTGCGACTGGTTTGTGCCCAAGGACATATCTTCAGGCCAGAATTGGTAATCAATGTTAAGTTAGTTTTGGATAGTTTTTAACAGTGATTATAAATCAATTCTGGCCTAAAAATTAAGCCCGAAACCAGTCCCAACCCGGGTAATATACAAAATTTTATGAAATATACATCCTGAAATTTATTTCCACGTTATACGTTTATGAATTTCATACATATTTTAAGACTCGTTTTAAGATTGTACAGTCTTAAACAGCAATATAGAAAGATATATTCTTATATTCTCTTGTTAAACTTATGCAGTGCAGTGCAGTGACAAAAGCGCATGGCACCATACTCATATCTTACCAACTTGCAAATTGTAAAAGAAATCTATATAAAATGTTAGACGATGAGTTAGTATAATTTATTTTAATATAAATAATAGAAACGCAAAATGCTAATAATCATCATGAAAGAAAAACGTGATTGCTTCTTTACTGTATACATACCCTTTAAAATGCAAATACTTTAATTTAAACTATACCGTTAATGATTTTACTAGCTACTTAATATGTGGCTCACAATCAATTTCATGTATGTATGTGCCATCTTTAAGAAATTATTGAAGCTCCACAAATCTTCGATTATTTATGTAACCAAAACCATAAGCACTGCATACCGAGCAATGCGTAATTCAAAATTATTTGCAAATAATTTTTAATTATTATTTCAGTGTGCTGTAGCTTCGATTACATTAATAATCGAAGATTTGTGGAGCTTAAATTCGCATTTAATTTGCTAAAGATGATACATAATACTTATTATTTAAGAAAACAAAGCAGTATTATTAATAATAGTTTTATTTTGTAGAGGACAAACACAGTGACTACCTAATTAATATTAATGCAATGTAATGTTTAAGCTACATAATAACAGCAAAGAACAAGTAAATAACCGAATATCCTGAGCAGACGTTTGGAAACAAGCTTTAGCAGGATAACAGTTAGGTACTCATACTGATTGAATGGAATCTTTATACAACTTGCCGGTACTTTTAAATGTTTAATACGTTGATAAGTTTAAAAATATTTTTTAAGTTGTTAGACATGAATATAATTTGTAATAAATTTTAAATTTGATTGATGATTTGGGCAATTATTGCCTTGGTTTTTGTATACTTAAAATGTTTCTAGGAATGTTAATTTTAAACTTTTATTTTATTCATGTAATAATTCTGTTCCATCATTGTCTATATGGTGTCCTGTTTTATGCAAAGTTTTCCCATATTTGAATGATTTGGTAGTTTTTTGTTTCGTTGTTTTATAGCCCTTTCTCTCTCACCTACATATATAAATTGCATTGCAATCTCCACAATGTAATTTGTAGATTCCACTTTTATCTAATTTTTATGAATACCATCCTTGTCATTTTGTGTCGCACTAAATGTTGGGTCTCGATATATTTTTTGTTCTTAGTACCTAATAATACCTTACAGTTGGAAAACGTTACAAAATAGAAGTGTATAATACGCTATACCCATTTCTACCTACAAGTCTTCGCGGTCATAATTCTTAAACCCTGCCACTTTAATGTTGACCCGCTACCAATGCTAACCCTAGCTCAATTCCCAAACCATCCTACGCAACGCTGGCGCGCTCACACTTACATAACACACAGCCGAGTGCGCTGTAGGTGGTGGTATGCAAACCATTCGAGTTAGTTGGTAATTCCCGAAATAGATGCACGTCCAGCGGAAAATAGTAGGTCCCCGGTTCGCGCCCACGTTGGGGCAACCCCTTGCTAGTATTACGTAGAATGTGGCGCGAGAACGCCGTCGTGGGATTGTCTCGGTGAGGGCCGGCTCGTCCGCACGGGTGCAATAACTTAAACTCGCCCTGACACGGGACCACATGCAAGCGATCTCCGATGTAGATAGGAGAGAGGAGGGAGAATGGACTGCCGATTCCCTCTCCGTTGTCCGTACGTATACTGGATGTGGCAGGACCGTATTGTCTTCTTATTATTAACTGAAGCAATATGTTTTATGGTGGTTTATGTGGAAGGGACGGCGATTATCTTGCTTTGAGGGTAGTAAAAATATTATAGCAGATAAGAAACGAGTAATGGCTTTAATGATTTAGATTATTTCTTATTGGAAAAGTATGGTTAGGGGAAAGTCGGGTAATTGTGCGTTTCGAAAGCGTTCTCCAAATAACTCAAAAACTGATTTCATTATTTTAATCAAATTTTGCAGATCGACACCATGATGTACTGAGTACGTAACTTATTTTATTACAAAAGCTTCTGGTATATTCAGTTTCTTAGATATATATATCTTATTGTGATTTCCCGGCTATATGCTTTAACAAGCAAAAGGAAAATAAATAAATAACTTTTAAATTAGATCTGCCTTTTCTTTGCAGATACCTTCCTACAATGATAAACACAATGTAAACTTAATCCACTAGATGGCTATGTAATCCCGTACACGTCCAAGATATCTAAAATTTACCACTCCAGATCATGGGCACTAATGATTCCCACTCTTACTAACCAATGACTAGTTTACCTTTATTATTCTTTACAGTTAGGAACCCGCTGCGCAGACGGCTGTACGCCTCAGTTCTCCTAAATCACCAACTTGTTTATTATTATGCCCTTACTTTGTTAAATACTGAATCTATAATTTAACTCTTAATAATTCAATGTATCAAATGAACTTCCGTTAATAAAACAGTGTAATCATTAATAAGTTATATAATTTATTGTTAAGTTTATATCAAAGACATATAAATAGCATGAGAACTCTTACTCAGGGTGAGTATAGTTATTTGGGATATTCAAACAAGTATTATCAATTATTCAGTATAATTTAGATTTTTTAATTCAAAGAGGAACTTTTAAAATATCCCGCGCTATCATAAGAGAATAGAAAACCACCAACCACGTTTGCCAAGTTATAAAGTTCAGAATTTTAAACTCATACGAAATAATAATAATAACCTCAACATATTATAGACGTTATAAATTCATTTATATAGAAATTTAAACAATGTTTAGACCAGATACCTCGTTTTCCGGTTTATACAAATGCTAAAGTACCTCCGAATTGATTTCCTTGTAGTGACAATCCAGATTCGCAAAAACACATGCACACTCCCATGTTGAACAAGTACCCAATATATGAAACACCAAATTTGTGAATTTATCCCCTTCGATACCAAATATACCCCCGCAATATGGTTTAATTGATTTATGTTTAATGAGAAATGACACAGCTTTTTCTAAGACTTTTTATCAACTATCAACACGTAACCAAGGATTTTCATACATTTTCTTTATACGAATCACATTGAGTCACTCCCCATTCAATTAAAATAGATACCTAGGATACCAGGCTATCGTGCAGTTGTCAGACGATAAATTATATTCAACTTCCATGACTTGACTGACATGACAAACAGGTGTGTACATAAAATAGTAATTGCATTTCAATATGGTTGGTAGCTTTCCTCTTATGAAACACAGCAATATATATATATTTTTCAAAAAACTCTGTTTAACAGCCCCTTACAAGTTTGGCGCCCAACGTGGGGCTAAAGTTGTAAGGGATTGTTGTTCTCACTGGAGAATAGATAGATAGTTCGATGTGTATTATATAATTATTTTTTAAGTAAGTTGTCATTAAGTTGAAAATAAAGTATTGTCAAACGTCATGTGTATATCATAAAGTCAGATTTCTTTATATCTAATTTAATCAACTAACAGAACAATTTGAAAATACAATCCCTGGTGAGAACAACATCTCCTTACAATATTACAAAAATCGTCGACAATTCGTCAGCCTAGAAAGATTTAAAACCTATTGGCGGACGATATATAAATAATTTTATTGTTATCATTACTCATGTGTATGTAGACACTATTTACTTATGATGTTCACGCTAGGATTGCCATCTTTTATATGTGTTTGGCGAGGACAAACTTGGGGGAGGAATATTAGATTAAAATTGGTGATGGGCAAATCGAATGAAATATTTTATAATCGAATCCTATTTTTTGTTAGGTTCCAACATTAATTTTATTTGGTAGGATTATCCATATCCCATTTGATACACAATTTATCCATAAATGAGTGCTGCGAAGGGCTCTGTTGTTAAAACAGGACAAGAGGACAAAATATCGAAACGAGGACGTCCTCGCGAAACGAGGATGGATGACAACCCCAGTTAACACCGCCCTTTGTATTATTATAATGAGAGATGATTCCGAATTAAGTGATAACTGTGTCGTGGTGCATGGAGCTTAGCAAAATTACGCATTTGTTCTCTTTGCATGCATAACTTACCATAGATAAGTTATTTCGAAAGCAAAATAATGAAAGGCAGGCCGTACGATTCTTTGAGGCTTTCAGTTCTACGTCATATTTTGATATAATGCACACACTACAGTCATATCTTTAGTTAACAGGTATGTTACTAGTGAAGCACTAGTAAAGAAATTGTCTATCATGAGAGAGTGAGACCAAACTGAAGTGAACGGTATTATATTTCACGACATTACTTTCCAAAACTAAGTCAGTACTGTAACTCGTAAATGCCGAAATGGTAGCAAACCCCATGTGTCCAACAATGCGTATACGTATGACTGGGGTTAAGTGATGCAAAAATATAAGTTCGTTAATATTTTTATAACCTTTGAAAAAATTATTTTAAAAAAAATAATTAAAGGTTTAGTAAGTTGGTCAATTCAATTTCTTCATTTTTTACATTTTTAAAACCTCATATCTTACCTTACCCTCGCGAATTAAAACTTGAATCTAAGCACAAAAAGTAAAATGTGAGTGAATGAAATCAGACTGTCTTAATTACCCAAAAATTGAAAAGCTTTAATTAAAATAAAAAGGAACAGAATTTTAACCCAACGAAGATAATTAACAAATCAAATTTATTAAAATGAGTTAAAATTACAAAATGGCAAAAAAAAAGCCGTGAACTGAAGGTCCTGGCCAAAAAATAAAAACTGCACTTGATTCCAAATTACAATAGGACAATGCTATTTCCTATACAAAGCAAAAGTTCTGTTTGTTCAGGAAGATAATCCTAAATCTTTTAATTTCAATCCACGTGGTTTCAAATTAAAACAAACTAAATTAAGTGTGGGCAATTTCTAGTAAAATTACACAAAAGAAAAAACCAAATGCAATCATAAGGCTTCTACTCACCCAACCCGAGTTGATTGATAAAAAAATAAAATTGAATCAGTAAAATATAATACCAAAAATTAACTCTTTAAACTCTAATGAGAAAAATTAAACTGAAAATATATCTTCCCGAACAGAAATAATAAATGATCTTCTATCTATAATATGCACACATCAATATATTAACAATTATTACTATCTGAATTCCTTGGACTAGATTTTTCAGTTTATGCGAAAATTTCGAATATCAAAATGAATTACAAAATGGCATCAGTAATATACAAAAATACGTACGCACGTAAAGTCACAAGAACGCCTGACAAAGGACACTGTCGTGACAATAACAGGGTCTGACACGCAGTCGTAAACGATCGAACAACGCCAAACGCTAGACATCATAATGAATTAAATTAATTTAAAAAAAAACTTAACACTTAAATAAATAAATCAATCAACTGTTTACCTAAATTTATACAAACTTAGACATTATTGTGAAAAATTCTGGGTACAATGATTCAGCATATTTAAGCAAAACAAAATATACAATTCCAAATACACTCGCGAAAAATGGGAAGCCTGCCGCAGCAGTATGTCTCTTTTTCTCAGAAACACCGTGTCTGAACTCATTGAATTTTTTTACACATGTTATAATAATAATAATAATAATAATAATAATAATAATAATTATCTTTATTGCCCAACAGAATTAACCACTAATAGGACAATATAAAACAGAGAGTGCGTGAAACTAATTATTAAAGGTTAACAAACTAAGCAAAATACATACGATTTGTAGTGTGAAATAATAACAAAATAACAAAAACTAGGAAAAAGGTACATATAGAAATTTAATGGGACTAAGAGGGACGGTGGAAGGGATCGGTATACACATTAGTTGCATTCCTGGCCATGTGAGTCAATGGAGCCTTCATTAGAACATTTGTTCTGGCTGTTGGTGTGAAGAAAAGTGTCCGTTGAAACGTGTATCATGCGTAGGAACTATGAATTTGACTTCGGCTAAATATTGGGTGCATCTATATTATTATTTATTAGTTTCAGCATGAATCTAGCGCTGGCTGACTCGCGTCGAGCAGAAAGACTTTGAAAATCATGCTCCTCAAGCAGTTCTTGATATTCTGTACCACGAACAGGATATATACCCGTTTTTAAATGATAAATATTTTAGAAACCGTCTTTGTACTTTTTTCTACTTGCAAAATTTTGATAGGTGTTAGTACGGGTACCATATAATCGAGGAATATTCGAGCTTTGTACGAACTAATGAATAAAAAAGCTTCTTCAGTGTTACCAAGTTGTTAAAGTTTTTGCAAGTTCTAATAATAAAACTCAGTGAACGTGACGCAGATGTACAAACGTGTAAAATATGATCAGCAAACTGAAGCCTGTCGAATATAACCCCTAGATCTTTTACCTGCGTAAGTCTTGGTATAGAGAACTGCTCAATAGAGTAATCAAAAATCAGCGGTTTCTTGGTCGTCGTATAAGTTACTACAGCACACTTATGAGTGCTGATCTTGATTTTGTTTTTCTGACACCAGTTATTAATAACACATAGATCTCGCTGTAGATCTTCACAGTCAGAGATTGAAGAGACTTTGCCAAAGATTTTTAAGTCATCCGCATAAGCAAGAACGCGGCCTTCAAGTGCTAACAGCAGGTCGTTAATATAAATATTAAACAGTAGTGGGCCAAGGTTTGACCCTTGAGGGACGCCCGAAGTTGCAGTGTAGATATCGGACTGGTAACCGTTGTAACAGATGTAGCATGACCTGTTATCAAGGTAAGATGCTATTAAATCAGTTGTATTCGACATAAATCCCATTGAGCTGAACTTAGATATTAGAATCGAGTGATCTAGGGTGTCGAATGCTTTGGTGAAGTCGGTATAAATAACGTCTACTTGACCTCGAGTTATCTGAACTGGTGTAATGATTGTGTAATTTCTGCCAATTTGTCACAGTCGATCTAGCCAGTCATAAAGCCATGCTGTTATGTTGATATCAGATGCTGAACACTATTGTAGATCTTATTGTAGAGCAAGTGTTCGAATACCTTAGAGCAACTGCACAAAATTGCAATCGGCCGATAGTTGGAGATATCGCATTTAGCACCTTTTTTAAATATTGGTATTATCTTACTGAATCTTCCAGCAATCAGGGAACTTCGACGTGCGAATTGCTTAAATTAAATATAGTATGTGCGGATGGCAAAGTATTGTCGCACAATCCTTGATTAAGAAATTTGGAAGTTCATCATTACCAGATGTAAAATCAGCTTTAAGGCGCTTAATAGATGTCAGCACATCGGAAATCGAGAACAAGTCTATACTCAGTGCATCAGCGGCTAAAGATGTGGATGTAGAAGATAGTATACATGGTTGATAAATATCAGCGAAAGATTCAGCAAAGGCCTCGACTATAGCTTTAGCATCCGTTAACTCAGCGTCTCCAAAGCGCAGGCAACCAGGGATTCTAGAATTTCCAATTTTTGCCGACATATTTCCAGAACACCTTGGGCCGTCAGCAATCTTATTTTGTATGCTAGCTGTGTACGCTTCGTGAGCCGCTGCGTAGTTCAGATTTAACCAGCCTCCGAAATTCTAACAAACTCATCTCTGTAGAATGATCGTCCAGTAGATTTCCACCTGCTGTGGTAATGTTCTTTCAGCTTAATTAATTTAATAGCATGAGTGGAGTACCAGATAGGGAATGATCGGTTAGATGCTGAGTATTTTGGTACGTGCTTATCCACAATGGAAAATACTGTTTGGTAGAAACTAGCAACAGCACTATCTACACAAGTAAAGGCTTCCAAAAAGCTCCAGTCAACATGGCTTAACTCGGCGTACAGTTTCTTGAATATTCGCCTTACGAAAATTATACCTGGGGGAGGGGTTGGAAGGAAATTGACAATCGACTCGAATGGAGGAGTTTGCGGAAAAACTTAAGGCGGGATGATAAGAATCTTCATTTACTAAAGGAAATGAGTTATGCTCTACCAACAAAGGGTAGTTACAATTAAAGAATACTAAATCTAAGAGTTTACCATTATTGTTCGTCACATGGTTGGCTTGTTCCAAGTTTAATACGTTTATAAAGTTAAGTAAGGTTTTAAATCTAAAATCTCCAACATTATCCGTTGTGTCAAATTTAGGATAATTAAAGTCCCCGCAAATTATGATTTTTCTGTCAATAAGAATTAGCTTAAATTTCGAAAATAATTATAATTCATCATTACTGATATTGGTGGAATATATAAAACCAATAACGTATAAGTTTCAACATGACAAAGCATTTAGAAATAATTATATCTACCAATGGTACTAATCTAGATAAATAAGTATGTTCACAGCGATAATAGATGTTGTTGCTGTCAGCAATAAGTACTCCTCCACCCAGTCGCTCTCCCAACACCAGCGTGGTCCCTGTCTTTCCTCATTACCGTAAAAGAAGAATCGAATAATTCACTATCATTTATGTCACATGAAAGCCAAGTTTCTGTGAGTAAAATAAAATCCAATTGTGTTGATTGTACAGAGGTGTAAAAGTCAGTGATTTTGAGGACGGAGTCCACAGACGTTTTGAGTTAGTAAAAATCCAATGGACCGGGGCATCTTTGGGCAAATTCAGTTTTCCTGGTTTTTCACGTGTGACAATTTTGGGAGAGCCGTGAACATATCGGATGCGAATTGTGGATTCACCAGCCGGCAATTCGGTCATTTAGTTGCTTCTTGAGGGATTTTGGAATGCGAATTTGAAGAGGAGTTTTTATTTCCCCCGAAGGGAAATAGTTTTAAATTTTTCAAATCTTTCAATTTGGCGCGCGCACGCAGTATCCTCTTTAACAAATCAAAGAAGGTAAAGTATCTTAATAGACGTTTACGTAAAACTTGCGTGGATCATATTTTGCCTGCCCTTGTGGAAGTACTTCCTCCACATCAATACTTAAGATGATGAAGATTTCCTTCACCGATGCTATGTCGCTGGCAATCTGAGACAGCCTTAGAACCATTTTCGATTTCAGGGAAGATTGAATATTACTAATTGTCTTTCGTCTTTCCGCGTTCGAAAACTTCCTGGCCACAGCATCAACAAACAACGGATCGTACAAACAACTGCTGATTGTAGTGCCTCATAAGGGCGAGTTTTTATACTTTCAACATCCTTTTTCAGAAAGCAACCAGGACGATAACTCATTCAGCTTAGTCAAACTTGACTTAAAGTCGCAGCAAGTCGGGCAATAATAGAGCAATTTACGACTTTGCTGTTATCTAGTATCGTCCAACAGTTTAAGTGAAAGCTTTCGGTAAAATTTGCTAAAGACGTTTTTTTTATGATTTTACAAAATCGATATTTCTTCGCTCACTTTTTTAAATTTTCGAAGTTTTTGTTTAAGAGCAGAGTTTATTTTTAAAAAATGCTTCATTCGTATATTCTCTATCTAATTTACTTTAGAAGAAAAAATATTATCGCAATACTTTGAACAGGTTACGAGAGAACGGGACAAGTATGTGAAAAAGCACAAATCGATTGGCGTAATGGCGGTTTTCCCACATGGATGAAGATATGTAGTGACCCCCTTAAGTGGGTAAAGTCCCTGCTTTTTTTAGAGCGGAAACAAAATTTCTCCGCGTCCATTATGCATTTTAGGGATAGAGCTTTTACCGATTCCTTATTGTCAGATACACCATATGGATGACCGTTCCCAAAACAAACACGCAACAACCATTCATCTAAATCCAAATCAAACGTTTCGCTACCGCACGGACTCAGCTGATTCCGATAGGAACATCTCACGACCGGCGCAAACAGATCCGGCAAGCTCTCCTTTGTCTGCGAACGACACGTCTCTCAAACGCAGGTTTGACGCTGAAGAAGCGACCGCGAGGAAATCCAGCGGCTCAGATTTCGAGAGTAGATCCTTACAAACGATCCCACCTGTGCCCAGCAGGTCGCAACAAATGTTAATGTACCCTGTCTGATGGCATCAGCTGTCTCTCCCACCCTTCGTTCCGTGAATCCGTCTCGCTTCGACCTCCATTTATCTCCCTCTCGACTCGCGCTGTAACCCCTAGGAGAGGGAATCCTGTGAGCTGCAAACCGTACAGACAGAAACAAGCACACACACACACACACACGGAGAGAGGGCGCTGTCACTTTGGTCATCCACCCGTGACATGTACACATTCGAGTGTATGGTATACAGAGAGGAACTTGCCGTTTACGACCGGTCGCTCGATTGACTAGAGAAAGAGGGGTTTTATCCTCTTTACCGCTGGCAGTAGTGCGTCGCGTCGGAAAAGGGGTCTGGGATTTCTATGTAGGTCTGGAACTAGCGGTGATTAATTTAAAGTGGCCATGTTTTTATCGTACGTACTACGTACGCTGGCCGGGAAATACGGACTTAAAGAGAGAGAGAAGGATATACTAATACGTAAATACGTGTGGTACGGCCGGAGATAATTAATAATGGGGGGAATGAATTGTTGTGTGTCCGATCGGGCGGATTTTATACCCGGCAATTACTGCTGCGATCTCTCTCCTGGTGGGATTAAGATAAAGTGGATTATGCACGGGACCGGACAAATGTTTGCGCGTTTAAATTTCTCACACTTATTACTGATGCAGATTAAATATGAATAAGCGGTGTACCCGTAGGTTCTGTAACCGTGTTTCTATTTAGCCGGGGTAATTTATAGCAACGGATATTTTAAAATGGAAATTAAGTATTTTAAAATAAAATTTGATTATTCTTTATAACAATCAATCAAATAATAATAATAATAATAATAATGTTTATTGTCTTTAGTCGTAAACAACATAGACATTGTCAATATTATAAATACAATAAAATCAGAAATACAAAAATAAGTATTAAAAAAACATATAAATGTAGAAAACAAAAGACAACAGTAAAAGCAGAATCATTACCCGTCATGTCAAGTACTCATCAACACTATAAAATGAATGCTCATGAATATAGGCTTTCAATAGCTGTTTAAACGAATTGAAAGTACTAACCATCTTTATATGTCTTGGCAGCGCATTGAAGTAAACAGCACACCTGTAGTATGGGCCCCGCTCAAACAAAGTTGTCCTGTGAATTGGCACACTGACATGACTATGAGAACGAGTTCTCATGTTGCTATATACATCGGCGTTTTTAAATTTTCGTTGCGCTTATAAAATATTAATAATTCATATAAATAGAGTGACCACAAAGGCAAAATCTTCAACTGCTTAAATATAGGACATGAGGTCATGGAGGACGCAGCCACCATACACCGCAAAATCTTTTTTTGATATATAAAAAGCTTGCTCGCACAATTAGCCGAACCCCAAAAAACGAGTCCGTATCTCAATCGAGACTCCACGTACGAAAAATAAAACATTCGCAAAGTGCCAACATCTACGGTGCTTCTCAAATTCTTAACTCCATAATACGCTGAGCACAGTTTACTTAGAAGTGAGGTACAATGTTGCTCAAATTTGAGAATTCCACAGTCAATCCCAGAAACCCAACATTACCGCCAGTGGAAATTGACTTGCCATCATGCTTGATGTAGCAACTACTACTTATACTGGAGCTAGCAAGAAACTGTAGCATGCTTGTTTTTGTCGCATTGAGCACCGTTCGCACCATTTTCGCAACACCACGCACATATATTCGATAAGACCGCATTTGCGCGAACAGACGCTAAATGTACAGTCGAATCAGCAATAACGCAACTTGTATCATCAGCATACTGTGACAATGAACCACGATGGTAAAGATAAGCACAAGTCATTTACATATAAAATAAAACAGAGTTAGGGCCAAGTATAGAGCCCTGCGGGACACCACAAACAATGTTTATAGCCGGAGAAAGATGTTGTTTTTTCAAATTATCAACACAAACTTGAATTTGTATGTGTGATTGACGATTAGTAAGATATGACTTGAATAAATCATACGCAACGCCACGCACTCCATAAGCCCACATCTTTGATAGCAAAATTCTATAATCTTCCGTGTCGAATGCTTTTGATAAATCAAAAAACATGCCGACTACAGTATTACCCGCGTCTACCTCCCCGTATACACGGTCTAAACAGTGATATATCGCATCACATGTTGATTTACCTTGTATGAAGCCAAATTGAGTATTAGAAATTATATTTTTCTCTACAAGATAATCAACCAACCGTATATTTATGATTTTTTCGAAGACCTTTGTTATTGCTGTGGGAATAGCAACAGGTCTATAATTACTAGCCCTACATTTATCAGCCTTTTTATATATTGGAATTACCTTACTTACTTTTAACTTTTCAGGAAAAATGCCACTAAGAAAACATTCATTTATGACAATAGTTAGTGGTTTTTCAATATACGATGCAGCATACTTCATAACGAAACAAGGTACTTCGTCAATACCGGCAGAGTGCTTAGAAGCAACATCCAACAACACGCGTTCAACTTCGAGCTCATCTGTTGGAGTCAAAAATAAGCTGCCATTTACGTGGGATATTCACTGAACTGGTGTGCTTCCTGGTAAAGCCTTATCAAAAGTATAAAATGATTCGGCAAACATTTTGCAAATTGTCATGGGGTTGACAACCTCATTGCCCTCATCATCGCGCAATAAAATTGGTTGTAAGTTGTTTTTAGTGATGTTTGTGACTTTATTAATAATGTTCCACGCAGTTCTACTTTTGTTTTTAGAATTCAGAATTTTATTCTCCTAGAAGGTTTTTTTTGTTTCATTTACAAGCCCTTTATAAGCCACTTTCTGGTTATTGTATGCCGTAAGAAGAATCGGATCCCTATTTACTTTATACAAACTGTACAAATCGCGAAGTTGCTCTGCCCTTTGTGCTAAATCAGCTGTATACCATTCTACCCTACATTTTGTACTGAGAGTGCATTTCGTAAGTGGAAATGTCAAATTAAAATAATGTAAAAAAGTACTATAAAATATGTCGAACTTGTTGCTGTCGCTCGCCAGCACCTGCGACCAATCCTCAGAGGCTATCATAGATTGAAAACTCAATAGAGACTCTTTACGTTTATATTCCACTGTTGATGTATGTCTAAACGGAGTCATAATTTCTAATAGCTGAAATCTGTGATCTGAAAAAAGGCAATCTATTGAAAAACAGGTATATCTATCAGCTGTATTATCTGCAAATATGTTGTCAATTAAGGTAGATGTCGTAGCAGTCACTCTTGTTGGGTTAATTACATAGGGGACAAGATTAAAACATTCAAGGTTCTAGTATGCTCTCAGCTGACCCACGTTATCTAAGAAATTCACGTTAAAATCTCCCACCACAATTAAGTCTGACCTGCAT
>RXPK01000083.1:0-241316 GCA_004143645.1 Protaetia brevitarsis | reverse complement strand
ATGATGAATACAGATTTTTTGACTTAAACTAACTTTAACGCACTACCAACTATATTCCTGTCGCAACTTATTAATTAACTAATCATTTAATTAAATTTGTCTGCGTGCAATCCGCGTATTCATATTTAATTCGTAATTAAGTTTAATCTTTATTAGTTTAATTAAAAATGTTAATCACATACGGTGCAAACGGCTGTAAGTAGTTTAGCTATTGGATCCCTCGTTTTCTAGGGGTGGAACGCCCTGCTGGAAGCACCACCCTTCGCTATTTGCTTTAATAGCGGTAATAATTTCTCTCTCACAATTATTATTTCCCGGTAACAATCCCCACCCGCATATTTTTTTTTCAAATTCGAAAATTTTTATTTGCTAAAAAAAAATCCAAAAGCGAACCAATCCCATTTTTTAAAATATAAAAATAACTCAAATTACAGGATTTAGCAGCTGTGGAACTTACTGTAGGTCTTAACTATCTTGATCAGTTCTAATAAGTGCACCAGCGTCTTTAACTCGAATGAAGATATATTTACCTGCGTTCTATCAGCTTTGTTCCTATTTAATCTGTAGTTTTGATGTACTCGGGTTGAAGCCGGTACCTTTTTCTTTTTGATTTAAAATACCAAGTATTACATGTCTACTTAAAACTATTAGATGTTACATCACATTGTTGTTAGATATGTCAAATACTATAACTTATCATAACCAGCGCTTTTTGAAGACACACTCATCTTTATTTGTTTGTTTTTCTTATTTTTAATATAGGTACCTAGAGAGAATTTTCTCCAACCTTCTGCAGTAATACGTGAGCATACATGGAATTGAGACAAAATGTGAGTTTTCTTTTTTGTTTCAATGTATGTAATTGCAAACAAAATTTATTACACGAAAAGGTTCTGGAATAATGAGTTCTTCTTTTATATTTTGGAACCAATTAATGAACGGAAATAATTGTGAGTAAACACACGTAAATCTTACATAAAACAATACACTTACAAAAGATGAAACCAAAGTATGTTTTATGCTTGTAATCTGTACATATTTATAAAATCCACAAAAAAAAACAGTTGATCGACGGGCATGGGTTCATACAGTCGATATTTATTAGTTTTATTGCTATAATTTTACGTCATGTTCATTTTTCTGGGTACTATCTTTCGTTTTAGTGTGAACGAAGGTTTCTGTGTCGCCTGCTATTGATTTTGAGACTATTCTATCGCAAATTAATCAGATAAAAGTAAGTTATCATCCTTATACATGTCAAATTGCTTTCACGATATCGTTAACTCCTTAAAAACATTTATATACTTTATTCATTCGCTTCTTCAATCTTTCGCTCATTGTTCATGTCCTAACTTCTTCCTGCAACCAATCCGAAGCCAATTTGCATTCTTCCAAATTAGCAGGATCCATCTCTGTCATCGAGCAAATATTCCCGTCTCATAATTCCGCTATTAATCCAAGACGCGTTTCCGGGCGCTGTTATAAATCATCCCCATCCATTTTCGCACTTTTTTCGGGTGCGCTAGCAAGGCGAGCGCTCCTCACAATCCCCGCGCCCCCCAACGCCAATACCCTCGCTGTCTTTAACTTTCTTAAATTGAAAATGCAAATTATCGTTAACAACTTCGTCAGCTGTTCCCGACGCTGAGACGGCTGACGTGTTTCAAAGGTTTCGCCGAGTTGATTGCCGCTGTAGTAGTACTTCGGGAACAATTACGGCCGCTCACCGAGAGTACGAGAAATAACAGTGCGAGTTTCAGCAGCGCAGCGGTTCGAAACTCACGAATGGAAAAGGAGAGAAATGTAGTTCTAATTATAAGAATCGAGTTCCGTGCTTTGTATATAATGTACGACACGTAAGTAATTCAAAAAATAATGACATAAAACAAAGCCAAACATAGTCACCATTGTTAGCAATAATTGCGTATGTGCAGATTTTTAAAAAAATATTTTTACATTTAACCCTTTGGCGGGAATTACAAAGGTCAAATTATGCAAATACAATATGAGAAGGAATATAGGTAAGTACCTGAAAATCTATCTGATGATGATAGAGGGCTGCTAGTTGAATTTTCAGATTCCGCATTCTTAGGGTCAACATTACTCTGCAAAGAAAGATTTTCCATTACCAGGTTTATTATTGTCGTTACTTCCAATTTTTAATATTGTTACTGCTACAACAATGCTTTGGAAAAATATGGCAATTACGGACTCTACTTCAAGCTGTAGCCCTCACATTTTTTATTATGCTGAGGATTTGATTTTCCGTCGCCTGTACGCCTTTTCAAAGGTGTAGGTATCTTTGCTATCGATATACAGGTATTCCACATAAGTGGTTCATTAAATGTTTATGATGTTCTATTATTTACAGCATATCATTCAATTTAAAATAACAAAGTTGACATCCATTTCCGGTCAACCTGAAGTGATATTTTGGTTAAAGTATTTTACATTTATGGTTCTAATCGAGCAGATAATGGTGCCAAAATCTCAAATATAAGGAATAATAGAACATCTAAACTTTAATGAACCACTTACGTGGAATAGTTGTAATTAAGGGAGAGTGGTGGCATCGTGCGTTACTTAAGCGGAAATCATTATAGCACTGATAGCATTGCAGATAATTTAAATGTAAATACCGTGATGGAATACTATTTAGTTTACTTTCAGCACGTAAATAATTTTTAGGAAAAAAATAAGGTATTTAAAAGCAGAATAGTGCTGAAAGTACAAAAATACTCCCGCCCTTGGGCACATGTTGGGGAATGGTGCGTATTAAAAGCATATTAATAAAATCAACACTAACTTAAAAACATTTACTTATTGAAGTTGTGAAACACAAAAAACATATATAATATCTGCTAATTAAGCATAGTCACATTTATAATTTTTTGAAGGATCTGAGGCAGTTACACTCGGCATGATTCCAAGTGAGCAAAAACACACCTGACCATAATTCTCGTTTTTGCCAAAATTTCACCGCAAATGCCACAAACTTCGTATCGGTTTTGCTGGCTGATTCAAAGTGTGGCAGTATAAAGCTTAGTTATCTTCTGACGGTTCTTTTGTTTGCTTTTTTAGTTCTTTGAAGACGCGGAATTGATGATTTACCATTTCAAAACATTACGAATAACTCCTTTTACTATTCTTATCTTCAGTTTCTTTTTGGTTTTTTGATTGCTTTCTTCTCGTTGGCCTTTTTTTTCTTCAGCCTTTTCTAGTTTATTTCAAAGGGAGTGCTCGTAAGAATTTCCGATTTCTGTTTCTTCTTAGATTTTCTTTTCATTGTCTGGTGGACGTTTGTTTGTGACGAAGCAAAGAAAGAATTATTGTTAGAGGTAGATGGCTGAGGGCTCGAATCATATTCCGTGAACAGTGCATTTTTCAAAGGACTAAAAAATATCAGGTCTAGAGGCTGAAGGTGATCAGATGTCGTGATCAGGAAGTGACGCCACGTGAATGTTATTTTCTTTGCAGAAAATATAAGTTGCAATAGATATGTGGCTGGAATGATTATCCAGAACCAGAAAGACCGGCTCAGTAACAGTAGGCTTAGTATGCCTTAGAAAGTAGCCCAGCCACCGAAGAAAAAGTTTGGTATTGATCCAACCGTTCGTAGAACATTTATATAACGCCCCAATTGGTCCATTTTCTCTCGAGAGTTTTAGGCATCCTTTTCCTAGGATATATCATCATGGGAGGGATGTACTTCCCAGCCGCATTCATATAAAAGACAGCAGTTGTTGTCCTTCCTCTTTTACCGGAAATTGCAGCTTCTACTTTTTTAGCTCCCTTAAGATCGTAAACTTTAAGGTACTTGTTCTGTACCGTGGTGATGCCTGTCTCATCCATGTTGTAAATACTCTTAGGTTCAAACTTAAACCCGTCCATGAGCGTTTGAAGGTTTGAAAAAAATTATTTGGTTGAATCCTTGTTAAAAGAAGCTGTCCTATTCAAACTTGTTTCTTCAGGCTGCCGTAGCTTTATATCTGTGTGGTGATCTCCATAAAAATCCATACAGCCAGTCCTTCCCAGCTAATCCCTTTTCCTTGTCGAATTTACCATACCAAAAAGTTAGTCGTCACCTCGGTCTTAGGCCATAAATTGGCTTTGCTAGCGTTAAAATGTACTCTCTTAACTCAGATTCTATTTCTTCTGAAAACACAGACTTGCAACCTAAACAAGGTGGCTTCGACTGATTTTCTGATAGTATTTTTCTAAGTGTTGATTCAGGAATATTTAAGGGCCTTTCTGCGTCCCTTATTTTTCTGCTATCATTTCTTATCGCAAGTAATGCATTTTGTAAACCTTTTGCCGTATATGAAAGAATTGTGGTTTTCCTTGTGTAATTTCTGGGCATCTAAAAGGAAATAGTTAAAATTAGATTACCTGGGGAATGGTGCGCATCAGTGCGCATCATTACCCCTTCAGATATTAAATGACAATCTTTGATACTGTTAGCCAACTACTTAACCTAACAATGTAAAACAAGCATCAATAGAGCACAAGGTCGTACTTTTCTATAAAATAAATACATCTTATTGATTAGAGAAAGAAAAAAATGGACTTACCGTCTTATTTTCCGATATCAAAAAATTACAAAAACTACCTTAATTTCACATAAACAGGGCTCGTTCTGCGCAAACGTAAACAACTAATATGAATAATGGCGTTAGTGATGCATAGTAGGCAGGAGCTACTATGTACTGCAGCACTTGCCGGTTACACCAAAAAGCCCGCGGAATATGAAATATTTTGATGCATACGATTACCCGAAATGCACGATTCCCCCACTCTCCCTTATATTATTAACAAATGTACATAAGAAAGTACAGAAAATTACATGGAAATCAATAGTGCGGTAATCGAGAAAGTAGTTACCAGATTTTTGGGATTCAGAATTGCAGTGCGGTGATTTCTTAAAGATAGCTAAAATTAATCCTATTCACAAGAAAGGAAACAAGCAGGATATCGAGAATTATCGTCTAATTTCATTATTATCTTCTTTCTGGAAAATTTTGAAAAAATTCTCTATAATAGTATACTAACCTTTATCAGAAATACAAATGCATAGTTAACAATCAATACGGACTTTTACGGACTTAATTCTTGTGGAAGATTGCGATCTGTGACTCGTTACCTGTCATATTGGACAATCTCGATAAAAGGACATTGTGTTTACAGCGTTTTATTTTGATCTTACTAAGGCTTTTTGATATATATAATTATTGATTTCTTGCTTGGAGAAGCTGGAATATACGGCGTTACGGGGAGTATCATTAGATATTTTCAGATCTTATTTGACTAAACGTGAACAAATTGTTCAAGTTCCTGCCATAGTTAATAATATTCACACTAAAATTAGTAGCGAATATACAAACGTCAACCAAGGTGTTCCACAAGGGTCCATACTTGGTCCATTATTATTTCTTACCTTTGTAAATGATCTGCATCCCTCGGTAAATACGGGCAAGCTATATCAGTAAGCCGATGATACGTCGTGCGTAGTGGTGGCGACTCTTTGGATAGTTTGTCGATAAAAGTAAATAAAGTGGTCCATGATATGATTACTTGGTGTAACGAAAATCTTCTTAACATAAACTTAAATAAAACTAAATTTCTGATTTATCAGACATACGATTACAGGAAATCATTACTTGTTAAGGCTCTAAATAAGTCTCTTGCACAATCATCCAGCGTGGATTTCTTGGGAATAACAATTGATAATTATTTGAGTTTGGGGACAGCATATTGAAAAATTGTCAAATAAATTAAGTAGTGCCTTTTACGCGGTATATCAACTCCGAAATACCGTGAGGTTACCGGTACTACAAATCTTCTACTTTGCGTATGTGTAATCACGTATGCAGGTTATGTTTACTGGCTTGGGGTTGTAGTACGTTATTGAAAAACATTTTTGTATTACAGAAAAAAATAGTACGTTGTATGCTTTTCCTTTCATCTTGAACGTCCTGCAAGAAGTATTTCAAGGAACTAAATATCTTAACATTACCGTCATTGCTAATTTATGAACTGATTAAGTACTATCATAAAAACTCCGACCAATTTCGAATCAATGCTGCAGTGTTTACATCAACTACGCGAACTAGGGGTGCAAGCGATCTATCGGTTCCGCTCCACCACCTCAGGCTATACGAAAAAGGTTCATATTACACAGCCATAACTGTGTACAATGCTTTACCGTCACATTTGAAACAGGCAACAGTTGATAAAAAATATTACTCGGCCATAAAACAATATTTGCTAGATAAATCTTACTATAATGAATTTCTTGTTGCATCGTAGTTTCTCTATTCTCGGTGACATTTTGTTGTGCCTTTTTTTTGTTGTTTGTATGATCTTTTATTATTTTGAATGTCACGGTATTATTGATATATATTTTATTGTATTCGATTTTAATTGACAATGCCTACATCTGTTACAAATCCTGGACAATAAATATTATTATGATTATAGCTGTCTAGGTTTCCGATGCAAGAAATAAGTCTCACTGCTATTTCAAGAGTGAATAACATATTTCTGGATTGCTTTAATTTTTGCCCTGGACAATACAATAAGAGAGATTCCGCAGTATTGGCTGATAGGTTTATGGTCTCGCTTATAAATTACGTAATGCCGAGGATAGCGAGCGTGTTTGGAAATACCTATCAAAACGTAGATTGCTGAACTGCCACAAACAAATTAATCTACCAGTATTCCTTTAGTCAGAATTGGTATAATTCTTTTGCCCACAAATTCTAGCTCTGCCCGAAATAAGTATGTGTACGCAAAATTTATAGGTTAGGTATCCTTGTTAATGCCGACACAGTTCTTTTACTACTACCGAATTCAACAAGAATACCAGCAGAGTCAGTATAGCTGTCGATATGTCTCGATGTTGTGTCGGCGCGGCGGTCAGACAGAAAAGGGATTATAAACTCAGAATGTTGGGTTTACATATCATAAAATGAAAGCAAGAACCGCACTGACATTAAAAATAAGTATATTCAGAAAGCAATGTACAAATAAATACTGTAACGCTACACAGAGTAGCCTACAGCCCGGATTAAAAAAATAAATTTTAAGAAAAATATATTAATTAAATTAAAAAAAAATCAAATTTTATACATCCCAGTGTCATCTATCTTTATTAATTTTGAATTAGAAGTGTGCTCTCTCACCACCCAGATGGCATGCAGGGCGAGAAAACCCGATAGAGGCGTGTTGACATCAAAAAAATAATGAATGGCTACCTCTTCATTTATCTCAGTGGGTGTAGAGATTGTGTGTGAGGATGTTGTCAAAAAATGTCCTTTTCCTTCAATTTCAATGTTAATGACCAGTTTCGAAGCTGTCATAGGCACAAAAGTGTTGTCTCTATGGTACTCAATCTCTCATGTGTAATGAAAACATTTAAGTGTGGATAAAAGTGATTTTATTTAATAAAAAAAAAAAACGAAATATGAACCAGTGTAAGATCAGACATAAATCTAAGGATATATTTTTATCTCAGGTAAGTACGTGAGTCCGTTTAATTAATAACACTAAAGTTTTATTAGTAATTCCACTTTTTGCAATTTTAAATTCATAGTTTCGAACGTGTATACGTCTAAATTAAGTTTCAAAATTCCCGCGTTTTCTGACCGTTCAAACGGAGTTAAGCTAGGCTTAAATAGACGTGTGAGACAGAATGGCCAACCTTGACGGTAAATTACTGGATATTGGTTCATAACGTAAATACATAGCAAATTATAATACTACCAACTTATACAAATTTCCCCAAATAATTGCAAACCGTTCAGCGATGATACAAACAATTTTCTAACCTCAAACTTTTTCTGAACGTATAGAAATGAAATTTCTTATAAGTATAATTAAATTTAGATTAGAGTTGGAATAATACGTTTATTTTTAGGTAGATTTGACGAGGAATACCTTCTACAAGGACGAATTCCGCGGACATTGGTGTTGTCTGGACTGTTCGGGTGTCGGAGAAGGGCCCTCGTATATCGTAGACACATCAGATTACGGTGAATGGCTCAATCAGGACAGAAACATTACTCGGGAAAATCGTCGTTGAAGAAAACCACCCAAAAGTTGTAGGTAATTTGGATGATATTTGTGTGATAAACTTTGTTTAACAATTAACAATTATTTTTAGGTTGTAATTTGGAATAAAATTGGATTTTATCGAAATAGCCGTTAAATTTTAGAAGAACAAATTGAGACACGTCTGCCTCGAACAAAGCTCGGCTGTTAAATCGTTTCTAATTGAAAAAATTTAACTGACTTGGAAGCGATTGTCTTCGGTAAGTGGTACCACAGTCACAGAATGTCCGTTAATATAACCGGAATGAGGGGAATATTCATTGTTTTATACATGAGAGTGCCCATGTGACCGAATGGACTGTCGAATGTTTAAACGAAATGAAAATAAATAATAATTGCAAAATTCTGGAATCACCTTACAATTGAAATATGATAAAGGTAGGCGTCATTAGATCATGAGAAAAATACATTTGTAATTTTTAAACACTTATTGCTATTTAAAATTAACAATCTTAAAATTCATTACTGCACCCAAAAAGTAGGCAACCATTTTTGCACATAGAATTGTTACAGAACCCAATTTCCAGCAATTTCCCATGTCTGTCTGTTGACATATCAAAGCAATTGAACTGCCAATGCATCTACAAATATTATTAGACTAAATTTAAATGAAATAAATACACTGTAAAAAAATAAGAATTTCATTTGAATTGAACTTAGATCCAAATTTGATCTATCAATATCTATTATAAAAATACACTATTCAAATTCTAATATTCATTTTCGATGTGTAGGTATATCACTACTGATCATCTTACTTCCTGAAGGGAATATTCTGAATAAAAATGCCTTGAAGGACTTGCCAAATGCAGAGATTTCCTCCATCACCTGGACATCGTCTGGCTGTCTGCTGTTACATTTATATCCTTTTCTTATAATATCTAATTAGTTTTAAAATATAACTAAGTAAAATAGTAAATTTACATAAAATAGTATCTAGTATATGTACCATAACAATACGTTAGAAAGTTAGATATAAGTGATAAATTAAAGAATGTGCCCTTAATTAAAATAAATTGATAAAAATTACATTTGAATCCTCAATTATAATTCTAAATGTGATTGCTAGATTAAACAATTTATTTTATATGAATGTGAAACGTTACACTAGATAAAGATGATGACGGAAAGACGGTTTTTATCTGTTTTTGCTTTTACGGAACCTGTTTTAATTAAACGTAAGCAAAGAGACTACACAATTTCATTACGAATAGCAAAACCGTTGAAAAGAAGTCCCTTTCCATAATCGCATCCGGGACCGCGCTGTATAACATATAATTCCTTGCAGTGACACTTCAAACGGAAATCTAAATGGCGCCCATTAAACACAAAAACGCTTTTAAATTCACGTCTCGGATCCCCGACGTCCGACCGGCGGGAATTACGGCGCTATTAATAAATACCGAAGCTCGAAAAGAAACTCTCCAAACTAAAGCCCGGACGGTCCTCGGCCGTTCGGGTCGCTAGCCGCTTTTTCACGTTCACAAACTTTGAATTCCCTACGCTGCGCTATCCGTCAACCCGAGAGAGGCAGTTTCTTTCATCTACTTTGCTAAGAACGCCCAACTTCGTCGGGCAATTAAGTAAATTTCGGCCCGTAAACATTTCCTACGATCTAATTAAGTCCGCTGAGAAGTTCCTACAGGGAGTTAGTTGCAAAACAAGTGCTCTAAGTCTCCAGCGTCTGTTGCAACATTTTCAAAACAGATGATATGAATAAGCTACAACAAAATACTATAATGTCTTTCTTTAAACGTCATTAGTATTTCAGTACTGCATGAAGCAAGTGGACAAAAAACCTAAATTAGCTTAGGCGAAGCGTATTTTGCAAAATCTATAATATAAATTGGACTCCACTTGTTCGTCCATATACAGGCTTGTCAAAAAGTCTGCACACAATCTTATAACACTTAGCTAGCTTAGTTTTTTTGAAGATATTTCTGCACAATAAACTACAATGACAAAAACAGATATTTATGTCTCTGTCATTCTCTCATCCTCTCATTTCACAATACGTCAAATTTTGACGGCTGTTACCCCACTATCTCGAAATACATCATTAAACCGGATCCAGAGTCCTGGTGGTTTCAAACATGGATGAAACCTGTTCAGGCACTGCACATAATACTTATAACCTCTTATTCTCGAAAATAAGACGCACAGTTTCAAATACTATAATAATAATAATAATAATCTTTATTTGTCCTGGAGATCTTTATAAAGATATAGGATATGTCAACAAAAATATTACACCCTTAACCGTAACGAAAATAATAATAAATACAGTATAATAATTTAACAACAAAATTATAATGATTATAAATACCTAATTATAATATATAAAATAAACTAAATTAATGAATTAAAAATGAGAAATGAAAAAATATGAGAAAAAAGAAATAAATTGAAGTAGGTGAAGCCAATACCAACTTTTAAATATGAAATCAATCATCCAACTGGTTCATAGTGTCATTTATATATTCAGATATTGAGTAGTATGTCTTAGAGATAAGAAATGTCTTTAATTTGCGTTTAAATGCGTTAATGATGTTAATACTTTTAATTTCGTTTGGGAGGTGGTTGTAAAATATAATGCCTTTGTACATGGGA
The DNA here is from genome assembly GCA_004143645.1 of Protaetia brevitarsis. Taxonomy (NCBI): domain Eukaryota; kingdom Metazoa; phylum Arthropoda; class Insecta; order Coleoptera; family Scarabaeidae; genus Protaetia; species Protaetia brevitarsis. The sequence continues at coordinate 230,597 of RXPK01000083.1, read as the reverse complement.
TCTGTTTCGTATTGAGCTAGTCTATGCTGTGGAATTTGTAAATCTGTATTGCGCCTTGTATGGTAGCTATGATTATCTCTATGTGCAGTAAACTGCCCTATATGTTCCTTTACATACATTTATACATTTGAAGATGTAAATTGACGGAATTGTAAGTAACTCTCTCTGTTTGAAAATTTCTTTACATGAATCATAATAGCGCATTCCACACATATTTCTAATGGCTCTTTTCTGTAATAAAAATATCCTTTGTGCAGATGTTGAACAACCCCAACAGATTATGCCATACGTTGCTTTAGGTAGAAACTGACCGTAGTAAAATGTTATACAAGTTTCAATGTTCGTTAGTGTATGTAAACGTTTTAGCGCATAGCAGAGACTGGCAATACTTTTAGTAAGTAGCTGTATATGTGCTTCCCAATTTAACGTTTGATCTAACGTTACACCCAATAATTTAGCCGAAGATGTTTGTTCAATGGTTTTACCATTGAGCCGCACTAGTACACTTTCCTTTACATTAACGTTTGAGAGGTAAACCGGATTGTTTTTGTTTTATTTACATTAATAAGGAGATTATTGTCTTTAAACCAGGTGGACAAAGCATCCATTTGTTTACTACAAGATCGACTTAATTCGTCCATATTTTTTTTGCTACTTACAATGCTAATGTCATCAGCGTATAATATGCATTTATTATCCTGGACTGTAGTTGTAATATCATTAATGTAAATAATGAACAATAGCGGACCCAAAATAGAGCCTTGCGGAATACCAGCGGGATCATTTTTGATATTGTTCTGTTTATGCATACCACTTGTTGTCGATGTGTAACATATGATAGCAGCCAACTCTTACAATTTCCTCTTATTCCTAAATATTCAAGTTTATTTTCAAGTACTTTGAAATTAATTCTGTCGAAAGCTTTGGACAAGTCTATTAAAGTTGCTAAAGCAATATCACCCTTATCTATTGTGCTGTATATCTCATGTAGGAATTGGATAAGTGCAGTTGTAGTTGAGAAACCCGTTCTGAAACCATGTTGTTGAGAGTTTATTATTTGCTTTTGGTTTAGAAAACACCGAATTCTTTTACTAATTGTTTGTTCAAAGATTTTTGAAATAGTAGATTGTAGCGCAATAGGCCGGTAATTGCTGAGTTCTGTTGACTCTCCATTTTTGTGGACCGGTATAACTTTGTTTACTTTTAAGCAATTAGGAAACATGCCATTAGTAAACGAATGGTTGATAATATAACACAATGGTGCTGTTATAAAGTAAATACCTTGCTTCAAGATTCCAATTCCTACAGAATCAAAGCCACTAGATTTTGAATTTTTCATTTTCATAATGATATTATATATCTCAGATTCAGTAACTGGGTCTAAGTAGAGTGTTGAACAGTTTGCAGATGGTAACTGAATTGAAGAATTTCCAGTATCAGGCTTAGCAACAGTAGCAAAATATTCGTTGAAAGCATTACAAATATCAAGAGGGTCATTAATATTTGCTCCATCTATATTTATTGAGTCAGGAGCCTTATAAGTGGCTGACCTACCTACACTATTGTTTATGATGTTCCAGGCGGTTTTTACTTTACTTGGAGAACAAGCTAATTGGCGAATATTTTGTATTTTCTTTGAAAGTTGTATTGTTTCACGATAGATGCTCTTATAGCGTTTATAATATTGCACGTCAATCTGACCCGCTTTCCAAAGTTGATATAAATATTTTAAGGGTTTCCGAAGATTTCTTAATCCCTGAAGTTAACCAGCTCTTATTTGAATTATTCTGAATTCTGTTGTTTTTGAGTGGAAATGACATATCATGGTAATATTTCAACGTCTGCACAAAAGTATATGTAGCCCTATGAATATCAACGGTGTTATACACATTCAGCCAGTTTTCATTTTGCAGATAATTTAAAAATTGGTTGTAATTCTTTTGTGAATAATGTCTAACTGCTATAAACTTATTTAAAATTACATTTGTAAAATTTGCAGTAACAATTTGCGAACAATGATCAGATAGTCCATCATCCGTTACTATACATGATACATTTGCATCATTGGTTATAATATAATCTATAAGTATTTAATATGGTTTAAAAATATTCGTCGGCAAAAGAAGATATATTGTTTCCCCCATTCTTGCTATTTTACAACTGGCCTTCCAATTTTATTCCTTCAGAAGGTGTAGGATGAGAAGGCCCCAGGTTAGGTAAATCCTCTTCTTCGGTTTCACATGCTCCCAAGTGCAACGCCCTTCACTTGCACAGTGCCACACAATTTGAGAGGAGATGGATGGTTGTTTCAGCCTGTTCCCCATAAAATCCACATTCAGATCCCTTTGCGATTCCCACCAAGCTTACTCAGATGTCCTTTTAGTTTACAATGATCTGAAGGTATTCCTGTTAATATACGAATATTCTTCTTACTCAGGTTGATGCATTCTCTAAACCTCTTCTGGTTATATGTTTCCAGAAGAGTTCCACTTTGCCTCATGCCTTGGAGATTCTCCCAATAATTAGATTTTCTCTGCTCCATTTATCTTTTCAATTCCTTCATCATTGTACTGCTACTCCCACAATGGGTTCAGGTCCTACAAGAAGTGTTCTAGCCTCTTTTTTTGCAAGATTGACCGTTATTTCGTTTGCTTCTACTCCTGTGTGACCCAGAACCCACAGGAGGATTACTTCATTCCTTTTTTCCTACCTCGCTTAATTTCCCAAGGCATTCCCAGATCATCTTGGAACTGATCTGATGTGAGCTCAGCGCCGTGATGGCTGCTCAAGTATCAGACAATCATTGTTGAACTGGACGCTTCTTTCAGTAGCGTGTATTTCTGCTTGGAAGATACTTGGGTATTTAAAAAACCGTTAGATGCACAATGACATAAAAATCGAAATATTAAGAATTAGAAGAATTATGCATTATGGATCACTATATGATATACAACTATATTCCCCGGCTGATGGTTTAGTGACTTGCATTTCCTCACTTCTTGGTGAATGCTGAGAGACGAACATCTTAAGTCGCTCCACGGGTGCAAGCGTAAAAATAAATCAAGGCCGCCGATGCCCCCTGTAATTGGCGAAAGCTGTTGGGAGATGCTAAGGCATGAATTATTATTATTATTATTGTATGATTTTGTTAGATTTGTTGCCTACCTATGACAACCCCTCCATTCTTACCTAAGTACTAACGTAGTGTACATTATAGAGATACTTGAACTTCACCTTACTTCTTATTTCTCAAAAAACAAATTTAGTTATAAACAATAAGATTTCGTAGAAACGCATACGTAATCTTATCCATATCAAAATTTATTAAATCTGTAATTAAACATAAACCTTCGAGAAATCACGTAGCTGTTTGGATGTATGTGTAGTTTGATACAATGCCAATAATTAATATAGCTAATATGTTGAATATAGTACTTGTGACGTTTCAAGTAGCCAAGCGCAGTAATATCTTGCAAAATATAATTGTAGTTGCTCAATAGAACAGCATGTTTTCCTTTGAAATTGTAATGGGAACTTAAGTAAATTTTTGCTATGACAAATACCGTTTGAACCAGGCTGCGGTCTTAGAGTTTTTGAAAGAGCAATGTAGCATATTCACAAAGCTTATTTTGTCTGTTTTACGACAGTATCCAAGTTGTTCATTTCCTTTTTTCAGAAAAAGAAGACTTTTTACGTCGTCTCTTTCTTTGCTAAAGAAGACGTGTTTTCTGTGGTGACATCACATCTTGTTTTAAGAAAAAAGTGTGAAAGACGTGGTTTCCGATGAAAAATAAACTCTCTAACGTGATTCTGTGGACATCCTACACAGATACAGCCCAACATTACTATTTTCAGAGCACCCGGGCTATTCTTCATATTACCCAAAACAAAGAAAATACAACACCTAAACTTTCAAAAATGATGTTAAAGCATTCATCGGCAATAAAGTTTACTGTATTTCTTATAGAATATGAATTATTTACTTTTTGTGAAGATGTATATTACAAAGATTGTGTATTTTATCATTTATTCCAAGTCTTATTACAAGTCTATACATATTTCTAAGATAAATTTGCAACAGAATTAACTGAAAAATAGTATGAATAAACTTAGTGTGATATATTATCATTGTTACGGGAAACACTACTTCTGTTGAAAATGTTACTGATGATAGTAATGCTGATTATGAAGAGTTGCGCACAATATTATTAGAAATCGCAGAACTGCTACCAGTGTTACACGCCTTTAAAACACAAAAACAAAGAAGTTTTAAAAAGCTTGGGAAAAGAAATTATTTCTGAATTAAACGGTTAAATAAATTGCTTGCGATTATAAAAACCATATTATTGTCAACATTTGTAGAAGCTATTAGCAAAAAATGGAAAAATATTCGAAACAGCTATAAAATCAAAAGCTAATGTCAATAGAAACTTCTTGTCAGGTTTCTCTGCATTTGAAAAGATAGAAGCAGGCAAAATTAAAACAAAAATAAAATGCGCCACGGGTTGTTATCATTCCTTAATGATAGTTTATTTATATATCTATCTATCTCATGCCGAGACATGAGGATATAAAGGGCAATGTAATAGCCGACGAACTAGCCAAGGAGGGCTCTAAAGGACACTTCATAGGTCCAGAGCCCGTGAGATTACTAAGAACTCTGCTAAATTGAAGATTTGGAGCTGGTTAGATAAAGAAAGTACAAAGAAATGGAGGTCGACTGAAGGTCAACTAGATTCTCTGATAACCTACTCAAGCGCAGCAAGAAAGAAGCTAAAACCATTACTGGGCTGGTAACTGGACACTGTCCTCTGAGAAAGCATCTATACAACACAGGTCGAGTAAGCGAACCGTGGTGCAGAAGATGCGAACTACAGGAGGAAACGAGTTTACATGTAATCTGCACATGTGAGGAATTGAAAGTACTCAGGCAGAAACATTTCAGGAAAAATCTATTAGAACCCTCGAGGGTTCTCAAGTTCCTACTGGGCAAGATACTGGGCTTTATAAGGAACACCAAGCTGCTCGAGTGGAAATAAGAGATTTAATAGAGATGGTACAATGAGCAGCTAGCTCAATTGCCTGGACTATAGGTGTTTCAGAGGATTCTAAAGCAAAACAAAACGCATGCTTTTAATTATGCTTAAGTTCAGAGTTTAATTCCTAGAGATTTTACAAAAAGGCTAGAATTTTGTGAAAAGTAAGCAAAATTTGATATTATTTTTCACGTATTTAAGTTCTTTTTCTTTACAGAACTACATCAAATATAGAAGATGCTAATAATTCACTTCCTTCTTCAACCTGGTATTCAAAAATATATAAGAAGAACGATTTATCAAATCAAGACAGAGCTTTTTTCTTAACCTTTCTAAGGATTCTTATAATACCTTTAGAACACCAAACCGATATTTTTGTATAGGAATTGTAATTAGTTTAGTAAGACTATCACAGTAACAAACGATATTAGAATTTAAAAGGAAGAAGTTTTTTGCTTTAGTTCTGTAAAAAAGTTTATTAATAGTTTTAATGTTGTAAGGAACGATTTCAATACGATAATCGTGGAAAAGACTTGACACCTTTGAAGTGAAGTGTTTCATTGAAGGAATTTTACAAAATCGAGTTTCAATGGTTAGTGGGTTCATAGTATCATTATCAGTGATCTCATTGTTGGAAGGTAGGTCATGGGATGGATCTATGGGAGCAAGGGTCCGAACGTTGGATGTTTTCTTGATTAGGCTCTCGGGGTAGCCACTGCTTTGAAATATCTGCAATTATTTAGTTAAGTTTGTATTTATACGTAGGCTGTCGGAGATACTAATAACTCTATCCTTCATAGTTTTAATTAGATTAATTTTAGTTGATATTAGGTGGTTAGAGTAAAAGTTGAAAAATCTGACCGAAAATGTTGGTTTGGTATTTCAATCCAGAATAATATGTTGGTTGGGAAGTCTGATGACCAAAGTATCTTAAAATGGCACCGGGAAATTGGTTTCTAATTTAATTGTAAATTGGATTTCTTTGTCGAAGGAGTTGAATATCTTTAAAATGTTATCCACTTTATCTGCAGGAACCGAGATGATTACGTCACCCACGTATTTATATATAAAAGGGATGCCGAATCCTAACTGAAGAACACAAACGTTTAAAAGTTCATTCATAACAATGTAAGCCAGGAAGAGGGCTACCCATACACTGTTGAAAATATTACGGTGTTGGCGTTAATTTTGCGCTAGTCAAATATTTTAGTGTTGATTTTTACCAACTTTGCCAGACGAATTGACTACATGTGTTAGTAGAAACAGAAATTACTAGAATTTGGAGTGAATTTTTTGTTCAGATATGAGGATTTACTACTTTCTCTAGACATTCAGAAGCATCAACCAGTCAGAATTTTTCCCTCGGATAGAAGTATAGAAACCCCACCTAATCTAATACAGTATTGCATTATACGCACCACCTGCATTGCACGTGTATCTGTTTTCGAGTTTGTTTCTGCGTATTAACATATCCAAACAAACCACCAAATGTGACTTGACCTACAAAGTGTAACCTTGTGTTATTAAACGTTAATTCAGTGGCATAAAATTTCAACATCTTAAAGATGTTTGGGAACAACTATTTACGTAATTAGTTCAGATTTTAAACAAATAGCATAAACATTCACTTAATTTTATAATGGTTCTCAAAAATCATTTTAAAATTGTACGTTTAGTTGAAACACAAACTTTTGATTGAGCTGGTTCTGTATATTTATAATTAAGAAAACGTCTTAAGAGAGGAATATTGTAGACACTAAGAAATAGGAGTTGCATATTAAAAAGACGTTGTGTTTAGAAAACGGTGTTAAATCATCAATAGATCACATTCATTTAGTTAAACAGCTTAGTAAATTTGTCTAGTCTAGATCAAAATAAAATGTGACTAGAAGTATATCATATTTCCACGTGTTAGTTGGACAAATAACCCCTTAGCAATAGACAATACTTGACTATCTTGTTCGTCAAATTTAAACTTCTATAGTTCTCGACAAAATAACACGAAAACAGTGTGGACCTCTCCTGACTATTAAATTAGTCAAAAAAGTGTTAAAATTTTCAACAGTGTATTAATGATTTGAAAAATGCAGTCAGGTTGATGTTAATTCTTTTAAATTAGTAGCAGACTAACTACTCGATCGAAAATGCAAAGCAGGAACGAACCATAATTATAATTATCATTAAAAAGTAACACAACAATCAAGATTAAAATTGTCAAACGAAGAGCCTAAATTGACGAAATGACGAAGCGCAGTAGTTATTATGCAAACTATTTTTAACGTTAAAGTGTACTCAAACGAACGGAAATTTCCGTCAATATTACGATACCTAGCGATTATATCGCAGCGATAAAAACGTTTGTGTACCTCCACCCTAACAAAAACATTTCTCGCCTACCAACAATGAGGTGCTTGTTTTCCGCATAATCCCTTAATCCCACGAGGGTGAATTCATGAAATATATCCCCTTCAGTCATTGAAGTAAATTACCCTCCACGCTGGTGCCCGTCACATCAAAGTGGACGACTGGCGCAGAATCCTATTAGAAGGAAAAAAAAATCAGTGCATAATGGTCATGTGGGTCTTTAAATTCGTTTGGAATTACGTTAGATTTTATTCCTGCCCTTCGTTCTTTATTACAACGCATTTGATATCATTAATATAATCACCGAAGGCCCATATTTAAAGTCAATTAGTACCTACATGCTTACACGTATCGAAAGTGGTTTTTACATTAATCATATCTATAAATAACACGGGGCAGCAACACTCAAATTCAATTTAGACGAACATGGCCGTGTCCTAAACGATAACCGTTGAACGTAGTGGGACTCGATTACAGTGCTTAAATACAATGTACAACGTTCACGGATATGTACTCTAACTAAAAAGCCATTTTCCATTCCAGCCTTCGCTTCTAAACGCCCGTCGGAAACAGTTTTGTTTTCTAGTCCCCCGGTAATGACTGGCTGTTGTGTCTTTTTAAGTTGAAAACATTCTCGCTCAATGTTCTCTCCGTCTTCTTCTACAGCACTGGGACGCTTCGCTCCGTTAATGCAATATTAATGTTCCCGAGCTATTTTAAATGACGCATTATCTAAATAATGGCACATACAGTATAAATACATCTACACGATAACATGGACACGAAACGGGATCTGTATGTTGAAGAAAAAAATGTCTTGGTACAGTGTGGGAGAATGAAAACATGGGTACTTATATGCAATGTATGCGATTTTCGTATAGTGTGAAAGATATTTCTAGAATTGCGGTGTTGTTACTGCATTGGGGGCGGCATTCTGTAGATTTCTGGCGGAATTGGCGAGTGGATACGTGCCTCGCAGGCGTGGAATGTTAAGTTTAAATACGATATGCTTGCTATGCGGTTATGTGCTTGTTTCGGATCGTTGTTGCTTGGCTTATTAATTTTTTTTGCGCCGTAGAAAGGGAGATATGTATGTGTGCATGTAATAGCTGCATCTATTGTGAAAATTAATCGTGCAATGTTATGGAGATAATACTCCGTACGCATAATGATACGTTAAGAATATTTTGCTGTAGGGGTGCTATGAGTTGATGGAATATATTAGGTATTATCGGTAAAGCACGGACAAACGCGTTCGGAGAAGCGGGGAAGTGGAAAACTCAGTGGCGTTGTATAAATATGTACATACATACATACCTATATAGTTTTGAGAAGTTAATAGAGAATATTATGTAAGGTTCTGTATTCACATGTAAGAGAACTTGCTATTTACAAAGGAAAACCTAGAATGTATTATGTGGTTACAAATTTAAAAAAAGTTAAAAACATTAAATTACAATGAAAAGTAACAATAATTAACTTAATTTAATAAAAAGAGCTTCCCCTGTTTTTGGCCTAGTTGCATCAATATTTTGAATAGAAGTCTTGAGGTAGGGGCGTTGATTGGACTTATTAAGTTAAATACATTTTTTTTGATAATCGTTTAAATTTAACGTGCCGCTAGATATAACTTACTGTCATTTTAAGATGTATTGTTGTGGAAAATTACAATGTTTTGATATATTTTTTTTTTTGTGGGTGGAAAGCCTTTATGGCCACTGCAGGCTTGGATCAATCACCTACAGTAGTGCGGGACTCCCGGTTGGTTGGTGCAAGATCGGTATACCTCGCTAAAACCACCTTCGCAGAGGAAAACCACCATGCAGCCGGAACCATCTCAGAGATATACCATCAGATGCATGTGGTTGGCATGGGTCACGTACACTACATCTGTCCTCTCGGCGTAATTAGTTCAGACAGGCCGGGTCTGTCTGTTGCCATCTCATGCCAACGTCCGTTCCAGTCTGCCTCTCTCTTTCCTCCACCTCCTTCCTTTTCATGATGTCGGCGATCATATTGTGTATTGCTCCCCATTCCTTTTCAGAGCGTAACATTTCGCCCACCACGGTCTCCGGATATAGCTCGATCTTTAAAGTACTATATGTCCGTGCACGCATAACAGCCCATCGTGCACATTCAAAAATCGAATGTTGGACCGTGTCTTCTACCCCGCAATACACACATTTGTCGTTTGGGTCTTTACCGAATCTCCTTGCGTATGCTCTGTAAACCCCGTGGCCTGTCAACATCTGGGTGAGGTGGTAGTCAACCCGCTTAAATCGGCACTGTAGCCATGGTCTAATATCTGGGATCAACCTTTTAGTCCATTGGGCAACTTGGTCCGAGTTGCTCCATCTTCTCTGCCAGCTTTCAATGGTAGCATCCCGCGCCCCGACCCGTGCTTCCATGCCCCCGTTCGCATGGATGAGCACTCGCTCGTGGGCCAGCAGATCTATCGGCACAGCGCCCGTTATTACTTGCAGCGCAACCGTCGGTGCGGTGCGGAAAGATGAGGCCACTCTCAAAAGACACTTCCTCTGCAGTTTCTCTAGCATGTTACGATACACCCTCTTTTCTAGTACCTTGTACCAGACAGGGGCTCCATACAACACAACCGAGTTTACGAACTCGCAGAGTACTCTCCTTTTGGCGCTGCTCGGTCCCCCTAAGTTTGGCATTAGACGGGATATCATGGCAGTTCTCTCCTCGGCTTTTTTGATGGCATATTTGATGTGCTCGCCGAAGTACAGGCGCTGGTCCATCACCACTCCCAGGTATTTGACAGATTTTGTAGGGTTCACCCTGGTATTACCTACAGTGAAGTACACCTTCTCTCTATGTCTCTTGCCATTTATTATCACCGCCTCGGTCTATTCCGGTGCCAGCTATAAACGGTTCTCATTCAGCCATCTGTTAATTCTTTTTATATTTTCATTGACCCTGCCCACTAGGACATGCTCTTCGTCCGCGGCCACCAATATCGCCAGATCGTCTGCATATCCGATAATTTCAGTGCCTGTGGTCAACTTAATCCTAAAGATGTCATCAAACAGAATGTTCCATAGAACCGGTCCGAGGACGGAGCCCTGGGGTACTTTACAATCTGCAGTTTTCTGTTGCTCAGATAGTTAGCAACGACGTTTACCAAGTACTTAGGTATTCCCTTACTAAGGAGCTTGGCTATTATTAGGTCCCAGTCCGCAGTGTTAAAAGCGTTCCGCACATCCAATGTAACGAGTACAAGCCATTTAATTCGGCATTCTTCCACTTTCATTTTAACGGTCTCCAGAGCATGGATAGTTGATCTTCCTTTGTGGAACCCATATTTTCTGTCAGATAGTCCCCCGTTTGCCTCGATCTCGTTACATAATCGTGTTTTTATAAGCGTTTCATATAGCTTGCTGATTGTATCTAAGAGACATAATGGCCTGTATGCCCCAGGGTCTGCTGGGTCTTTGCCCTTTTTAGGTAGCAAAACTACCTTAGCAACTTTCCATTCACACAGATATTTTTGACTTTCTAGGAGTAGGTTCATGATGCCGAGTAACCACGATGGTCTTGCTACTGCCACTTGCTTGATTACTTCTGGAGGAATCCCATCAATCCCCGGGGCCTTGCCACTCTTCATGCTGCCGACCGCACGATTTAGCTCCTCTTCAGTGAAAGGGTCTGGTTTCTCCTGGTTCTGCAAATCCAGTACTTCCTTTTGGCCCTCCTTAAACAACCCCTGGATGATGGCCTTCCTAGATGCCACAAGAATATTATACGGTGCTATGTTCTGTAAACCTCGTGTTACTATTTTATATCCGCTGCCCCAAATGTCGTTTTCTAGTTCTTTGCAGAGAAGGTGTTTTCTTTGACCGCCTTATTAGGTTTCGTAGTTCATTCCTTTTGTTATAGAGCAGTTCCTTAACCATTACCGCTTCTTCCTCGTTCCTATTTGCACACTTCATCATCCTCCTTAGGGCCATACACTCATCCCGGCTTTCCTTTATTGTGTTATTCCACCAATACGGCGCAGTTTTTTTGCCTGCGGAGTCAGTACATATGCTATACCTATACGCGCCCTTTAGTAGTTCGACACACTTCTTGTGGGATGTTTTGATATTAATAATATCATCATATCATAAATTATTTCTAATCAATGATAAAAAGACTTACCAAGTTTTTGTTTTATTATTTTAAATAGTTAGTGACTCTTTATTTCTATTTGTTTTACCTTCTTTTTTAATAAAATACAAGAAATAAAGAAAATGTCACTACTACCTATTTAAAAAAGTAATGCAATTATATATTTTATCTTGTTACAATGCTTAAAACGTATTCAAAATATGAATTATTTTAGCAATTCTTACTTTTCAATGAAAGCCTGAACGGAGATATTTGAGTGCTGCACAAATATAAATAAACAGCTACATCTAAGACGTCGCCAATGCGTAGAATATTGAGAAAACACAGCTGCGTTATGGTTCGTGTCGAACAAACAAGTTATGCATCTATGCGTCATCGCTGTGCATTGGAATATTCCACGAGATTTACGAACACATGTAGTTTTTATACATGGGTGTATTTTCCTTACTCGGCCAAAACAACTAGAGGATTTATACGGGCAATCGGGTAACTTTCTATCGATAACCGTATGTGCGTGTGTGCGCTCGGAACGCAGACTTCCTTGCTGTGATTATCAGATATAGATGTACACGTACTGCATAAATAATTACAAAGTGCGTTTGATCGCATCATATCATGGGAATCGCAACGTTCGTTCTGTACTTAAATGTGTGTGTATGTGTACTGCTGTGGACAGGGGCCCCGGTTTTCGCAAATTCAGTTTAGTCGTGTATAATCCGATCAGCCTTTATCAATGTTTTAATAATAATAATAATAATAATAATAATAATAATAATAATCTTTATTTCAAACTATGGCAAAAAAGGAGGTTTTGTAGGAGTTTCCACAAATTCATTTGTTTATTTTTAAATAAGAGTTAGTTTATGAGTTAATTGTTTAATTTATTTATTTAAATGTTCAGTTGTTTTAAATTAATTTCACTCTGTAAAATGGATAGCGTTCGCTAGTGTAGTTCTTGTCCTTTCTAGTAGTTTCCTTCGATGATTTGTGCGTTGCGTTACACGCAGCTATTATTATATGTATACGACTGTTTAACCTTGCGAGGGCTAGTTCCTAGATAGATGCAAGCATGAGTGGTTGTACTTTTATATTCGTTGCTGCCATTTTGTTCATACTTTTGATTTAAAGATTTGTTTCGTTTAATTTGAATATATTTCGTCCATCAAGGAACTCGCTATATAATAATTGTTATTATATTGTTGTGTACACAATTTAGATATAAGATCATTTATTATTTTTGTTCGGGAAGGTATTTTAGTTTAAAGAGTTAATTTTTTCGTTTTTTGATTTTGCTGATTTGTAATTATTTATTAATTATCTCGGGTTGGGTGAATAGATGCATTGTGCTTGTATGTAAGTTTTTCTTTTGTTAATTTACTTGAATTGTCCACGTTTAATTTAGTTTGTTTTAATTTTGAAACCACGTGGATTGATTGATATAAAAAAAACTATCTTCCTGAACTAATTTGTTTTTTTTTTTTGCTTTGATAGAGGATTTAACATTGCCCTTTCGTAATTTAGAATCGAGCAGTTTTGATTTAGACCAGGACCCTTTGTCCACGGTTTTTTTTCTGCATAATTGTAATTAACAAATTGTTTTTATTTTTTTTTTATAATAAAAGTCTTGTTTGTTTTTTACGTCATTCTTAATTCTGTTCTTTTATTTTTGATTAAACCCTTTCAAATTTTGGGGTAATTAAAGAAAGTCAGATTTCTTTCACCCACTTTTTACTTTTCATGATTAAATTCAAGTTTTAATTTGCGAGGGTAACCCTGAGTTTGATTGTTCTTTTGCGCCCTTTAAAAATTTTATCCGTTGAGCTAGCTAATTTAATTTTTCCTTTATTTTATTAATTCGATTAGCATTTTCAAAATTCTTTTGTTACCTTCAGCACACAGCAGTACGTATATTTATCGGTACTTTTACAGAAAATATTATTAATAAATTGTAATTTGCAATGGCGGGGCCATGACCCCATGGCTCTTTAAGAGGGGCCGCCCCTGGTGTGAACCATGGAAAACCAAGATAAGAATTCGTTACAAATCAACCGCATACATTCACTTAACTAATTTTTAGTTCAACTTGAAATATGTATTTTTCTGCAGTGAGGTTAGTCTTTTCGAACAAAATTAGAATGTGTTATTTTAAACTAGGATTGGTTGAATGAATCAATGCAAAACAACAATTTTTATTTTTCCTTGTATATAATCATAAGAACATCGCATTTCTATATGCGCAATAAATCTACTGTGTTTTAAAACGAGTTATAAGCAATAAGTATATAAAAATGCCGATTTTTACCATTAGAAAATAAACCACTTAGTAGTTATTATCTTTTAATACCCGTAATCTAAGTATATGATTCTTATATTACTTGTTCTTTGATAAATCATTTCCTATTCATATGTCTATCATCTTCTAGAATTTATCTAGAAACATTCTGGTTTCTTCGCTATGATACCGCTTCAATTTACTGCAATTTAATCAAGAGATTAATTCGTACAGCTATTATATATGCAAGGCGATTCGACACGCGTATACCGAATAAGTATCGAGGATTATTAAAATTCCGCTCGCAAACGCAATAATTAGAACTCGACTTTCACGGCACAAGCGTCGTTAATTAAATTCACGCGGGCACAAGTGACTCGTCCATAAATAACGGATCTCCCGAACGTAAAACGTAGCACCAACGGATCGTATCCTACCAGCAGCGTACGGAAAGCAGTCTCTTCCGAAGTGATTAATAATTAGAGACAGCCGCATAGCATAGCATCCCCGCCACTATTGTAGGGCCACTGAAACGAACGTTACAAATAAGAGAATTAATTGTAATTACCGGTTATCATTAATTTTACTTCTAGTCAACGTCACTGGTGTTCGGAACGCGGGACAAACAGGCGTTAAATCCGGACACGTCGTCTATATAAATTTAGAATTATTGTGCGGACATATCTGCTGGCCAGAACATTGAGGGGTAATTTATGAATATTAATGATTACGTACGAGAAAAAAAAGCCGGCGATACAATGCCGCCTCTGGGACTCTGCGATGGATATTATTAGGAGGTCCGGACGTCAGGCATTTTTATGGAGGCGTTTTTGATAGAGGAAAGTATAAAAAAATGATGCCGGACCGTGTCTGCCATTTCGGTTGATGGATTACGTTGGTAGGGTGCGTATGAAGTGGTAATGATTAGAAGGGAAGGTCTACCTTTATACTGGAAACTTTCGGTTATTAGAATGAGTTGGTAGGATTTAGAATCGAAATTGATGACTAGGAGAATTTAGTTGATTTTCCGAAAAGTGCATGACTATTGAATTATCTAAGATCCATGGCGTAAACAATGGTACATTTGTGGCGTGAGAAATTGTTATACTCTTCAATAAATCGTGTTTTCTTATCTGGTATTTTGTTTTAATAAATTTAATGAAATTTATTAATTAATATAATTAATTAATAAATTTCAAATCTGGCATTATAAATTTAGTAATAAAACTCGTGAGATTAGTGGCTCAAATTTTCTTTAATTTTATTAATTTTTCAAATTTTCCTAACGTTCGACGGATTAACGTCTTTTTCAAAGGTTTAAACGGTTTTCAACGGATAAAAAAAATTAAAAGGCGCAAAAGAACAATTAAACTCAGGGTTACTCTCGCAAATTAAAACTTGAACGAAAAGTAAATTGCGGGTGAAAGAAATCTGACTTTCTTTAATTACTCCAAAAATTGAAAAGGTTTAAACAAAAATAAAAGAACAGAATTTAGAATGACGTTAAATAACAATCAGAAATTTATTATATAAAAAAAGAAAAAAAAATTGTTAAATACAATTACGCAGAAAAAAAAAACCTTGGATAAAAGGTCCTGGTGAAAATCAAAAACTGCTATAGACTCTAAATTACTAAAGGACAATGCTAATTCCTTTACCAAAGCAAAAACAAATTTGTTCAGGAAGATAATCCTTTTATATCAATTAATCCACGTGGTTTCAAAATTAAACAAACTAAATTAAAAAAACGAAAAATTAACTCTTTAAACTAAATATATCTTCCAGAACTAAAATAATAAATGATCTTGCATCTAAATTGTGTACACAAGAATATAATAACAATTATTATTAAACGAGTTCCTTGATGGACGAAATAAAATCAAATAAACGAAACAAATCTTAAAATCATATGAAATCACAAAATGGCAGCAATGAAATACAAATTTACATCTACTTACTTTTGTGTCAATCTCGGAACTGAGTCTTACAAGGTTAAACAGTCGTATACATATAAACAACAGCTGCGTACAACGCAACGCGCACAGAGATCATAGAAGAAAACGTCTAAGAAGGACATTGAACATCATGAGCAAATAAAAATATATTAAAGAGTGAAATTTAAATTAAACAACTCAACATTTAAATAAATAAATTAAACAATCAAATCAATAACTAACTCTTATACAAAATAAAATAAATGAATTTGAGGAAACCCGCCCGAAACAATGATAAAGGCAAATCGGAGTAAACATGCACATGTGTGCAACTTTAAAAAAAAGCTCTCGCGAATAGAAGGTGTCCATAGCGAAACGTTTAAATTAAGTTATAGTAAACAGTGCAAAAACTTACTTTCCTAAATTAATAATGACAATGACAAGTGTGACAAATATAACTTACTTATATTATGTAAATCAGCACATTTTTTTATCGGTTACTAAAATGATCGAATATATGCAGAAATCATCCAGGAAACTTGTCGCTTTCTTGGTTCCTAGTGGAGATCTGGATAACGCATTAGGAATTTGCAGTTCTTTACCCAGTATACAGCGTGTCTCCCTGTTGAGTTGCATAACTTCATAGGGTTATTCCTTGTATCAAAATTAGCAAAACACTTCCAGTCAGCATAGGTCATTCCTCAACCGTTTTCGAGATAGGGTGTGGTCAAAAAGCGCTGAAAGTCACTGGTTTACGGTAACTAATAGATGAATCATGGACTCATTTGACTCAATTACGGCATGAAATGGTTGCTAAGGAACGATAACTTGTAAATTACCAGTCTTACTTCTACAATAATAAGCAGAAATGGTTTAAGTTTTAATGATTTTAATAAACAAATAATGCCGTAAACATTTAAAGCTGCTCAAAATGGCGACCCTAGACTGCCAAACACAACTCTGCTCTTTGACGAAGTTCTCCTATCCAGTTGACATTTTCCATGTTTCCACGAACTTCCTGAAATGCTCGATGGATTTCACTTACCAGTTCTTCTTTGGTAGCTGGCTTCTCTTGTCCATAAACGATGGTCGTAGCATTGCCCCAGAGGAAAAAGTCAAGAGGGGTTAGGTCAGTGTTCAAAGAGTCTGTTACCACCCTTCCTATTACGGACGTTCAAGGGGATATCTTCAAGAAGAATGGGAAGTTCTTCTTCTAGAAATCTCCTGTAGATATGGCTAGTCAATATTCTGCCAAAAAATTTTGGTCCCAGGATAACATTTCCGATGATTCGTCTCCACACATTAACTGAAAATCGGTGCTGAAATCTACTTTCTGACAAAGCATGGGAATTTTCGTCGCTCCAGATGTGCTCGTTATGTGAGTTGTTTATCCCATCACGAGTGAAGGTAGACTCATCAGCGAACAAAGCAATTGGGAGGAGATCCTCGTTCTCTAGGATCCACGAGCAAAATTCTTCCCGTTTCGCATAGTCTGCAGGTAAGAGATTTTGTACTTATTGTACGTGGTAAGGATGTAGCCCATTTTCACGTAAAGTCCTGTGAATCGACGCTCTTTTCTGTCCTGTGATGGCAACCATTCTTCTTATGCTGGTTCTCCGATTCTCAGAAACTTCATGAAGAACAGCTTCGGTGTGGTTTCTTCGCGCAGGCTCTTGCTTATTAGTTTTTTTCGGGAAGGACCCTGTTTGCCGGAGCGATATGAAACAGTTCATGATGGTTGTCCGACAAGGATGTCTTCGGTTCCGGTAGCGTTCTACGTACTCTCTTGCAGCTGCTGAAGCGTTTCCTCCACAATAGTCATACAAAAATATCATGTCGGTGTACTCTTCTTTCGTAAAAAGAGGCATTTTTACAGGTTCTATGAGCGAAATCCAAAACTGGCAAAAATACAACAAAACTGCTTACATGACAACTATCAAAAAGCCTACGTTAAGTGCATTGGATCTAAATAAGTTACCAGTCGAGCCAAATGCGTCCATGATTCATCTAAATTAGTTACCGTAACCAGTGACTTTCAGCGCGTTCGACCACCCATATCTCGAAAACGGTTGAGAATTGGACCTATGCTGACTGGAAGTGTTTTGCTAATTTTGATACAAGGAATAATCCTATGAAGTTATGCAACTCAACGGGGAGGCACCCTGTATATTGTAGTGTTACGTCATACTTCATTGATCTAATTACTAAACGCTGTTACCGTGGTAAAAGTGAGCCTATGTAGGAGTTCCTGCCAGCAGTATGGCTGGCAAGGAAGAGTGCAACATTTTCAATCTTGCGGTACCGGTTGTTGGTGGGTGACCATTCGGAAAACACCTCTCGGCTCGATGTGTTCCGGCACCCCTAAGCCAAGGGCCTCCAAAGGCTGTAGTTTTGAGGTTTTATTATATAGGGATTCCTTTATAAAATCCAGTATAGTAGCTTATGATCTGTTATAGTTCCAGAGGATCTTCCATATAAGTAATAATGAAACTTTTCATACCCTAATGCTATGCCAAATAATTCTTTTGTAATTCTTCTGCGATGTATTTGATGACATTGATCAATATGCCACCGGATGACCTTTTTGACTTATACAGTGACCGGCATAAATATTGCAACATATGGGAATCTTTTTTTATTATTAAAATACACTAAAACTTTTTTGGGGGAATAGGTTGTGCATGTCTAGAAACCCCAAAATTTATTTTGACACACGTCACGTGACCACTAGTATGGCGGTAAATTTAAAAAATATGCCGTGAATCTGCAAAAAGTGAGGTTAGATGACATGATATCCAAAAAAGTTATTTGAAAAAGTTGCTTAGAATTTAATTCTGATGCCGCATGCAAATTTTTGTAAACATATTTAAAAAAAAATAAAAATCACATTTTTCCAAATATTGTTTCATTGATTTACATATTTCCATTTTTTTCGCTCTTAACAACGCAACTGCAGTACTATTTCCAAATTTGATTGATACTCAAACAGTTTTCTCAATTTGTGCATAATTAACATAGCGAAAACTGCTTACGATATCAGTGTGACAATTGTTGTTGCAAGGGACTGTATCTGCTAGTAATAAATAAAATTTTACAAACATTTTCTCTCTAAACCACTTAGCAAACATTACTTTTATTGAAGATTATCATATTTTCTTGTTATTTTCTGCGTTAAAGTGAAATCGGTAGTCCAAAACTCATAACACTAAACATCTAAGCCCTCACAATGTTATTGCACGCACCTAAGGTATTTATGTAGGTTTCGAAATTACAAAACTCAGTAGAAATAAATAACCAGTATTTTTAGCTAATGATAGGAATACTTAATAAGCAAAAACATTTAAACAATAACTAATAGTAATGAACAACTAAGAAATGAAACTCTAAAAATGCATACCTACTTGTTAGACATACATATCCTTCTGTTTTTTATAAGTAAGGTAGGCACTGAAATTAGAAACAACAAAATAATGTAGTAAACTATTTTAAGTTTTTGGCAAATAAGCAATTACTTACTACCATTTTTATTTTACCTATTGTTTATTATTTGTGGTTCTCCAATTTCAAAATCTACTTTAAAACCTTCGGTGCGTGCATGTAGTACTATCAGTTTTTGACTAACAGTTTCCACTTTAATGCCGAAAACAAACAAGAAATATAATAATTTTCAATAAAAGTAATGTCTGCTAAGTGGTTTAGAGAGAAAATGTTTGGAAAATTTTATTTATTACTAGCAGATACAGTCCCTTGCAACAACAATTGTCACATGGAAAACGTACTTTTCAGTTTTCACTATCTTAATTATGCAAAAATTGACAAAACTGTTTGAGTATCAACCAAATTTGGAAGTAATACTGCAGTTTGAGCTCTAAGAGCAAAAAAATTGAATATGTATTCAATGAAAAATAATTTTGGAAAAATCGTGATTTTTATTTTTTTTTAAATATGTTTCTAAAATTTGCATACAGCCTCAAATGAAATCTAAGCAATTTTTCCAAATAACTTTTTTCATAGATATCATGTATCATAACCTCACTTTTTGTAGATTCACGGCATATTTTTTAAATTTACCGCCATACTAGTGGTCACGTGACATGTGTCAAAATAAATTTTGGGGTTTCTAGACATGCACAACCTATTTCTCAAAAAAAGTTTTAGTATATTTTAACAATAAAAAAATTTCCCATATGTTGCAATATTTATGCCGCTCACTGTATAACCCCCAAAATCATGCTGATTGGCGTCTATCGCCAACCTTACATGAAAGCGAATGCATCTTTAAACTAGAGACGCCCAATACAACCACAGTTAATTTCACTATGCAGTATCAAAATGTCCAAGGATCAACAGATTTAATTTATTCGTATTGTGGCATAGTTGATTCACAAGTAGTGTTATTTTCGGAAACTTGGCTAAATGATGAAATTTCTAGTTCGGAGATTTTTGATTCCAATTTTGATGTAAGTATACGGATCGGATAGAAGTTTTGTCCTTACTAATCGATCTATTGGTGAAGGAGTCTTGTTTTCATTTTCTGGCAGTTTAAAAACTACCAAAATTGATATATTTTGTGTAAATGTAAATGTGTAAATTTAATTTCAATCACACAGTCTTTCGTGTGACACCAATTTTATGAACACCCACCTGCCCAACTGTACATAGCTCCTTCTTCCAACATCCTTGCTCTTTTTTCTTCGGTTAATGCACAATCGTAGCTGCCGTTCGACGCTCTCCTCATTAATGCCCATTCAAACGGGTCCCTTTTAATAAGTGCCCATTATACCTACGCGGAACTCCGCGAACAATCCACCTTAATTATAATAAATTCTCTCGGATGGAAAGAGCCCGAAGACTCCCTCTAGCCGTAATTACGAGATATTCGCGTCTCTGTGCGTCCCCTTTTTCCGCGTATCCCTCCTTCTCTTTTGTATACGCGTCTGCCGGGGGAACTAAACTCAAATTACGACCCCCCGCGTCATTCTGGAAGCCGTCGCCCGCGTTCTGCGACCCCCGCCATAGTCGTATGTTTGTGTGTGTGTGTATATATTTATAATGAAAATATTTGTCCAAGAGCGCAGGTAATAGGTGCCACACACGTTATTTCGTTCCCCTTTGTTCGTGCTGTCGCTTAGTTCGTAACGCACCTGCGCAAATAGTGGTTTAATGGGTGTTTGTTTTAAGGTTATATGTATGATTTTTTTTTTTATTATTATTACGGTGCCGAGCAAGTGCTTGCTTTGTGTTTGTGCTTGCAGGGCGGTTGCGTTCGGGTTGGAAATCCAGATGTTACTGTTATGATGCGGAATTTTTTTAATGAAAATATGTACCCGCATACAAAGAGACTGAACCAGGCACGTTTTGCTAGTATCTCCCCCAAATAATGTTTTAAAGCGAAATTGCGAGTGTCCGAAATAGTGGTTGTAAGATTTCATCGCTTTTTATTACTTGTACCTGATCGTTATTTACGCTGTTTGTATTCGTTACTTTGCTTACATCCATAATGCTGTTGAAAAAGTAACTTTATCGGCAGTAGTTACAATCGAATCTCGACACTATCCAATATTTCATTACTTTCATTACCTACTTTTGTTACCCTCGTTATTTTAGATACTTGCGCTACTTCTGTTACTATCATTAAATTAAAGCGAATGGGTGCTACTATCGCGTATATTGTAAATACGAAAAATTAGCTTAATCGATGCCAAATTATTCGAGCTATTTGCATAAGGGTATAAGAAATGATTGTTTTTTCTCTCGGAAGTTACTATATAAAAAATAGGAGATGATTCCGTTTACTCAATTTAAAGCTATCATTATTCCATCATATTGGGGTGTTTCTATCCCAAAAGGCAATCATGAGATCCATTACATTTAAAGTTACGTATTGTAGACTATTGAAGTTTGAGTTGGGAATACTATTTAAGCATCTGTACGCTCACGGATACTTCATTAATCTATTTGTTCATCGTTTTACATTTATAAAGTTAACTAAGTGTTTATGCATTAAATCTACAGTTGTTTGAGAGTTTGAATTTGTTGATAGAAAATTAACACATGGCCGTTGATGCAAGAAGTTTTCGAACGTACTGCTGTGTACTGAAGGTGCTAATGAAAATGTAAAATGAAAAATTAAATTAGCTAGCTCAATAGAAAAAAAATTAAAAGGGCGCAAAACAATTAAACTCAGGGTTACCCTCGTAAACTAAAACTAATCACGGAAAGTAAATTGTGGGTGAAAGAAATCTGACTTTCTTTAATACTCCAAAAATTGAAAAGGTTTAATCAAAAATAAAAGAACGGAATTTGGAATGACGTTAGTACAATCAGGAATTTATTATATTAAAAAAAAATTATATATAAATTGAAAAAAAAAAAAACATGAATTGCACTGGTCGAAATCAAAAACTGCATTAGACCCTAAATTACAAAAGGACAATGCTAAATCCTTTAACAAAGCAGACAACAAATTAGTTCAGGAAGATAATCCTTTTATATCAATCAATCCACGTGGTTTCAAAATTAAAACAAAACTAAATTAAACGTGACAATTCAAGAAATTTACAAAAGAAAACTACATACAAGCACAAAGCTTCTTTTCACCAACCCGAGTGATTAAAAAATAATTACAAATCAGCAAAATTAAAAAACGAAAAATTAACTCTTTAAACTAAAATATCTATCTTCCTGCACGAAATAATAAATGATCTTATATCTAAATTGTGTACACAACAATACAATAACAATTATTATAAAACGAGTTCCTTGATGACGAAATAAAATAAAAAATTAAAGAAACAAATCTTTAAATACAAATGTAAAACAAATGGCAGCAACAAATAAAATTTAATATCTACTTACGCTTTAACGTCTATCATCGAAACTAGTTCTTACAATCGTAAAACAGTCGATACATATATAACAACAGCTGCGTTGCGCTACGCGCTAAAAGATCATCGAAGAAATTTCTAAGAAAGATGAACTACATGAACATGAACAAATATATTTTAAAGAGTGAAATTAATTTAAACCAACGGAACATTTAAATAAATAAATCAAACAAATCATTAACTAAATCTTATATAAATTAAATAAATGAATTTGAGGAAACCCGTCCGAAACATTGACAAAGGCATGGGAAGTAAACAGCCATTATCATTTAAAAAAAACTCGCGCGAAAACAAGGTGTTCGTCCACAGCAGTACGTCAAAGAATGTCGATTTTAGTTCTACTGACTGTGGGGTGTTAACTGTGTTCATTTTTATTTTGTAATTCTCGTAAGTATTTATAACAACGGCTGATGAGAAGTTCATTAGGGTTAGTACACATTTATAGAATCACCGATATTCAGCGTAACTTTCCCAACTAGAAAGATTGAAAATATTCAGCTCGTAGAGAATGAAGAAAGAGATAGATCGGTGGATGAGACTGAACTCGTAGCAACTCCGTCTATATCAGGGTTAAGGCCTTTTTGAGATATATAAGGGCAGATTGAAAAGACAAACGCCACAGCAACATTCCGCGCCGGCGCTAAAAAATATTTGGATGCCTTAATAACCAAGGCATCAACTACCAAAAACGATACTCTGACGATTTTTTTTATTAATAGTACAGACAGTTAAAGAAAAATTCACGTAGAAAGCAACAGCAAAAAAAGGCAAAGTTGTTAAAAATATAGTAAACCCTGAAGTGGACGATTTCTTTCAATTAAAATATGCGATACAGGCATAAACAGGACCTTAGTATATATTGATATTTTCTTAAAGGTATACAACGAGCGTTTACCTCAACATCAAAGCAATTGCAAGTAATTCTTTTGGACTTCCTGTATGTATCTCTGAACATCCTGTTACATTTTACCAAATCGTATTGAATTGGTATATTGTAAATAGCTTCAAATTTACCGTGGGTCATTCTGAAGTAATTCTTTCAGCAAGTCTTTCATTATATAGGGAAACAGTGCATAAAACTACAAAATCTTTTCTTACAAATATGTGTATCCATAGTTTTCGCCTTTTCTCATATATTCCGTTTCTACCACTACAATTACGGCAATGTCAATTGCTTCTACCTCGTAATTTACGATAGAAACAATTTGCATCAGTTATGTTGCCAATATTTCAAATGGCAAGACCGAAACTACTAAGGAAACAATGTCTTCCTCACGTGTTGGGACTACTCTCACGGTTACGGATTTGGAATTGAGAAGTATGGGCATTAAAGTTGCCCATCAGTTGCCGGTGGGGATTAAATTAAAGAGATAAAGAGAGTTCTACTTTTAGAAGCTTTCAGATTAACTCGCAAAAAATTCTCTTGTCGCGCAGTTTTTATACAATCAAGGAGTTTTTCAGTGGCAGATTAGATTCGGTTTAACTGTAGTTGCACCAATACCTTTTGTTTTCCGTTTTTTTTTTTGCATTTTCTCTTTCCTTTCTAATGCGTCTCTGTAACTGAATGAAATTATTATAAATAAAATTAAAATCCCTTTTTTTTATATGCCGATACTTTTATAATTACTAGCGCTGAAATTTACATAAATAGTCGGAACGATGATTAAGGATTATTTTAATAAACTACAAAGAACCAATGCTGCTACGCAAGACATTCAAATAGATTTAATCTTTTATTTATTGCCTACTCCTGAACAACTTAAAAAATACAGATGTATCATAAAAATAAATATAATAATATGTAGCACTTAATCATAGTACAATCAAAAGGCTTAATGCTCAGGTCATCTGTAAGCATTAACGAGAAAAAAATATTTTTAAAAATGCCGGGCGGTAGAGCGCACCTGTACCCAACCAAATGTAGTCCCGAGTATACCCCCACATACCACTATGCATTCAGCCATTACCACGCTGTTAGTTTGTGTGGATCGCCGCTTGGAGTGCAAGCCACTTCGAACATTTTAATTTAAATTCTTTCCGTCGTCGAAAAAACGATCCTTTTCAGGACCATCAGCTTCATATAATAGAAAATCGAAGCTTGATCATCGCCAAAAGCGCGGGAAGTGTATAGATTCATTTTCGCGCGATATCATAGTAAAAAGGCGTGTTTTGCAAATTCTGTACTACACATGTCTGGTGTAATTCGATTCCAATTCCATTTTGCGTTATATTGATTAAAAAAATCCAAAAGAATAAAAATCAGATTCATGTAGTTCACCGTTTATTTAACAACTAACTCTCGATCGACAAAGCAAAAGAAAAATATTTGCGTTTTGTGTAACTACTGGAAGTGCGCATATTGGTGAAACTCGAACTCAATATCAGGATATAAAATAAAAGTCTTGGTAGAACTTACGTGAAGATGCTCTTAACAAAAAGGAAATGTTTATTTTTATAAAAAGAAGAAACTTAAAATGCCCTCAGTTTTGCTATTTTTACAAGGGCACTTTATTCAGAATTATATCAGAATGACTTATGGCATACCATTAAGAATAATACTAAATGAGTGAATTGTATTATATGTAATACCACGTGTAGCGGGTGTTAAACATGAACGTTCCTTGCATCAGCCCCGAACTAAGAATTTAGACTCATAAATTTTACTTTTTTTTTATTCTTTAATGATGAAATCCGGTTTCGGTGGTTTGTGGCTTCATATGTCGTGTAGTTAACACCCAAGGGCAGCAATTTACTTTTTTATTTGATACACCCTGTATAATAAACCCAAATACATACATCCCCATTTAATAAAAAGTCAAGTTGAAACCTCAAACCCAACTCAATAAAACCTCTCAAAAAGGGAAGATGATAATAACTTTGAACTGGGTGTGGGGAATTAAATTATTATTTACAATATTCTTTCTTTTGATGAAATTTTGGTCTTAGCTGATAGTGTAATAAAAGGTTTCTTCTTTCTTGAGATAGCGGCTTTTTTATTTTAACTTACTTTATTTTTTTATTTATATAAATCAATGAGGACTCATATTACTTTAATAAATTATTTTTACGTTTCGACAATTTTTGTTGTCTTCTTCAGAAAATTCCATTTTATTTATAATGTTTTATACAATTTCAATAACAATCTATATTAAAATGCTTAATATACAAAAAAAAATATTGTTAATTTTAATCGATTTTTCGTATTTACAATATATGCGTCAGTAGTACGCATTAATTTCAACTCTAAAGCTTTAAGGGCACCTTTCAATGGGTTATCTGAGAAGAGCCTTTTAGAATGTTTGCTAAAGCGTTAACCTTGTTGTTTAAATACCCTGACATTACTTTTTCCAGCCATGGGTGTTTTTTGTTTTTAAATTCATACTTCAATGATCAGGGTTATCAATGCAGAAATATTTCAATTTGCAAAAACTTACTAACAATAATTACATCGATTGGAGTCACCTCACCACCTTCCCAATCCCTTCAACTTTTCCAATTCGAGTGCAACTTCCGAGTTGTAGGAATTCGATGAAATGCAACTTTCATCGGAATCTTGCTACTTCTTAACTAGTGTTCGCACTCCACCTTGGATTTCTACGTAGGTATAATTAAAACTTTCCTAATTAGCATTCAAGCGATCGGGGAACATGGCGCAATATCCGGATAAAATTAAAGGTTTTCATCTCGACATTAAATTTCTCATTACTGTCGAAGTAGTTTTATTTGACGTTTCCTTGACAGGCCGTATTAAATTTTACGAGAATGAAATGTGGAATATGAAAAATTCCATTGAAATACTCATTATATTATATGTATTAAGCCTCATTTAGAAAATTGAAGCACGTGAATATATTTAGAGCATATGCTTGTGTCATTCCAACATCATGCTTGTTATTGGAGCAAATTTACATTATTATTGCGGTATCTACGGCCGTTGTTGGTAGCATACGCTTAGCAACAGCAACAAAAATATATTTTACAAACCAGGCGTTTGTTATTTATTATTGAAGATTATCGTTTCTTTCGAATTCACCATGCCATTGTGACGGACACAAGCGTGTGCCGCTTTTTATAATTTGAAATGTATTATTTCGCACAATGCACAATGTTCATATTGTTCGGACGAACAATAGAACGATTATATCGAGAAAAACAAACGTATATAACTTCTACCTGCATTTTACCTCTTTGTCGTCCTCCGTATTGGTGTTTGCTTTCCGCGTTTGCTGGCCCAGTCGATATTTCTATGAGCTATCGACACGCCCGCTGCTCTCATAATAATTATTAGCATCGCACGGGCATGGCATAACCGATTATTCAAGCGGGGCGGACCGCTGGTGGCCTAAATTGATAATATTATTCAAACAATGCCATGTCATTTTAAATATTATATTAATATTTAGTGCTCGATAAATATTGAGGCCAATAATAAAATGCCAATACCTATAAGGAATACTATCTTTCTCAATTAAGTGCAAATCTATGTCCAATAAATTTTGATTATTTATGCAAACCGAAATAGAATGTACTTAAGACTACTTTTGACTGGATAAATCGATTTTTGGTTTTTTTGCATTTTTGTAAAGCTCTAAATTATACACATACATGGTTAAAGCGGTTTCGTAATATTCGCATTGTTTACGCCGCTACGGCTTATTAAAAGAGCTGGTGTACGAACACAACGAAGCATATTAGATGCTATACCTATTCGACTCGGGGATACTCGGGTCGAAATATCATACTTATTGTTTGTTAGTGTATGTATATTGTCTTTAATGATTAGAAATGCCACTACAGTCGGGATCACAATAAACGACAGAGTAGCTATTTATATTACAATAATACGAAGCAATTAGATCGAAATAAAAACGCACATTTGAAGAAACTGATCTAACAATATTTCTTTTACTTAAAAACACACTTTCCACACTTTAGAAACTACTTACCATAAATGTATCAATTTATTGCAGATGCACTTACTTACACTAAATTTCTTAGAAAAGTCATTATAAGATAACAAATAAATACAGTTTCGTGGAACCGTATTTCCTAGAATTACTAAAGGGTTCTCCATTTTATGGGCGGCTGTATTTGTCATTGTATATGTCTGCGATTACTTTTTCTAATTCAGTGAAGTGGAAAAAAAAATAGATAACCTTTAATTAAGATGCCCAATTTATTTAAAAAAGTGTTCGAGTAAGTTCTCCCGTAACTCTATTTACTATGGTTTTGTAAATGTCATAATATAATTTTCATATTGTTTCGAAAACCGTTTTTGAATTAGTTCAAAAGAAAGCCGTGGAAGAAGAAGAAGAAAGTATTAAAGCAGGAAATGACCCACTACGTCTATACAGTATCTGGACACGGCTCATGAAAAAAACTAGGTGTTTCGTCGCTATTTGATAGAGCTACTTTAATTGGAAAGTACAGGAAGAAAGTTATAGATATATGAGCACTTTGTCAAAACTGCGCCAATTGGAAACTAAAGCAAGGTACGGCGAAATATGATGGCAAAGGTAACCGCACTACGGATCATCAAAGTAGCACAGGAAAATGGAAGTCGATGCGATGCCTTAAAGAAAATTTTCGCACGATTTCGGATAGGCGACTGAGACAAGAAAACTTTTAAAGCAATTTGTGACTTTTAGCCGTACGAAGATGTTACTGTCCAAGAAAAAAAACGAGAATGCGTTGGAGATGTACAAAAAAGAATGAGTGGACTTTGAAGAAAGGGCGCTGGTAAACTGACTGACAAAGTTATTGATAATTTAACAATAGTGTACTATGGACTGGCAATTAGACAACATCTAGATTCTGCATAAAAAATGAAAGCAGCTATTTGGGCTACATTTCATCATAAATGTTCAACCGACGCGGATCCACGACACATTTATTGTCCAAAAGGTGTAGACAGCCTGTGTAAGTGGCGCGTTGCAGAAGCCAAGATTATATTATTATATTATATATTTTTGTTATTATTATTATTAATCATAAGTAGAGACCGGATTATGTGCAAAGAAAAACTGGAATATATGCGTATATATATGCATCGATTTTTGAGAAAATATGCATATTTTTATTCCTTCAAAATTTTCGGCGAAAAAAATTGCAGCCTCTAACCATGTACCCCATCTCGTAATAATCGGTTCAGGAGGCAACTTAACACCGGGAAGTCGCTCCTTATAAAATTGGATTCGTAAAGGTGCTTTTAAAAATACTTTTTTGGCATTGCTAATTAAGTCATTAATCAAAGGGAATTGATTCCTAATGTCTTCGGCTACATGATTGAACCCATGAGCTAAACAAGTGGTATGAATAATGTTACTACAATTTTTTTTTTTAAGTTTTGAGCGGGTTTTATCATGTATGGTGCAGCGTCGGACAACTTTAGTAAAATTTTTTCACAAGGTATACTTCCAGGTAAAAAGAAATTTGATAAACCTTCTTGAACGAATTGGCAATTGTCACATTGTTTGTTTTTGAAGTTCTTTACAATAAATTAAATATGGATTACCTACAATTCTTCATGAAGAATTCATTAAAAGGGCAATATAACGGCCACACTTATCCGTACTTTCATCTACCATGATATAAAATAAAATTATTACCTTACCAATTGTTGTATTTCTGCTATTGTTTGCTGGTAACAAGATGTGACATAATTTTTTCGTAAGGTACTTTCGTCAGGTATATTATGTTTGTAATATTTTTGCAGAAATGATTTCAAATTAACATTGTTTAATCTTGCTAATGGTATGTTAGACGAAATTAATGCGTTACACGGATCTGTATTATATTCTTCTTGTTCCGAGTTTCGTGAAGTTGATGCTACACATTGACGTATAGATTGCTGCACACATGCGGATCGCTTTAGTTTTTCACATTTTCCAATATGTGATGGAGTTTTAGTGTGTTGATCAATCAGGTATTTTCTCTCAGAAGACACCTACAACAACAAATTGTCATTTTATTTCAAAAGTTAAAGAATTTAAAAACAATTGTAAAGCTTTTAGTAAAATTAAACTTACCAGTTTACTGCAGGCTCGACAAAATATTTTGTCACCATCATTTACCAGTTCAGGATATGGCTTAATCCATAAAGATATTTTGTTCGCTATACTCATTGCATGTGCGCACAGTATTTAAAAACGTAACACAATTACATGCTGTTTCGCTCAAAGATATTCAAATGAATGAATAGTTTATTTGGGAATTAATAATAATAAAACGTATTGCTGTGTACTAATGGTACAAGCATAAATGAAAAGTGATATTGAAAATGACAAAAAAAAATAATTTTAGCTAGCTCAGAGTATAAAAACAAAAGGCGCAAAAGACTTACTTTCAGGGTTATTTTCGCAATTAAACTAATCTTGAAAAGTAAAATGTGGGCGTAAGTAAATTGACTATCTTTAATTATTAAAATTGCAAAGGTTGAATTCAAAATAAAAGAATAGAAATTTAGAATGACATTTACAATCATTAAATTTTATTTTTATAAGAAAAAGAAAAAAAAACATTTGTTACAAATTGCAGTAAAAAAATAAACCATGGACTTAAGGTCCTGGACGAAATAAAAAACTGCAGGAATCTACAATTAAAAAGGACGTTGCAAATCCTTTATCAAACAAAAGACAGATTTGTTCTAGAAGAAAATCCAATTCGCACAAAAAAAAATCCACGTGGTCTCAAAAATGACAACACACAAAATTACATTAAACGTGGATAAACAAGTATAATAAAATAATTGAAATTTAAATTCAAGCACAATGCTTCATTTCACCTAAACCGAGGTGATTAACTATTAAAAAAACTAATTTGAAAAACTAGAAAACGGAAAAATTTATACTCTTAAACTAAAAAAAAAACTCTTCTAAAACAAATATTACAATAACTGATCTTATATCTGACATGTGTACACAATTAAACACAACAGCAATTATTTAATGAAAGAGTTCCTTGAAAGCTGATAAAATTTCAAATAAAACGAACTACATTTTAAAATAAAAATGAATTTACCAAAAATGGCATCAAAGAATCTACTTACGGTAACTTTCAAAGAACTACCTTTTAGAGGCCCTACATCGCATACATATAACAAAATAGATGCGTGGTTAAGCAGCGCATAAAATGCAAGAAAATCTTTGAATATTACAAAATATACATACTGACGAAGGCAATAAGTACAAATGAATGAAATAATTTAAACAACTGAACAATTAATACTTAAATTCATAAACAAATCTATTAAAAAATCTTACTTAAAAATAAAATTTAACTTTCTGAGAATTTGCCCGAGATCGATAAGAATTGTCTCTAATAATAACATAACACAGAATTTATAACCCCCGGGATGCCAATCCACAGCAGTATTTACCACATCCCTTCTTCTAGGGGAAATTAAACACGTGCAGTTCTTGGAAAAAAGTATTAGAGAAACCAATGTAAAAGATTTATCGTTCTGAGAATTGTCGGTTGTCGATCTACATTAGGAAGTACTAGGAATTTTTACTAATAGAAAGGATAAGAAAAAGCTTAAATATGCAATATATGCAACTTTTGTAAAAATATGCATAGAAATGCCTAAATATGCAATATATGCAATCACTAATTAGCGCTAATTAACTTCACTTAGTGTAATACGTCTACATATAGACT
The DNA here is from genome assembly GCA_004143645.1 of Protaetia brevitarsis. Lineage (NCBI taxonomy): Eukaryota > Metazoa > Arthropoda > Insecta > Coleoptera > Scarabaeidae > Protaetia > Protaetia brevitarsis. Next base: position 199,315 of record RXPK01000083.1, on the reverse strand, counting down.
ATAATTAAAGATAAATGCAAAAAATAAAATATATGTACTTTGCATATAATCCGGTCTCTAATCATAAGAAATCATTTAGCTAGAGTAGGAACATTTCCGATTCCCACCGTTTAGATATTTTTTTGAATAAACTGAATTTGGGCCAACTTTCAAACTCAAATTGCATTCCCTGAAGTCGAAATTCCGTAGCAACAACTAGTATCCTTGAGTAACACTCCAAGTGGTCTACAAACTGATACAATTTCATTAGAATCTGGGATTCATAGTTTGCAAAGTTCCCTTGTTAGATATACGAAAAGCAAATAATGTAAATTTGACATCTCTGACCATGTACCGAGACGTATGTATGTACTACATACAAAGTTACGTGTTTGTAAAGTTAAAACATTCGACCACCAGGCATTATACATGCGTCGCATGTAGTGAGAGCACAGTACATAAAGTCGATGTAGAAAAAAATACGGGCCGTCAACCGTTGGGAATATAAATCTTGGCGCGTCAACGTCGCACGGGCTGAAATTCAAATTTGTTTTTGCGAGTTATAAATTGCCGACGCCGTTCTTCTACTGTCTCTCCGGTGAACTGAACTGACGGAACAGAATTTTCAACTCGACGACTACACGAAGGTAGTGCATAGAGAAAAAACGGGACGGAATCGACCGTATAGCGACCGTTAGTTAATATGCCGGGCGCTTTATAAATTGAAAATGTAAATTATCCTTTTAACTAAGGCGTCAGCTGTTCGTGAACGTGACGCATTCGGCTTTTTTATTTCTTATACATCAGTCAGTCTCGGTTGCCTCCTACTTGAAACAGAACAGATAGGAATATAGCAAAGCCGCGGTGCCTTAATGAATAAATGAGTTCTAGTGCGCTAGACAGAAAGAGAGATGGCGAAGTCTTTCTATAAATGGAGTTAATTGATGCCGCGGAATTACGTCAATAGAGATTCTACTACTATAAATAACAACAACAAAAATATCATATATATCTTCCATCAATGTGGGAGGCTTAGCTTAGCAGTTAATTTGTATTAGTAATGTTACAGAATCTATACAGGATATTCCACGTAAGTGGTTCATTAAAAGTTTATGATGTTCTATTATTTACTTATATTGATATTTTGGCACCAGTATCTCTTCGATTGGAACTATAAATGAAAATAACTTAACCAAAATATCACTTCCCCGTTGACCGGAAATGGATGTCAACTTTCTTATTTTAAGTAGAATGATATAATTTTTTATTCATTTTTGGATTCTACAACTATAAAATACGTCAGTTTTCATTAGCTATTCTAATAGCTACATGTTGCCGTTTTTGAGTTATTTAAGTTTTTCTTTTTTTTTAGTCATAATCATTGCATCATTGAGAAATTAATATCTCGGTTAATACTGCAAGTAGAGACTCCAAATTTGATATGTTGTGAATGTAGACATAACTCTAAGAAACGGTAAGCACACTTTACATTTTAACATACAGGGTGTTCAAACTAAGGGACAAAATGACATATTTTGTTAAGTGTTCTATTTAAAAAAATGAGTTTTCTGCATTTGAAAATATGTCACTTTGTTCCTCAATTTTGAACACCCTGTATGTTAGAATGTAAAGTGTGCTTACCGTTTTTTAGAGTAATATCTACATTCATAACATAGCAAATTTGGAGTCTCTACTTGCAGTATTAACCGAGATACTAATTTCTTAATGATGCAATGATTATGACTAAAAAAAAAAGAAAAACTTAAATAACTCAAAAACGGCAACATGTAGCTATAGGAATAGCTAATGAAAACTGACGTATTTATAGTAGTAGAATCCAAAAATGAATAAAAAATTAGATCATTCTATTTAAAATAAACAAAGTTGACTCCATTTCCGGTCAACCGGAGATGATATTTTGGTTGAGGTATTTGCATTATAGTTCCAATCGAACAGGTACTGGTGCCAAAATCTCAAATATAAGTAATAATAGAACATCATAAACTTTTAATGAACCAGTTACGTGGAATACCCTGTATAGCTATTCATTTAAAATTTCCATGAAGATCGGACAAGGAAAGCATAAAAATCATATTACGCAACTCTGTTGGGTAATATATTTAAACTGTTGCCACGGTTTGCAGTGTAATATACAATTTTGCACCGTTTATGTACTAGTTCAGAAATTTTCAAATAAAATTGCGTCAGTTAACTTTGGCGTTCTGAAAAGTTGGTGTGTAAAGTTTCAGTCGTAGACAATTATAGACGAATATAATAAAATGCCAAAATTAAACTAATGGCATCATTATACTTTCTTTTTTATGCGTTCAGTTCGCTGTTGATAAATTTCCGCGTGAACATTTTATAAAGGCTCTGAAATTTACTTAAGGGGGTACTGTAGCTATGCAATTGCACGACCTCAGTAAATCAAATCCTGCGCTATTATTTTATCGAATTATGACTTGAAATAAAGAACCATGTGTTCTGTAAAGACGAATAAGGTAACCTACAGAACTTCAATTTTATCAAATAAGTTCCGTTGTTTCGAGTTAATGGTTAAAGTTATCTGTTTTTTAGAAAGCATATAACAAATATTTTATACTGAATAATCGAAAATGCCCGGTTTAGGTACCTAAATTGAACAATGCTTAATCTAATGATGTAAAATAATATATGATCGCCATTAAGGGAGAAATGTTTGATCTAAAGCACCAATGTTTTACTAAAAATTCAATACATATTGCATATTTTACAGGCACTCAGACTGGTGAGTTGTATAGCCGTCAGTTTGGAATCTATGCATATGTGTAAATTCAAACGTAACTGTTAAAAACAAATCATGTGTTTAGGCGTAAATACCAGACAGCATTTGCACCTAACGTGTACGGTTATAATATATGTATAATTGTGTAATATTTACATAGTTGTATTTGGATTCACCAACTGGACGAGATTCTGTAGGAAGAAACCAACTCACAAAAATTAATAGTGATTTAATTTGGTGTTTGGCTTCCACCCCTAGGTACATACACTATTTCGATCGTAATGTTTAATTTGTTTTTCACTTTGGATCATTTTAAGGTTAGTTATTATCAGTAGAAAACCTACCGAATAACAATTGCGTCTTTCATAAACTGAGTTTAAAATGTAGTTTTCCTGTTTGTAGCAAATACTTTAGAATGGTCGAGCAATTGTAAGGTATTTCGATATTATATGCAGATTTAACATGAAAATTGTTTCGGGTTCGCCAATTCATTCTCTTCTTATAAATGTCACTCGCCAAATTAATAATTCCTATATTTATTAATAAAATAAAATAATAACAAGGTAACTATGAAAGAAAACAGAAACAACTTCTATTGCCAAATTGAAAAAAAAAAGAGTTGAATCAATATAGTACGTAATTTTATAAACACATACACAAGATATTAAAGTATGTACCTAGATATAATAATATCGCTTATCTAAAGTCTTTTATGACTTTCTTCTTTGGAAATTGTGGATTTATAACTTCTGGCAGAAAACATTTGTCAAAGAATTTTTATAACCGCCATGCGGTTGTATTTCACGTTGTACTGATTTGGCCCTGGCACACATACAACAATATTTATTTCGGATTCCAATAAACAATATCTTACCAATCCTTTGACCTACAATCACGCTGACACCCGATAAAGCACTGTCGTTGACTTTATATGAGCGCTTACTCCATGCTCCATCCGCAATGACACTTATTACAGATATGTTATCAGGATCTACTCTGCCTTCTTCTAAAGCAATACGAGCCTCTTCCTTCCGTTACTTTCTATTAGTTTCCCAAGCTGTCTCAGTAATGTATTCACTTAAAATTCTTTCGTTTTTACATACAACACTTATTTATTTAATAACAAAAATAATTTAGAGGTATATACATTGATGCTAGATGGTCGGACAAGAACTGCTTATATAATATAGTTTAAACTACTATTACCTAACTACTATACACTCACCATTTTTCCCTTAGTGGGGTTACAAAAGTAATTGCATGTGTGGTATATAAAAGGAATGTAGTGGCCATAAATAATGAATGAAGAGGCTCACTCTCAGTTAGAACAAAGAAGAATAGAAAAAAGGAAAGATGCCTCCAATACTTAACTTCTTAGGTCTACTTTTAACCTAAATATGTGGACGTAACACAAATAATACCAATACTCAAATTTCAGTAACGCGTATTTCGTATTCAGTACCTAAATAGACCTCCGACGTATAGCCCTGATAACTTATAACAGCGTACAACGCAAAAAAATAGTAAGGTATCTATCCAAACTGGGAGTTCTAATCGTCATCGGCTAAAATTTTGTTTACTACGTCGGCTGAAGCGAAACACATTTACCATCCCTGTTAGAACTTTCGTTTCGCAGTCAACGATAGAATTTCGGTTTGGTTGAAGTACCGCCTTTGCTAACTTTTAAAATAATTGATATTATAAATATAAGATTTACATGCCGCAATGTGATTGGTTATTTGCCTGTACAAGCAGATAGTTTTATTCGTTGGTTGAACTGATCTCGATCATATCACATGGTGAATCCAATCACAAACAATCGCAAGTTAGTAAGCTTGACGTGTGTTGATTCTTGTTTATCAGCGTAATCTGTTAAGTACTAAAAAAGAATTAGGTGTGTATATGAAAGGGAGGATGATAGTACAGTACGACCTAAAAGATCTATGTGTATTCTTGCTGGAAACTGGCCTCCCAAATCCTATTCCTTTTAAAAAATGAGACGGCCCTAAATTAGATAAATGTCCCACTTTGAATTTATGAATGTGAAAGGGTGCGACCTAGAAATCTGTGTGCCATATTCTTGCTGTTTTACAGCTGATCTTCCAATACTATTCCTTTTAAAAGACACAGAATATGAGAAAGGTCTCAGTAAAGTAAATCTTCATCTTGGAATTCGCGATACTACGTAATTTGAGTGGAATTGATAAATATATTATAACAATTGTATTGAAATACCATTACAAAAATTGTCTTAAGTATTAATATGTTATTCACAATAAGTCACAATAAGAAAAATTTGGTATAAGTATTTACACTTCTTTGCTTTGCTTACTCAGGTGTCCTTTTAGTTTACAATGACCTGAAACTGTCCCTGTTAATATGCGAATATTGTCCTTACTCAAGTTGATGCATTCCGTAGATCTCAGAACTCTTCTCAGAAGAGTTTTTGCTTGACTTATTCCATGGAGATTCCTCCAATAATTCGATCTTCTCTACTCTATTTTACTTTCTAGTTTCTTCAGCATTGTACTGCTGCTTATGTCATAAAAGAGTTCAGACTCTAAGAATATTGTTTTAGCCTTTCTTTTTTCAAGGTTATTCGTTATTTAATTTTCTTCCACTCCTGTGTGAAGCGGAACCTCCACTGGGTTACTTTCTTCCTTTTGTCTTGCTTGTTTAATTTACATAAGTACTCCCAGATCATCTTGGAGCTGCTTTCGAAGGAGTTCAGTGCTTTGAAGGCTGTTTAACTATCGAATATAATGATAATATCTTGCTTTCGATAATTCCTGTCGACATTGAACTGCACGGATCTTCCAATAGCGTGTATTTAGATAATGGAGCATTTCCCAAGCTTTCAAGATATTTGGTTCCAAGCTTATATATTCCTATTCCAGTTCTCTCTGCCATGCTAATATTTTAATTCCACTTTCTCTTGCTGCTAAACTTTGTATCAAATTCTATCACAAAGCTGATTTTTTTAATAAATCATATCGTTTGATTACCATTAGGAGATTGAGGCCTATTGCTAATTATTCATTCCTTGATTATTCTGAGTTTGATTTGTTTTGCGACACACTCTACTACAATGTAGAGGCGGTAAGATCTGGCGCTGCCTCGGTAGCTACTGTTGGACAGGTTTTCATAACCCCAGTTATGCATACGCATCATTTTTACACTTTAGAGGGATTAATTTTACGTGTCAGCATATCTTTGGCAAGGTATGCATCCTAAGCATATCTTGCATAACTCCCCTTTCAGGCATCTTCTGGTCGTATTAACCAAGATATTCTTATGCCTCACCGTCGCCTCCACCAACCTAGAATCCTGTTGATTAATGCATTTTTAACAGACTCGTGTGGCGCAATCATTAACAATTTGTCTCCTTTAACTAACTTCTTAATGGATAAATTTAAGAGTGACCTTAAAGCTACTTACTTGGCATATTTTCCAGGGTTAGATATATCTTCTTCTGCCTTCGTTTCCCTTAACATTTTTCTCTCCCACAAACGTATTTTCATTTTGTTCTTTTTCGTCAACGCCCAAACTTCACACCCTTACATTATTGTTGGCCTTATTATTATTCTATATATTCTGACTTTCGCTGCTCTGGAAACTTCTTTTCGCTTTAACATTTTCTTCATTGAGCTCAATGCATTGCTTCCCTTGTTTAATTTATTTTTTCTATTTCTTTGTCTTCTTCATTCTTATTTGTTATCGTTAACTTCAAGCATTCAAAATGACTTACATTTTCAAAATTATAACTTCTTGTATTCGTTTCGAATTTATTATATCTTTGTTCATATGTTGCTGTTTGTTTTATTATTTGGTAATCTGTTTTACTCTCAGTAATTTTTAGCCCATATAATCTCACCGTCTGTTCCATTTTGCTGAATATTCTTTCTAATTCTTTTTTTAGATCTGGTTATTAGTGCACAACAGTCGTTTCAATAGGCAGTTGCTTAATGTTTTTAGTTGGTGTAATGATCCCAAGTATATATGAAAACTGCTTCTAGTACAAATTATAAATTAAATAGTACCATAGATAATGGGTGATCGAAGTAGGTAACGAGAAAAGTAAACATCAATACAAAACAATTATCAGGCCAGTGGTGCCAAAGGGAGGCGGAAGCAGTGGCAGTATGGAAGAGGAGGGTATTGAGGAAAATATATGAAGGGGTAATAGAGAATAACCAGTGGAGACAAAGAACTAATAAAGAACTCATGCAAATATATGGACAACCCTCAATTATTGAAGTGATAAGGGCCCAAGAGAGATGGCTGGGACATGTCGCCAGGCTACCGGACTCGAGACCAACAAATCAGGTTCTGGAGAGAGGCATATCAGGTAGAAGATCGAGGGGAAGTCCAAGAACGTAATCGCTCAAAGCGGTGGAAAGAGGTCTGATGGAAGTAGCGGTCAGTAGTTGGAAGAGACTAGTATGGAATAGAACAGAATGGAGAAGAATTTGCAACAAAGCATGGGCACAAGAGGCCTGCTAGAGCTGAAATACATACACATAGATAAATGGGTACCTTGTCTAACTCTGGTTTTCCCTCGAAACTGTGCGATAACTTTCCTTCTATAACTACTTTCTTCCGTCTATCTGTCAGTGTCATTCTTGCTAGGCTAATAATTAATTTGTTTGGGATGTTTAGCTTTTGCATTCCTTCATGTATTTTCCCTCTGTCTATTGTGTCGTACGCTTTCATAAAATCAATAAATATGATATACAAACTCAGATTTTCTTTGTAGATTTGATTTAGTACCACCTTTAACGTAAAGATCTACTCTGTCGTTGACGTTCTGTCTTCACATCTCCTCTCTCTCTCTCTCTCTTGATATTCTCCTAGTAAATCATTATGATAAAGAATCAGTCTATTTCTAATGATTCTCGCCAAACCTTTGTATGTAACAACAAGCAGTGAAATGCCTCTGTAGTTTCCACAGTTGGCTTTATCCCTTTTTTTGAAATTGGGAATATTAGAGCGTTTCTCCCCTAAGCATCTATTCTTCGTGTAGTATTCGTTTTATAAAGCTTCCCTAACAGCCAGAAATATTACATAGATATTTTTAAAAATATTATTTTATAATATTTTCACGAGAGGTTTTTGAATATATTTTTCATATTTTTTTCTAAATATAGATAAAATATTCAATTAAAATGTTTATTCCATATTTTAAAATTAATGTAAGCGCTATATTTTTTCTAAAATATTTATATGAAAATCGAGATTTCTTATGCAATGTATTTAATTTGTCAAAATAAACTAAAATTTTCTTGGTTATTTAGAATGTATAACGTCGATAACGAAAAGTTGAAACATACATAGAGTTGTCTAAAAGGCAAGAACTTTTTTTCACACTCACCAATACAAGTTAATAATCAATAATTCTGGCATCTTTTAAGGCATACTGAAGGTTTATCAAATTAATCACTATTTTTTAATTGAAGTGTTCTAATAAAAAAAAAACAAACGTATTTATTATCATTTTATTTGAATAAGCCAATAAAAATGAAAAATACTCATTTTTAAGTCTAGCCTTGGCTATTTTTCATATCTTCGGTAGTGGCGCTCTCAGGGCGTTTCCTTGTGGCCTCTAAAACAATGCCAATTGTATTAGATCATACCATGAATAAAACATCGTACAACATTCATCACACCTACTAATAATTTGGAGCATTTACAGTAATTGGAGTGGTAGCTAATTCTAATACTTACGATACTTATTTTTACTTTATTTCATAATATTTTGAAAACATTCTACATAAAACAATAATACAAACGTATTCTAACCTCTATTTGAGGTTATGACACTTATCTACCGAGATGAATCTCTTAAGCAAATCAACTAGCAATTTATCTGGTAGATGCAGTACATATATGATGCATAAAATTCCTACAATTATATTATTAAACGATTCTGTACATAGCGATATTGAGCATTCCAATTATCTTTATAAATACCATGACATGTTCAAAGTTTTGCTTACCTCGTAGTCACCAAAAAACTAAAACACACCCCGCAACAATTAATCACAGTTAACCCTAATCTCCCTATCGTATACTATTATAAACTATAACATGTAACGGACAAACGAAGAAAACGTTGATGAATACGCACGTGCGCGTATGCATTCTATGTACCTAATCCATAGACGCATAAACATACTAATAATTATATAACACCGGCACCGTAATGATTAGAGGTGTTGTGTTGACGTTCGCAACTTACAAATATTACAAATAATATAATACAAAACGCAGATATATTAATAGAAAAGTTACAGCGCTCAACTTAGATACTAATTAAATCATATTAGATATATATTATCTAATTTAATCTTAAACTATCATTTAAATAGGTACATACCTATTTAATATGTATGCATATTTTACCCATTTTATATTATTCGTCCTACGCACCAAATGTACAAAAGCAAAAATTCAATCTTTTTTTTATATGAAAAATATTTACAGAAATGCAAAGCAAAATATTCTTGCAGAGTTATGAAAAATATATTGAGAAAACATTTGCAATAAAATATTATTAATGCTAACATATATATTTTTTAAATGTTTTCCTAATATATTTTATGCATATTGTATTAATATAACTAATATTCAAGAAAGATTTAATATTTTTTAAATATTTATAAAATATGAAATAAATGTAGTTGGTCACTGGGGTTCTTTCTTTCATTTTGCCCCCAACATATTTAAGGACATCTGCAGGAATACTATTTTCGCCAGAACTTTTCTTCTTTCTTAGACAGTTTTAGACATTCTTCTTCTATCTCTTGATCTATTGGCTAATTTATTTCTGCAGGTTAGTCACAGTCTCTGTTAGGACCTCTATCAGGTATCTAATTTTTCTTGATATTTTCTATTGAATTCTCGTTTTCATTACGTTAGTCTCTGTTCTATTTGTTTATTTCTTGTGCTTTTGCTTCCTTATTTCTCTGTGTTTATAATTTCTACTATTGCTTTCATTTTTTTATTTACGTGATTTCATTTTTCTTGCCTACAAATTTTCTTAGTTATGTTTCCTAATTCGCTATGGCTTTTTCTATTTTCCTCAATCGGTCTATTTTTTTTTTTTAATAAAGATTTTTAATTCATTAGTAACTTGCAAATAGTACTGAATACTTAACCATGAGTTCAGATATTCAAACAATACCAAAGGTTCACTACCAAAATTTACATCAGACAATACTCTACACCCTTCCTTTATTAGTAGTTAGAGATTCCAGCTAAAGAGAACGAAAAAAAAAAAACAAAGTGAAAAACAAACATACATCAGAACCCGAACCGAAATACAAACAAGTGCCTGCATACCATTAGCCGTCTAGGGGGAATCCGCCCAGTTCTCTCTCTAATGTGTTTTTTAATGCGAGATGCACGTGTAGGATATTATAATTGGCCTAACAACCGATGCGGGATCCGTATACAATATACATACAACATACATTTAAACACCGGGACGTGGTACCACCAGTCCTACATACAAATACGGAGCACTCGGCCCACGGGTATCTATCTACATCTACTCCACACTTCGCAGCTGTCTTTCTTCGATAAGAGGGCGATTCGCGCGCCCGTCTCTGTCTGTTCTCGCGAGCGAAATGCAAATGACGCGAAGGGTGCGTACGTTACGTCTCTAACACGTACCGGGACTTGATGGGATAATAATACGTTACATGACCGCGGCGTTCCTGCATCGGGAATTGCTTTATCTCGGTTGTGTGACGACGGAAAGACAGATAGATGACGCAGGACCGGAATTACGGGTTTTCGCGACGAGTATTGTGCATACGGTATCTTCTCTTTTTTCTGACAATTAGAACGGGTCCTGTAGAGAGCGATGAAAACGGTACTCGCTTACGAAAGTGGTGTACAGATACATCATCAAACAAAAACTGTTTGTAAGACCATGAACTAAAATGCGAAATAATATATAAAAATAAAAATTAGATTACATTCAAATGTGTGTAACAACCGGTTAATATTAACATTAATATGTTTCACCTTACCAATGTTCATCAGTGCTACTGGTCAACTAATGTATTATATTAAGAAAACTCTACTACTGAAACAGAAATGAGAATATTAATATGAATAGAATTAAGATGAAGCTCTAATTATTTTTGTGAAGATAGTTCCATATTGACAATTTTGCAAATGTATTCACGATAATAATTCTCATCCAAGTATTTTTCCACATATTAAGTGTGTATACGAGGTTCTCGTATAATGCATTAGGATGAAGACCAGCACTGATGATCCTTGGTAAGGTGGAACATGTGCATGTTAATGTCTATCGAGTGTTAATGCTAATTTAGGCCATAGCTTAATGTTATTAATTAGCGTTAATTAATTAAGGCATGCATAGTGAGTTTATGTCATCCTACAATTATGGTTATTCTTTAGAGAGAGAAATATTATAGTTCCAGATCGACAATTTAGCGAATATCTTCACGATAATAATGAGATTACTATCTTAAATTCTCATTCAATTATTCTTCTACTTAAAAAGCAGTGTGGCACAACATTAACCCTGGATTGGGTGCATCTCGATAGTAGCATAGGAAATTGAATGGTAAATGACGCTTGTAAGGCACCAGTCGGAGGCCTGATAACATTGAAATTCTGACTTTTATAAACCTGAAAATATGTTGGAAATCCTTTTCATATCCTTATTAGTTTGATTATTACTTTATTTTAGAATTAGTTTCTTCCGTTAGGCCATTCTCAGCGAGAATCGTATTTTAGTGTAGGTACCTGAAAATAGTAAAATGTCGTTCTTAGGTTATACAGTAAAATCGAGTTTTTTAAATTAAAATGACAAATTAACATGACAAATTAATAATATTTGGCGATCAAGAATTGAAAAAAATTGAAGGAAAAAGGTTAGTAGGAATTATGAAAATGTTTTAAAAGTCCTTTTCACAGCCTTATTGGTTTGATTATTATTTTATTCTAGAACTAGTTTCAGTGTAGGTACCTTATAATGGTAAAATGTCATTCTCAGGTTATATAATAAAATCGAAATTTTTAAATTAAAATGGCAGAGTTAAGAATATTTAGCGATCGAAAATTTAAAAAATTGAAGAGGAAAGGTTAGTACGAAATACGAAAATGTGAAAAAAGAGTGAAAAACTGTGTATCTTCAACTCGCAAGCGTATTGCTTTTCTTTTTCTTTTAATAACTTACACTTTTTCACATTTTCATTTCACTTTTCATCTTTTTCAACTTTTGATTATTTAAACATTATTAATTTTGCCAAATTAGTTAACAAAATAACCAAAAAATGACATTTTATCATTTTAACATACGCCGAAACATCATTCTAACTGTGGATATGTCCCATAACAGCTGAAATTATGTGTAAAATAAATTACTAATCAAACCAATAAAGAAGCAAAAAGGATTTTCAACAAGTTTTCATGTTTCATTTAATTTTCAAAATGGATATTTACAAATTCATCTTTATTTTTACTATGTTAAGGTGATATGTTTATTATAATTTGCCTTAACTATTATTTTAGATATTTTCTTTAGGGGTACGTTTCAATAATTATTTATATACCATCTTTTTCAACAGCCATATTTACCATTATTGGACAATCTTATATTATATTTTACAATGTATAATCTTTAGTCATGCTAATTTTTGAATGCTTCAATTAAATTGATTTAATTGAATTGTTGTAAATAGATTACAATTACAACATTACGTACACATATTAAAATAAATTATAATATTTTATTTTGTTGTTGGCTTCACAGATCTAGAAACAAAAAGAAACGCAAAACTATTATTATTGTTTATGTTAATAATTTATAAATAAATAAACGGAAGTATTTATTTAATACTTTTGTTTTAAAACAAGTTCCGCATTCTCTCCCTCTTTGTTTTATATATTATTTATTACGGTAGAACACTACTTACTCATCTTATCCTCTGTAGAGGCCAATTAAGTTCATGGTTATAATAGCTTTTTTCTTGTGTTGTTGCGAAATGATGAAAAACTTTTTGTTCTAACGTCTGAGTGAGTTTTTAACAGATAACGCTGAATTAATTCCAACGTGCATGTAAGTTGTTTCGGATATACCATCTCCAGCAGAGTCCCTATACCATGTCAGTTCTTCCAATATCTGAATTAAAACAGAACATTCTAAGTTTAAGTAAGTGCCTTGCTTATTTCCTTACCCCTTGAAGATTACTTTATTCATAACTGTAATTCTCCAAATTGTAAGAAATTTTAAGTTTCTTCCTGAGAGATGTTAATATTTTTCTTAGTACTATTACATTGTTAAAGATATTTTTCTAAAAAACCAAAATTTTCCCAATAATATCACAAGTTTTGGTTTGCCATGGTCAAAACTAGTTGGTGTATGCAAAGATGGTGCACCTTCTATGGTCAGCTTACGTAAAGGTTTCATCGGAATTTTGTATGAAAAAGCAACTGAATTAAATGTGCAAAAAGATGATTTCATAGTCCTTCATTGCATTATCCACTAACAGAACTTGTGTTCTAAGTCCATTCGACTCCAGAATGCTATGGATATGATAGTAAAAACCATCATTTTTATTCGATCCCGAGGGGCTTAACCATCGTCAGTTCAAGGCGTTTTTGGATGAAATATCAGCCGAATATGACGACGTAACATATTATTGTGAAGTCAGATGGTTAAGCAAAAGAAAAATGCTGAAACGGTTTTACGACCCTAGAAATGAGATTTTATCCAAATAAAAGACAAACCACTATCTGAATTGAGTGACCCAAAATGGATATGTGACTTAGCATTTCTGGTCGACTTTACAAGCCATTTGAATGATTTAAATTTTTAAACTTCAAAAACAAGGACAGTTAGTAAATGATTTGTACAGCCGTTTGAAAGCGTTTCAAAACAAAATCCGCTTGTTGGAGGCACAGTTGCTGTCTGGTAAGAGTTACCATTTCACCACGCTCTCTGCGTATGAAAATACTGCTTATGCTCAATATGCTGAAGAACTCAAGTTACTGTCGGAGGAATTTTGCAACAGATTTAGCGATTTTAAAAACATGGAAGACAGTTTCAATTTATTAGCTACTCCAACAAAAAGTAATGTACAAAATGCTCCAATACACTTGCAAATGGAGTTGATCGAGCTTCAAGAAAACTCACTCCTAAAATCTAAATTTGAAGACGTGGAGTTGTGCGATTTCTACAAAAAAATACCTCGAAGAAGACCATCTTCCGGAGCTTAGAAAATTCGCAAGAAGATTGATTTGTGCCTTTGGCTGTACTTATAAATGCGAACAGTTCTTTTCAATGATGAAAGTTAATAAATCAAACATCGTACAAGGCTGACTGATGATAATTTGGAAAATTCTTTACGTGCTTGTGTCAGTGGAATTCATCCAAACATCGATGGATTAGTTTCCCAAATTCAAGCTCAAGGGTCTCATTGATTTCGTTGTCGCTATTTAACTTTCGTAGTTTGTAATAATTCCAAATTTCACGATTTAATTATAATGTTGTACCTATTTTTTTCATTTCATTTTCTTATTTTAATGATTGCATTATAATAACATTGTCGTATTATTTCATGTCTGATATCTACCGCTAAAAATTATGAACACTACTTTAAACCACTACTTTAAAATGCACTACCTTTAAACGCGGCCCGCGAACGTATTTGCACACTAAAGTTTGACCCACAACATGTCAAATGTTGTCCATACTTGATCTAGAGGGTAAGTCGAGGTTGTGAAATTTTTCACACAATGTTCGTAATGTTCTCTGGTCCTGTAATACCTACTATTATAAGCTTGGTTTTAAATGATTCTGTTGAAAGAATTACCAAAAAGCCTAATGGACAAACAATAATGATAATCCAAAAAACTTTTCAGATTAACAGATTCCATCCAATCTAAAACGTTTTCTTGCCCTCATACTATTATCGATACTCGATATTTTGTAATTACAGTCAACTGAACCAGCAGTGTTATATGAACCTCCTACGAACACATTACTACATATACACATATAACATACGTACAGAGCTAACAGGGAAAAACAGTGCAATAAACGCGAGTCGAAAACATTCTGTTTTCGAGATAAAAGCGCCGTAAAAGCGGCTTACACGTCTTTTATTATCCCATTAAACCCTCACCGGAATACCGAAACGTGTATAGAGGAAGCGGACAGCATTTAGTCGGCGGCGGCAGTTTGAAATTTAATTTTGCTTAATATTTGTCGTGAACAAAGTAAGTACTTTTTTATGTCCGCCCGCGCGCTATACTATAACGATGATTATATCGAAGAGAGGAAGAGAGAGTGGCAGAGAGAGACAGAGAGAGAGGGAGAAGAAGTTATACAGTGTTGTGCCGTTATGTGGGTCAGGCAATAACGATCCTGGAACGACGTAATTTATATCGCCTCGAAGGAGGAAAGGAGAGTGGACCCCGGCGTTTTCGCCAATTAAAAGGAATGGCTCTACTTAATTTGACATAATTACCATCTCAGCACTGGAAAACGTTGTTGTTTCCACGTTTTTGTTTTCTTTTTTTTCTACAAGCGACGTGTTTATATTGTGAAATAAAACAAAATGCCCTCACAATAGTAATTTACCAAATAAGTTCATTATCAGGCACCATTTTGGAAGCATAGTAATAATAATAATAATAGTCTTTATTCGTCCTACAGATCGTAAAGATATAAAGAATATTACGCCCTTAACCAACATAATAATAAGTGAGGTAGTAATATATTTATACAGTATAAATACAATTTTAGGAAATTACAAAATTAAAAATGATGCTGAAACGAATTGACAAGTAAGTGAAGCAAATATAAATTTTCAATGTGAAACGAATCATTTGACTAATTCGTAGTGTCATTTATGTATATTCTGTTATTAAATAATATGTTTTATATAAATTAATTTATTATAATTTATCTTAAATGGTACATGTTTCGCAATATTTGAATATGTAGAAACGTATCTGAGACAAAGGCGATTTTTTCTTTTTCCAGTATGTCGTTGTTAAATCTATTGTATTAAGAGTGTGTAACTTTTTAAGAAGATGATCATCTTGTCTGTCTTCTCATTTCTAACGGCGGTTCTCCAGCCTCTAAATACAAAGCTTCTGTTGGTGTACTTTTCATTGCACCCACACAAATACGTAATCCTTTATTTTGTATAATTTTTATCCTTTGTAACTGCTTATTGCTGACAGACCCATACAATGTACACCCATAATCTATCCTTGATCTTACACATGCGTTATAGAAATTCTTTGCAACAACGTAATCGGCTCCCCATCTCACTTTGGTTATTAAACGTATCAAATTCAGATATTTTTCACAAGTCCCAACAAAATCATTCCCAAATATTTAACCTCTTTGTATATTGGCATTCTTACGTCACCTAAGTTAATATATTCGCTGCCAGGGGATTGTTTGCGGGAAAATATTACTATTTTAGTTTTGGTTTCTGATAGTTCCAGTCCGTTTAACTTTAGCCATATTTTAGCGAATTGAAATGCATCTGACAGTTTATTACCAACAGATTCCAAATTTCTATCTGCCGCAAGTATGCAATCTGCATATTGGATGACCAAGACACCTGGTTGTAATTTCTTGTAATGGAAATCATGGGTATATATATTGTTCATTAATGGGCTTAATGCAGAACCTGGTGGGATTCCGACAGAACACAAACGTGGTCCAAATAGCTCATTTTTTCTGGTTTTCAATGGGTATACCAATACAAATTAGCTTATCTTTTAAAACATCTAAATTTACATTGTTGTATGCGGTTTGAATATCTAGAATAGACCTGCTACTAACTTATTTTCCGACCATCCAATTTATATATCTGTCACTAATTCTAACAATGCATTATTAGTACCTCTTCCCTTTCTAAATCCGTATTGGGATCTGGGCAAAAGATTTTTTCCTTCTATACGATTTTTGATAATAAGAATGCACGACATAAGGGAAATTGGCCTGCATGATTTAGCCTGCTCAGGATCCGCACCAGATTTTAGGATAGGCATCACTAAAACTTTCTTAAATTCCTGGGGTACCTCTTCTCCATCAGCCCATATTAAATTAAAGGCGTCCAATAAAATTAATTTGATGTCCTGCGGAAGATTATTTAACATCCTATACGTTATATCGTCCAATCCAAAAATGTGGAACGCTTCACGATTTTGCGTGTCATCCTTGCGCAGGAGCCATGCTAATCTTCTCTGTATCGTTCATATTTTAGTTTATGTACCGCCGAAGCGAATACATAAAAATGACCTTAAATTACGTTTAAATGTATTTATTGAATTTACCGTTTTGATTTTGCTGGGGAGGTAGTTATAAAATTTTGTGTAATACCTTTATACATCGGAATTGATTCATACTGTGCCAATCTATGTTTTCAAGTCTGCATTGTGCCTTGTATGTATGTATGTGAGCAGGGTGATGTTACAAGCGACCTAAGAGATCTATTGTAACGCCTATTCTTGCTGTTTTACAGCTAGCCTTCCAATACTATTCCTTTCAGAAAGTGTAAGATATCATAAGGCCCCAAGTTAGGAAAGTCTTCCTCTTCGATTTCATATGCTCCCGGGTGCGATGCCCTTGAGTTGTACAGTGCTACGCAATTTGAGAGAAGATGGATGGATGTTTCATCCTGTGCCCCACAAAATCTACATTCAGATTCCTTTGCGAATCCAAGCTTACTTAGGTATCCTTCCAGTTTACAATGGCCTGAAAGTATTCCTGTTAATATGCGAACATTGTTCTTACTCAGGTTGATGCATTCTGCAAACTTCTTCTGGTTATAGGTTTACTTTGCCTCATTCCCTGGAGATTCTCCCAATAATTAGATCTTCTCTGCTCCACTTCTCTTTTTCAGTTTCTTCAGTATTGTAATGCTACTTATTCCGCAAAAGAGTTCAGACCCTAGAAAAGGTATCCAGGCCCATTTTTTTGCGAGATTATCCGTTATCTAGTTTCCTACCACTCCTCTATAACCCGAAACCCACAGGAGGATTACTTTATTCCTTTTGACTAGCTCGTATTTCCACCTGAAAGATACTTGGGTATTTTTACAAGCTTTCGAAGTACTTGGTTCTAGGTCCACATATTCCTATTCCAGTTCCCTCTGCCGTTTTGGAGCCATCGGTGTACCATCTGATGGTATTTCTATCAAATTCCGAGATGGTGTTATGATCCCACTCGCTCTTGTTACTAAGCTTTGCGGTGAATTCCTTCACAAAGCTGAATTTTTTTGACATGTCATCCCGGGCATGTCCCAGGTTTGATCGCCGTCAGGAGATCATTTCTTCTTTGACCATTATGAGTATGGTTCCTTCTTGTCACGCTCTCTACCACAATATGGAGAGGGTAAGGTTTAATACTACCTCAGTAGCTGCTATTGGGGAAGTTCTCATATCCCCTTGCTGCTTGCTTGCTAATCTTTGCACTGACGCGCCTCTGTAGTAGCATAGAAGAGTGCATGTCAAGTGGCACCAGCGACTTTCGAGAGTTAATACATTTGATAAAATCGGAAAATAGATATTTGCTTGAGAGAACCTTGTGGTTATCTACCTTGACCATACCATACATCTCAGGATATTTTCGTAGGAAAATCGTAAAGGTGGTTCAGGTGAATGTGGATTTAAATACTATATACGTGATATATCGAAACTTTTTAGATATAAAATTTGTGGAACTGGGATATATCTGAGTGCGTCACGTAAGATTTTAGGAGCAGTGAACGAAACAACCATCTGCTGTGGTTGCTAGAAGAAGAATCCCTTGTTTAAACTTTGTTACAACTATCTGGCTTCGATTGTTCATTAATACCCGGACAACTAACATAAAATCAAACAGCGAACCATAATCGATATTAAAAACTATTATTCACCCGAGACGGAGAGGAATACACAACATATTACTAAAATATAACATCCCGAAAAAAGATGAATTTTCGATGAATGAGATTAATGCAGTTAATAGTTTTTATAATCGTATAAATAGTATTTAGTCTAGTATGACTTATTATAAAGGGTCTTAAGAGTAATCTTTAACATTTAGAGTATGCAACCAAGTATGCACGCTGAGTTCCAATGATTCCTTTATTATGCTTTGGAACCTGTTTTAAATGAGTGTTGAATTAACTAAATTAGTTTAAATTAAAGGCTAACATTTCTACACAGTGTGTCCCCGGTGGACTGAACAAGAGGTTTTTTTTATTTGGGACCTAACGCAAAAATGTCATAATTTATTTAAAAAAATGCTTGTCTCAAATTCACTCAATTTAGATTTAAATATTTTCATTAGGAGCTGAGAAAATTACAAAAAACACACTTGAGATGAAGGAAAAACATTTTATTTTATTCAACGTGGTATCCTACAACCTCTGCACACTTTTTAACTCTACTTACATAAACATTGTAGATCATATCTTCGGTGGCAGAATTTACCGCTTTCATAATTTTTTATACATAACTCCACACCACACATTGATTTTCTCTTACCTACAAGCAAAAGTTTACATGCAAAGCATCATCATTTTTTAATTCATGTACAAAAATCGGTTTATATAAAATTTAATTTTATATTTTCTTTAGAAATTCTTAGTAATTGTGATTTGCTGATTAATTGATGTAACTGTGCAGACCATTTTCGTAAGGTTAATTTTGGATTTGTTTCTACAGAATCTAGAATATTGTTGTAGCATCTTCTTCATCGTATATCCCTTTTCTTTCTTGATGTCATGTATACACTACCTGTTCTTTCAAATTTTTCTTCCAAATTTTGTAAAGCATGTTCGCACACGTGAACATTAGAAAACTTCTGTTAAAATTTTTGAACTGAAAAGTTATAAGAGTGTTCTAAAATTAGCATTACTATTAAGTAAATCTCAATAAAAGTTCACAAATGCGTAATGACAGTGACAAATAACACGTAACTTGATTTACTTATTAGGTTATCGTAAAAGATGATTAGGATAATATGATTGAAACAAAAGCATGAAATTTAGTAGCTTTTCTACTTAAATTTTTGTGTTTTTGTAATTTTCTAAGCTGCTAAAAGAAATATTTAGATTTTTATTTCAGAATTGGGGATTTTGAGACAAGTATTTTTTTTTTTTATAAAGAATGACATTTTTGCGTTGAGTTTCAAATATTTTTTTCCCTTTTGTTCAGTCCATCCGGGGACACACTGTATATACCTTCGAAAGCTGCCACTGTAGTAACTATCGTTTATTATGGTATACCATACTTGTGGTAAATTTTATAAAAAATTTACAAATAACCTTTTCTCGGTATAACATTGAGTTTTCTAAAGTAACTTTTATTAAACTTATGCTTCAATATATATACTATTGTTAATGTTGAATTTGTTAACACAACGACTTAAAGCGTTACATTAACCGATAAATATAAGCTTATTAAAGAAGCTATTTTGTCACTATTACCAAAAACAGTACGTTAATATTAACTGTATGTAAGTTACAAGAACTATTTTGCAATTTTAGTAAAATTAGCAAAACATTTTACTGGATCTAAAAAGAGGGAGCTCAATTCTGAGTGAACTCAACATTCCATAAATGATTAAAATCTATGTTAATATTTATAGAATGTAGCAATTACGATTCTAGGAAACACTTAGAAGTACTCGTCAGTAAACAGAAGATCTAACGACAAACTCAACGTACGATTTAAGCTAATATTTGTTCCCACAACTCATTCCAAATTCAATACGAACCTACTAACTACATTATACATATTTTACGAATAAAGCTAAGTTATAAACGGACGCCATTAAAACAATCATCCGACGAATATTAATTCTTAATTGAACTTTCGACTTTCTTATACGACTGTCACTTATTACAATCGTGTCACGACGGATCCCTTTTTGTATTCGATATCATATCTACATTCTACATGCAGACAAATACGCATGCATATGCAAGCGGTTCACTTCGTACGTAGACTTTTTAACTTTTTACTACACACAGATATAGAGTGAGCGATGCGTCAGCGTTATTCAAATAAGTTTCGGGGTCAACTGCTCAATGGAAACGCAATTAAGGATATTTCGTTTTATAAAGGTTAATTTACTAAGCACGCTATCGTAAACTACTATGCCAGTATGTAACGGATACGTTATGGTCGTTCTCACGCTAGATTAGCTGTCAATTTAATAATACAAGCGATTTAAATTGAGAGAACATTATAGGAAGAGGCGTCACATAAAAATGATTATTTGATTTAAATTGTTTAAGTAGATAAATTTTAAGAAAAGAAAATTTAAAAAAATAAAACGTTGGCGCAATTTTAAATACTGTTTTCAAATTTAAAATATTTTGATTGCTATGTCTAAAAACAGCGGAGAAAGATCCGCGCCATCTCCTGGAAGAGAATCTTATTAAAAGGTCGTCCAGATTCGCCTTAAGTTTTGTATCGCATTAAAAGTACAAGTGTTATTTCCTTTGTTTAGATTATCAATTACCTTTTGTGTTAATATTTGCATTTGGATTAACGTTCACCTTTTCTCTGAAAAAATGTGTTGCATTTCCAGATCTTTATTGTTCTTACCTGACATAAGTAAGGCGTTATCATCCGTATTAGATCGTAAGCGATGCATCAGAAACAACAACAAAATATAAATCATCACTGTAAAGTACAAACGGAACAGGTCCTAAAATAGAACCCTGTGGGACTCCTGCATTAACGCCAGGATATTTTGAGTTGTAGTTTAAAATTGAATTGTTTCTGTTGTAATTACATATGTTGCTTAAAAATAATGTTAACCATTCGTACAGTATTCTTCGAATACCATAGGAATAAAGTTTGAACAGCAACATTGATAATCATTTTCAGAGCCCTCATTTTTCCCATCTTAGAATAACACCTGTCCTTTAGAAAAACAGAAAAACAAATCACTGGTAACTGGAAACAGTCCCATAGAATATAATATATTTGGAATCAGAAAATGAAGTTATATTCAAAAATATAAAAATATACATCATGTTCTATTAAAGAAATCAAAACTATGTTTTGTTGGTTAATGTGAAAACTCATGATTGTAACATCCTTAAATACTTCACTAAAATGGATGTCAAAGCACTTAAGCTATTCAGACAATTTTTTACATTTGTATGTAGTATAAATAGCAACAGTACCTATATATTTGTGTATATTGTGATATAGGATGTAACATCTTAAGTTCTTCTATAAATAATTGAATGGTAGTTCCAAAATATATATTTAGTACAGATTTAAATATTTACCGCTTTTTTGACTCATTTATTTTTATACCAGATTTTATATTTGTAGATCTTATTTTTATGTATAAATAAGAAAATAAGAAACAGGAGAAAAGAAATATTTTCTTAGTTTTGGAAAAAAATTAAATATTAATAATAAGCGAAAGATTAGATTACATACGATTTTTTATTTTTGAAAGCGAAATTAATGCATTAATACACTTCAAATAACTCTTGACCTGCTGTGATTTATATAAAATTCCAAGACCTGTCAATTGTCATATCAAGCGGGATAATTTTTAATGACGGGTCTGAGGATTTAACATCATTCCTGGGACACAGCAATCCCCACCCTTAACATTTTAATAGGTAAGATGGTTCTTGTGACCACTCGTTGAAAAGATCTTTTAATTCTCTTCACGGCAACATGTATAAAAAAGTCGCATTTTTTTGATCAGTAAGTAAATAATACATCATTTACAATGAAATGGTTTGGATTTTACTTTATTAAACGTTCAAAATGATTCCCATTAACCTTCCTTCATACAATAGTACAACCTTGCTTCAAATGCTCTGACATTCCGCAACATTTCTGGAGCTAACAATTTTTTGGCGTAACTTTTGTAAGGAAGTCAAACGTGTAGCATACACCTTAGACTTAAATTGCCATCAGAGAAAAAAAATCAAGTGGTGTAAGATCCGGCGAAATGGCAAGCCATATTGCCGTATGTCGGTAACTTTTATTAGGTTATCGCTGTACTTCTACATACCCTGCATATATTTCTACTTTTTTAGAAAGCTTCAAGTTATTCAAGTAAATATCATTTCAAAACGTTGAAAATGACGACGTTGTTATGTATTCTTCATTACAACATTATTTCTACATTTCCATATAAAAACAATTGAAATACGACGACGTGGAGGACATATCCGATATTCGAGACGAATTTCAATATTTACCGATCGCCAGATGAATATAAACGTGTTTTTATTCCGCGATCGTTTCGATTTTCAACGGAATCGCTGTTTCGCAACGGCACACGACTTTCTTCTTCGGTCGTTGCCGGT
The DNA here is from genome assembly GCA_004143645.1 of Protaetia brevitarsis. Classification (NCBI taxonomy): domain Eukaryota; kingdom Metazoa; phylum Arthropoda; class Insecta; order Coleoptera; family Scarabaeidae; genus Protaetia; species Protaetia brevitarsis. The sequence continues at coordinate 176,227 of RXPK01000083.1, read as the reverse complement.
TACCGCTTTAATCAAAATCGAAATTACCTGCTGGTCGCTGCAATTGCGCGCACAATCGAATGGGGAAATTGTAAGGCACAATTACGAGACCATCCGTGGCGTGAGAGGAGACTAGCGCCTTTTTCCGCGGACTCCTATTATTCGGCCGCGGGGAAAATCCGTAATCACCTTCAGAAATGCGAAATTATAGTGCGGACGTACAGAAAATTCCGAACGGAATATACGTAATGGGACGCTAAGGGTACGGCCAGATATAAATTCCGATGTTCGCTGTGAATGGCGCGAATGCGAATTGAGTTCCTAGCTCCGAATAGGAATGCTTTCTGAGGTGCAAGCGAGCTTGTTTAGATGGAGCAAGAGGTGGAAAATTTGAAGGGACTGAGTGTGAATGACAAATGATAAATGCATCTATAAGTAATCAGATTCTATATTAGCATTCACAGGAATACTGAACACCGTTAATAAATATATAAAAAAAAGGTACTATAGATTATGTAATAGCGAGTATCCCACAAAGTCTTCAGTGCGAATTTTTTGATCTAGGTTTGTTTGACCACTTTTGCCAAATCATAAAATTACCTACACATATTTTTAGAGAATCTAGTAACACTTTGCCTTCATTATTGGAAGATGTATATATGTATGTATGTATATATTGCAAGGGTGATATTACACTGCGACCTAAAAGATCTATTGTGTTCCCTGTTCTTGCTGTTTTACAGCTGTCCTTCCAATCCTATTCCGTTCAGAAGAAATGTAGGATATCAGAAGGCCCCATGTTAGGGAAGTCTCCCTCTTCGATTACACGTGCTCCCAGGTGCAAACGCCCTTGAGTTGCACAGTGATGCGCAATTTGAGATGTGATGGATGCCATCCTGTTTCCCAATCTACTCCAGTCGTTGTGTTCCTCGCTTTGTTCCTTCCATGTGAGGTACTCTCACTTTGGAAGTGGAAGGCTTCTTATGGAGGCCCTGCTCCAATTCCTATTTGGATTTCATCCATGGTTGATCCCACGAGTAGCTAGGGAAGAAAAGGTCCACCTCCACAGAGCCCCGCATGCAGAGATAAGGCTAAATACAATGGAGTGCGCCAGGTGCCCCAAGGTTGGACTAGTAGACTGGTCCTCTATAGATATATAGATTTAGGTTTTTGTTGAGGTTGTCTCCTCTCGGTCCGTGCAGTTAAGCCAAGACCCCCCATCCCTTTCGGGACCTGATTTAACAATTGGGCTTTCGGTAGCCGAAAGCAACAACTGGCATCGTTGTAGAACCTATGCAAGCCCTTAGCCACGACACGACAGCTCGGGCGAAGAGGGAGTGGTTCACGACAACGGTCTTCATTCACTCTGCTCCGGTTTTAAGCAGAGAGGACGAACTTATAGCCGCCACTAGCCATCTCGTCTTGAGCGAACCCTAACGAGATGGCCTTTCCTCTATCCACCACCTCGAGGACGCGCCTGGTAGGTACTCCCAAGCCCCAGGATTTTTTTTTTATTCTAATCCAACATTCAAAACTTTATTAGAAAGGTAACAGGTAGTCAGTTCACACATATGGTTTTCTTTTTCTTTACTTCTGTTTTATTCCTTTATTTTAGCTTTTACATGTAGATGGCGTAGCTGGGTTTTCTGGAAAATGTCCCCTTATATTTATATTTAACTTTAAAGGATCATTCGTTTTGTTGTGTCCGTTTATTAAAATACAATTTAACTTCTTTCTTTTATTTTAAAGTGTAGTTTGACGTTTTTACAATGTGTGTTAACAAGTCTTACACAATTTTATTCAATTTTACAATTCAATTTTTATTATTTTATTACATGACTTATTTTTAAACTGTTTTTTATTGTGAGTATTATAACTTTTATCTTTTTATTTACTTATACATTTTCTATTTATTAATAATTCATTATTTTGTACAATGAATTGCACAATTTTTATCCCTTTTATTCACTTTAACTTCAATCTAATTAATTTACATTGTTAATTTCTTGTTGGATTTCTTCAGCTGACCTGAAGATATCCCTTAGTTGATGAAACTGGTTGTCGTCATTCAAGAGTTTGTGAGAAATTGCACCATTTATTTTCTGTTACCTTCTTATACTTCTGTGTAAATTTTGTTTTTGTAATGTTAAAATAAGTTGTGTTTAAACATGAACTGCAGTAGGTAAATGCTATTAAATAAATAATAAATAAATTTTACTTCATTCGTTTGGGTTACTAAATTTATGGGACTAGTAGCATATATAAATGAAAGATGAAGTGATTAATTTATTATTTTTTGATGTTTCTTGACTTATAATACATTTAATAAGCTCCCATTAATTTCCTATTCCTTAATTCAAAAATTTTGGAAATAAGATTTATAGTTATAAATACTATTGGTCGCAATGGTACACCAAACGTTTTCAATAAGACAGACTAAATGGAAATAACACTAAGAAATTCTTTCTTTAGTTTCAGCAATAAAAACAATGGAAAAATTGATAGCCAGAAACACAAAACAACCACACAGAATCTTAATTACGATTGCGTTTTAGAAAGTACAATCTAGAGGCAGCATCTGAATCCAGCTCGTTTCAACTGTGACAGAGCGATTTACGTATTATAATCATAGCATAGCTCGTGCCATCGCAAAGACTTTAAACTCCGTCTCGTTAAGATAACCGGACGTCATAGATAGATACCCGTCTCTAGCGGTGATCGAACGAAGTAGCGACGAGCCAGAGACAGACTTACTACAATCCACGGACGATAGAGATATTTTAAATTGTAAATTGGATCCGCTCGCTTATCCGTAAGCTCTATCGGCGGCATTGTGGTCGGACCCGGCTAGCTAGCTGCTATAGCTTCGGCAGCACGTTGCTCGGAGAGCGCCCGAGGAATCTCCCGGTGAATACCACTGCCGCACCGGCTGGTATTATGGCCCATTGTGTTCGGAACGTAATAAGAAATTCAATGGCGAATGCTACTGCCGCACGACTCGTTCCAATTTCTTTCGGTTCGGTTGTGCTTAGCGCGATTGTTATGCCGAAAACGGAGGTCTCGGGAAAGGCGAACGAGATATAGGGTACGTGTACACGACGCCTTATTTCGGACGAGTAAATAAAACGTTGTTGTGCTGGCAGTAACTGTATTTTGTACCGTATTAAGTTAATCTTGGAGCGTGAATGAGTCGGAGTTTCTTTTTTATTTTCGTTTTGAGACGTCATGTTGGTTAGACAGCGTCAATGCCAATCAAATTTACTATAGCGAATTAGCTTTTTTTTTGTGCTCATTATTAGATGTCAGTCAAAATGTAACAGAACCGATAAAAAGTTTTATAAAATGTATGTAATAGGAAACTTTAATTTAAGAAAGAATGTGGCGGTATTTTGAAATTAAATTTAAACTCAAATCACCTCAATTATTTACTACTCATCCTCAGTGTCGGCTGGTGCATATGTCACAGGCGGGACCAATAGAATGATTGAAGTTCGTATGCTATCGTCTCAATACGAACCTGTTACGAACTTATACGAAGAAATTAGATCATTGTAATGGCTCTTGTAAAACGTAAGCATCAACCGCCGTTGTTCTTCCTTATACAATACACCCGTAAATTGTCTCTCCCTTTCCTAATAACTTTTCCAAGAAATACAGTTGAACCACGAAGAAAAAAATTAATATAGAGGCAATTTAAAATACTTTCCGTTTCCTAAGAAACAGAAGTCACAAAACGAATACGAGAGTTATCAGAAAAGTAACGTACCTCAAGCGTTTATTTCATTAAGTTAGTAAATACTCAGAAAATCATTGTCGTGGCCGCCATGCAGATATCATATGTGAGTCTTCATATGATCCTACTTACCATTTAAAATTTTAAAGATACGAACGTGCCCTTCTAAACAACCAGCAAAGCCACTATCGCCCTCGGTAGCTTCAAGAGGCTGTGTGGGAGGAATTGGAGACTTAGCTCCAAGATGACTGTCTGGTTATACAGAAGGGTAATTAGAATAACGATAACGTACTGCTGTGGATTTGGATTCCGTATCCCATGCAACCCTTTTATCGCCGAGGTGTATTTTAAGTTGCATATTATGGTTGTTGTGATTTTATTTGTCTGTACAGCTGATTTACAATTTATCGAGAATATCCACAATTTTGTTTTGTTTTGTATAATTTTAGTTTAAGAGTTTATTGTATGATTTTAATTACGTAGTGTAAAGATTTTTTAATTAATCCAGTCATTTAAATATCTTTTGTTCGCTTGTGCTGATTTAATGCGTATTCTTTTAAATATTGTCATTGTAATGTTCTACGTCTACGTTTTACGAATTTTGAGAGAGGGATCTTTGTAGGGTTTTGTGAAGGACTTCCTTGTTCGACTATTGACGTGAGTAGACATATTTCTTAAGTTGTTACCGTTGTCATTTTGTTATTCATTTTGTATTGAAAAATTTAATTTTATATTCTTCCTTAATTATAGTCAATCAAGGAATCTTTATTGTAATAATGTTAATGTATTGAAGTGTACACTTGGTAGATATAAGATTATAATTTTTTTGTTTAGGAAGATTTATTTTAGTTTTTTTCCCTCATTTATATTTTGTAAGAGTTAGTTTTTCAGTTAATCTATTTTGCTGTATCATTTTTCATTTTTCCTATTACCTCGTTTCGGTGAGTAGAAGCATTTTTTCTATCTTTTAGTTTTTTTTCATTTTACTAAGTTTCTAGCTTTTGTCCACGCTTAGATTATTTATTTGTGAAACCACGTGGATAGAAATTCAGAGGTTTTGTTTATTGAATAATCTTCCGGAACAAATAAAACCTTTCCTTTTTGCTTTGCATAGGAAATAGCATTGTCCTATCTTAAATTAGAGTCTAGTGCAGTTTTTATTTTAGGCCAGAACCTTCAGTTAAGGGTTTTTTTCTGCACAATTGTATTTTTTAGCCCGTTTTATTGAAATAAATTTATTGTTTAATGGCGTCACTGGGTTATAAAATTCTGTTCTTTTATTTTATATTAAACCTTTACAATTTTTCGTGTAATTAAGAAAGTCTGATTTCATTTGCTCACAATTTACTTTTCGTGGTTAGATTAAAGTTTTAATTCGCAAGGGTAACTTTGGGATTAATAGTTTTTTGTTTTATTAAAAATCTTCTCCGTTGAGCTAGCTTATATTTTTTTTTCTTTTTCATTTTAAAATCATTTTTTAATTATTTAAATTACTACACAGCAGTACGCAGCTTAAATCGCTGGGGTGGCGTGCAGAGGCTGGCGTGTCTGTGCCTGTAATTTTAAACGTTCTACCAATACATATTTATATACAAGGAGCTGCAAGCTCTGCAATACACAGACTTTTGCCTAGTAAAGTGCCGATAAATAAATCGTGCGGCACTGACTATAAAAAAACTGTTAGATGAACTCACCGTTTAGGAATACCATGTGATACCATGGTTCAAAAATTCAACTTAGATCGAAAATACTCCAGTAAAAGCGGAATCAAACTGGTATACAGGCGACTCTGAAACGGACTACGGCGTTGGAGCTGGAATATGCGCTAAGAAGCCTAAAAAGGTTCTTTCGGTAAGCTTCAGCAAAGACACGACCGTGTTCCAGGCTGAAGTTGCTGCAATACACCATTGTGTCCGAGAAATAGAAAGATACAGGATATCAGATCAGCGTTGCTATTTTCTCTGACAGTCAATCTACACTTAAAGCGATTAGTTCCAAAAGCGTGGACTCTAAGCTGATTTGGGACTGTGTAAGTATCCTAAATGAGGTGGGCATCCATAGGAAATTAAGTCTAGCCTGGGTCACTAGCTACTCGGGCGTAAGAGAAAATGAGGCGGCGGACGAGCTGGCCAAGCGAGGTTCGTCCAGGTCATTCGTTGGAGCTGGTCCTTCTTTCGGCGCTACCAAATCGCAAATTAAAAATTCCATCAATGAATGGATACATAATCAGTCCAGGGAATGGTGGCGAAAATCACCGGGACAAAGACAGGAAAAAAAGAGTTAAACCGGAGCAGAGGCCTGAATTTATTAGAGATTTAATGAATAAAGACAGGAAGACTGTCAAAATGGTTGTAGGTCTGCTGACTTGTCACTGTAGCCGAAATAGGCATATTTACAACATAGGCCTGGCAGATGATGCAACCTGCAGATACTTTCAAGCGGAGGAAAAAACAGCAGTTCATGTGCTGTGCTAATGTGAAGGCTTGGCGCGGACAAGGTTTCTAATATTGGGGGAGGAGAACCCCACAGCTAGTAGCTACATAAAGAAGCCGCTCTCAAAGATGATAGGCCTAATTAAGAGGGCAAAATTAGGGAGCGTCCTCTAGGAAAAAAGAGGATCATAATAGATCTGAAAAAGTCGCGCTGAAACAGGTCCATAGGCCACCCCAATCCTAACCTACCCAAGTAGCACTGAAAGTCGGCTGTCGATTGGGTACAATATGGACCGATATTAGAGTGTCGGTGTGATATCTCGAATTAACACCCAATATTTCATTAGTAGGATTTTTCAATATCAAGCAGATACTAAGAAACTGATATAAGAGCAATAGCGGCGGAAAGTCAAAAAAATCGGTTAATGAATGGTATTAGATCATTTTAGAGAAACAACCCCAATGTCATAGTTCAATATTGGGACAGTATCATTTTAAAAATATAAGTGCAATATTTCTTCTCGAGTATTGTCTCAACATCAGCAAAAAATCACGGGCGTCTGTAATGTATGGGCACCATATAAGTATTACAATATTGACCCTATGTCATACACAGATATCGATTTAATATTCATTGTAATTTTATCTTTTAATCAGACCAATACTGTAGCTGGACATTAGTCTAACGTTAGATATAGTGCACTTGTGTAGTTGCGGCAGTTGTGTTTTACGTTTTGTGAAATTGTATTCTGTATTTCTAGCGTTTTAGCAGTAGTGAGCAATAATAACAAGTACTTTAGTGCAAAATAGTGTGAGATGACCTCTAGTTCAACCACGTAAGTATTACATTTAAGCTACTTACTATTTGTAACTTGTTACTTGTTTAAATCTGGTTTTTTCCACCTACGTTTACGAATTATAACCTATAATCGAGCAACGTATATGAAAACAAAGAGCATGTAAAATATATAGAATAGAACAAAATAATTCCTACAGATGATTATTTCTCAAACAAGCTTTGTCATGTGTAGTTACCAGTAAGTAATGAAGAGGAGCTGCAACGCTTGCAACTAACCTGTTCGCGCAAAGGTCATGAAAGTTTGGTAAGTTTAATAGCTATTTTACAAATAATTGTGGGTATGAAACGTTAAATTACTTGTAGGTCCATATATTATCATTGACTGGTGGAGACACAGTGAACAAGAGGCTGTTAACGTAATGTTAAAAAAAATACTTACCAGGACATAAGTCTGCAGTATCCTCTGAAAGGGAGGCAGAACAAGCGTGCTTTCGACAAGTTTCTTATTTATAAAATATTGACAGGCATGTATTTCATTTGAAACTATTTCATTTCACTTATTGGCAATTTTTCTTATAATAGATGCAATTCGAGTTCGAGTAACAGACGCAACTCATGCTGATATTGGCAAATATGTAGGACGATGGTTAGCTGTTGCAGCCGATAGAGAAGGCAAGCAAAACAGAGAAGCGTTCAGATCCAGGGCAACACAACAGGAATTTTGTAACTATTTTGTTCATTTCATGTTTTTTCTTTCTTTTTATACACGCTCAGTTTAATTAATAATCGAGCTTTGTTGTGCTACTGAAAACTTAATAAATTGAATAGGTATATCGATTTTTAATATCCTGTTAAAGTATTCCTGTTATGTGCCAGAAAAATGCGTATAAATATGATCTCATTGTTTTTGGTTAGACAAATGTGGTATTAACTAGATGTGATCTATATTCTTTGATTTGATATACGCAGTTTTACTATTTAAATGTATACCCTCTATATGTAAATCCGATATAATTGCATGAGATACCAATAATTATTCAGCCACCTTACGGCTTTATTCATTATTCTGGAAATAGTATTTTCTACAAAAAAAAATGAATTCAATGCTGCACAATCAAAAAAAAAAATTTTCTGTCCCCAAATTAATTAAACTCAGCAAGTTCCTTATTTTAAATGGAATATATATAAGTCACACAGATATTGGATTTAAATTTGAACGACGCGATTGACAATTGTCGACACACCAAGGATCCAGGATATCGAATTAATATATACTGCAATATCAGATGAACTTCACGTATTTATGTATGTCCAATATCTACAGCGATACTATGCCGATACAACATTAACTTTGAGCCGATATTGGGCCAAAATCTTCTAGATATTGAAAGTATAACGGTTCGAATGCGAATATTAATATCGGTATGAAGTTACTACAAAGATGTACCACCAATAAAGAGAAATGTTCACACTTCTATATCGCGCCGATTGTAACGCCGACCCATTACCTATATACCGCCGATTAGATCGCCATTGGCAACAGACATTATACCGATATAATGTGCTACTTGGGTAATCTAATCTACCTAACAGTGTTAAATCATGTCAAAATGGTAGTAGGTCTGTTGGCTGGTCATTGCAGACTAAATAGGTATATGTACAACATAGGCGTGGCAGATGACGCAACTTGCAGATTCTGCCAAGAGAAAGAAAAAACACTACTACTACTAAATAAGAACGGCACCTGGTTTTAACACAATCCGATTTAGTCTTGGAATTAGTACCATTGTAACTAGTAACTTGTATTGTAATTAAGTTTCTCTAAGATTTATTAGATGTATTATTTTTTCCTACTATCAATAAATACTTATATTACTATTATTATTTATTCTTCCGATTTAGGGTTCTAGTTTGCGCGATTTTTCAATTTTTGTGCAGTCACCAACATTAATATTTAGCTCCATCAAAGCGTCTAGCCATTCGTTCGAGTGCTAAATAATAGTGGCGGCGCCTGTAGATGAAGGTGTTGATCCCAAAGACGATAAGGCTAATTAAGAAGGTAAAGTTAGAGAGCGCCTTCTAGGACAAGGAGATTAAAAAGGAACATATCAAAGAAGAATTGCTGGTATTTTTATAAAACCTTAACACAGATTAAGACAATTCCAAAATTCATTTAAAAGCTTGAAAGAGAGATATTTATTTCGTATACGTAAAGTGAAGATACTACCGTCACAGATGGTAGCCACCACTTCAGTATCTGTTTGTCCCATTTAAACTAGCTGATAAATAAGTTCGGCAAGAGGCGCTTCGTTGTAAATCTTGGCGTCTTGGCGCGACGCCAAAGTCGGGACTTAACAAGTTTGCATACCCCATTTGTAGTAAACGCCGCATGTCTCCTAAAAAGGCGGAGAAGAGGATACCATTTAACGAAAGTTATTATCGCAGATTTCGTTATGGCGAGGCAAAAAGTAATAAGAGTTATGAGACTCGGCAAGAAATTGTCCGAGTAGTTCTGGGAACTAAGTTCATAAGTTCGCTTAATAATGTTAGATATCTATATGCAGCGTTTAGACAAAAACAACATAAAAATCGAATAGTTTCTGGCGAACTTGCCAAGGAAGCAAAAAAAAAACCAAATTGGTTTATTCATCAGAAATACTTAAGTAAAATTATCTTAATGGTAGTATGGAAAAAATCTTCGTAATAATATGCTTTGATGTTTTATGATGTTGAATTAATGCAAATAAATTCGATGAGATCCCGGAGTATGCAACAAAAAAAAGAAATCCCAAGTTCATTGTATCGGAGATACGGCCAAGAATGTATTCGCTTTGATATTTGGAACATTCGGCATTAAGTTGCGTGCTAAACTTATCGAACCTCAAGGTCGAGATGGTCGTTAAAATTTTACCGGCCATGAATTCGATGTTTATTTATGAAGTGAATATGATACAGACGCGGATGCGGGGACAATTTATGTTTGTAGTTAGGGTGATTAAACCGACCGTTCCCTTTTTTTATGTCGAATATCGTTTGGGCTATTCGTTAGCGTGTCTTTAATGTTCGATGTTTATTGCTGTCGTATTTGAAAGTATGAAATCGTTCTCGTAAAATTATTTTTTAGAGTGTTAATAAACGCGAATGACTAATATAGGTACGTGTGCATTCATATGTTATGCGCTAACATGCATGCATAGAGTGTGAGTCTGTAATCAGTAACAGTATTTTTTCCGGAAATATGCTCGGACACGTAGATTAGTATTTTAAATTGTCCACTTTTTCATCTGAGAAAATTTTATACAGCGTGTCCAAAATTTGAGATATGACGTCATCGACAATTTTTTTAAATGGTAGCCCTAATTTTTTATAAGTATTCTTAAAGGGTATATCAAATTAAACATGCCTACCAAATTTCAAGTTTTTATTCCTTGTCATTAAAAAGATATTTAACAATAACTAATTCGAAAAATGAAGAAATCTGATAATTCAAATTTATTTTTATGAAGTTTAAAAATAGCACGTCAAAGGGTTTTTGTTTATCATTTTTTTTTTAACAAACCAGTTTGACGTCTTATCACAATGTCAAAAAACAAAGTAATAAAAATAAGTAAGAAGTGAAGCTAGTATTCGACTCGTATTGAGCGAGGACACTAATTAGTTTGTCGTTTCGTGAGAAACACCGTTTGTTGAAAAATCGACCATAATGCCGTATTTAACTGAAACCCACAAAATTGAAATTTTAATGATGATTGGCTACGGAGATAGGCAAGAACACAAAATGAAGTTACTCATTTATTGAGAGAGAAGTATCCTGCTTTATCACCCATATCTCAAAGTACCGTAAGCAAGATTAAAAAACAGTTTCGGGAAAACGGGCATTTAAGGAAAACAAAATAATCATCGTCAGAGTGCGCTCAATGAAGAAGTAAAACTTAATGTACTTCTTTCTGTTCAAGAAAATCTTTATATCCCAGAGTAAGGTTTTTGCCATGGTTTTCCCTTACTCCGTGGCCATTGATTTTATATAAGTATATTATATATAATCAGTGTCCTTGGCGAATGCTGGGGGAGATAACGAAAGTTGTTCTATGGGCGCATTTAATAATAACTGATAGCTGACTGATTTACAGTAGACTCGCGATTATGTGAACTAATCACATTTTACATTTTTTTTATCATTTTTCAAAAGTAATATTCGTATGGTCGCGAGGCTACTGTATTATATTTTTGTTATTAAAAATCATAGGGAAGTTATTTAGTTAGAGTAGGATCATTTCAATTGTTATGGAACCCATATAGTACTTAGAATAGGTAGCCTCGTGTAGTACCTTTTCAGGTGGAGCACGGGGTTAGGATGATTTGTAATAATTTAGTTTTCATAAATAAAGGAGGCTGATAGGTAGGGAACTCAAAATTAGCCAGTCTTAGGTGGCAAGAACTCTTAAAGCGCACAAATTTTATCCCTATAAATTGACAATCCTTCAGGAACTCACCGAAGATGATCCGGATCGAAGACTTCAGTTTTGCGAACAAATGATGGATCTACTAGACAGAAATGTTGTAAACATAGAAAACATTCTATTTTCTGACGAATCAACGTTTATGTTAAATAGTGAGGTAAATGGTCAAAACTGTCGTTATTAGGCAGACAACAACCCACGATGGATGAGGGAAGGCCACACTCAACATCCAGAAAAAGTCGATGTTTGAGCGGGTATTGTTGGTGATCGAGTAATAAGACCAATTTTCTTCCAAAAAAATCTCAATGGAGCGAGATATTTAGAATTCTTGCAGGAAGAACTAGTTCCGAATTTGGCTACTCTATTCCCTGATCCGCTTGAAGCTGATGTCCAGAATAGAAACATCTGGTTCCAACAAGACGGCGCGCCTCCTCATTTTGCAAGACCTGTCCGTGAGTATCTAGATGATGTGTTTCCAGGCAGATGGATTGGTAGAAGAGGACCTTTTGAATGGCCACCCAGGTCTCCGGATTTAACACCAATGGACTATCTCTTACGGGGGTTTTTGAAAGGCAAAGTTTTTAAAACCAAAATAATTTAAAATACTAATCGACATGTCCGAGCATATTTCCGGAAAAAAATACTGTCTTCGCTTTACTGAATTTATTCCAGATTACAGACTCATACTGTATACTAAATTAGACGTTTAGCGAGGATAGCCGACGATATTTATCTATAATGGAGTTTTTGCTTTTCGTAGGCAATTATTTGTACCATTAGCCCGGAAGCAACATTTTTAGAGCATAAGCACAGTTTGTGCGGATACTCTCACAAAACTAGCAAAACGCAGTCCATTGTATTTGGGGCTAATAGGCGTGTGCCTGTGCGGGAACTAGTGTGCGTTTTCTTGGTGTTGCATTGATTCAATTTGCTCGAGACTTAGTAAGGCCTACTACACTAATTTCCATAGTGTTGCCTCTTGTGGTCTTGTGATTGTAGAGATTCGCTTCGCACATACAACAGGTACAAAGCCTAGAAAAGAAAGCCGTTAGAGTGCTGTTTGCTGTTTGGTATGGCTTAAGCCGCGTCCACATTATGCCGGAAAAAGCCGAACGGTTTCCAATGGCCTAGGCCGCCCGGCAATGCCGGTCAACAAAAGCCGAGAGGCATCAAAACATCCACACCTGCGTCGGCAATTTTCGGCATTCGAGGGTTATTTATAGCATTCAGTGACACAATGTTCTCCGAGGAGGATTTCCTACTCGCTTCCACTGCTTTTATAATAATTAGTGGAAAAATGCATCGCTCCCGACACAGATGGCGCTTTTGGGTACGGCCAAGTCTTTTAAGTAGAACGCGATATGGAACCACAGATCTAATGAACGACTTATTAATGGACGATTTAGACGAACTGAATCTGGAATATAGATCTGGATGCTGGTTTAAAAACTTTTTTCGGATGAAAAGTTGTGACTTTGTGGAGGCTCTTTTGAACCTGGTTGGGTCAAAAATTAAGAAGCAAGATACGTCATTCAGAAAAGCTATATCTGCCAATGATCGTCTAGCCGTTACTTTGCGATTCCTAGCGTCGGGAGATTCATACCACTCGTTAAGCTATATCTTCAAAATTTCGAAACAAGCAACTCCACAACTGTTGTCCACAGGGACATTTGATTCTGAATCCCTGACGATAGGTGAGATTAACCCAGGACACTGGAGACAAGCACCTTCAAATCAAGCATTGGTAAATATTCCCAGAACATCACGGAGAAGTAATATTGATTCACAGGCGATTAGAAATGAATTTGCAGATTTTTTTGCTACCTCAGAAGGAATGGTATCGTTTCAATACGACAAATAGGATAATTTATTTTCAGCAATATGATGAAAAAAATAATTTTGTTTCTTTAATCCGTGAGCAAATGGAAATGAAAAAAAAGGAAACCTAATAAATAATCCTTTTGATGATGTGTGGTCTTTATTTTGTACGTATTGCTGTAGTTTAGTTTACCCGCGTTACCGCTGAGTGCATTTTAAAGTTGCTTAGATTTTGTCTTGTTTACTCCGTTCAGCCATGTATCAATTTACCGAGAATTTTTCACAAATTTGGTTTTATTTTTGTGTAACGGAACGGGTTTTCTTGTCTGGAAGCTTTTGGGGATGGCCAGCCCAATTTCAAATAAGGCAAGCCAAATTCCGTCTCGCAGGCAACCCCTCCTGCTCTTTTGACCGGCGAGACACTGCTGAGAAACAAACTTTTTGTTCGGTAGCGAATGGTTTTAGTAATTTTAGCGAAAATTGTTTCCCAACGGTGTTTTCCTCCGTCAGTCGAAGTAGGGCCGTTAGTTAACCTAAAGATTGCTGATTTACCCACCTCGTCGGCTTTCTCTTAGAAAATTAACTTCCTCTCCAGGTCTTTGCTGAGGGTCCAAACTGATCTTCTTTTAAAAATGGTGAAATAATAGAACGACTCTCTTTTTTACAATTATATATTGAATATTTAAGACATTGGAAATAATCTAACAAACTACACAATTAAATAAAATAACAAGTGAACAAAAAGAAACAAAACACAAATTTGGTCTTATTGAATATTTTTTAAAATTTTATACTGTTGATTAACATAAGCTCTGGTAAATTTTTCTTACAAATTTATTTATTTAGGGAGAGAGAGAGCGAACGAGTTACGGTTTTCACGTAGTTGCATTGGTTAGTTTTAAGCAGAGATTTTAAACATCTTACCAGCCGACGTGGGAATAATAATTCTTCTCGTAACCCAAATTTTAAGGCACAAAACTTTACATGGGGTAATTTTCATGAATTTTATCACAAAACAAAACACCTCTCGAGGAAAGCCTTTGCTTCCTGTTCTCGAATTTTAAGCGTATTTTGATGGCAAAAACTAAGATGAGGAGATTTAATTTTAAGTTTTAGAAACGCCCGATACGAAATTAGAGACGCGTGCTTTTACTTTAGCTGTAACGAAGACCACGAATTAATTGAATTAAATCAGCAATGCAAGAATTTTTATAAACTTTAGCTGTGACGTCATTTCGCACCGATAACTAGTTCGGCCTCTCTTTACAGGAGGGCGTAAGTATGACCGAAGGCGTTATTTTTCTGACTTTCAGACGCCCTACTTGAGAGGAACGTGGGGACTGCTGAACAGCATTTGTAACATACAATAAACAAAGAAGCAGATAACATACAAAGTAATACCATATTATCTAAATTACGCGAGTCTTTAAACGAAAATAGACTTTTATTTCCTATTAGGTAGACGCTACTCAGGAAATGCCACGGTACCTATCAACTACGTATTAATAAAATGAATTTAAATACTTGCATTATACAGGATGGAATTTCGAATTCTTACATTTGTATAAATTTAGGTAAAGAGTTAATTGTTTGATTTAATTTATTAAGTGTTAAGTTTTTTTTAAATTTATTCCTTTCATTTATTTGTCTATTGTTTGAGAGTATAGTTGATGCGTTTTCTACTAGATTTTGTGCGTTTGCGTTGTACGTTGTTGCAGAGTTTTGTCAGGGAGTTCCTTGGTCGACTGTTACCGTGAGTACACGTATTTTTGTAAATCATTTTGTAATTCATTTTATATTGAAATTGATTTCTGTGAATGTTTAGTCCATCAAGGAATTCGTATTATAATAATTGTTATTATATTAACGTGTGCACATTATAGATATAAGATCATTTATTATTTTTGTTCGGGAAGATATATTTTCAGTTTAATTTTTTTCATTTTGTTTAAAGAGTTATTTTTTTTTCGTTTTTCTATTTTGCTGTTTCGTTTTTAATTATCAATCATTCATTCAATATCATCTTGCATTTAGTTTTCATTTTTGTAAATTTCTTGTGTTTGCCACGAATTTATTTTATTTTGTTGAAACCACGTGGATTGAATTGGTATATTTAGGATTATCTTCCTGAACAAACTAATCTTTTGTTTTGTATAGGAAATAGCATTGTCCAATTGTAATTTAGAATCAAGTGCAGTTTTTAATTTAGGCCAGATCCTTCAGCTCACGGTTTTTTTTTTTGCACAAATTGTAATTAACCCTTTTTGAATAAAATTTGTTTGTTAATTATCTTCGTTGGGTTAACAATTCTGTTCTTTTATTTTAAATTAAACATTTTCAATTTTTGGGGTATTTAAGAAAGTCAGATTTCTTTTACTCACATTTTACTTTTCGTGGTTAAATTCGCGAGAGTAACTCTGAGGTTAATAGTTCTTTTGCGCCATTTAACATTTTTATCCGTTGAGCTAGCTAATTTAATTTTTTCTTTGTCATCTTTAAAATTCATTTTGCATTTTCAATTCAGTTAGTACACAGCAGTACCTACTTCGACGTTCTAAACCATCATGCCTTGTGTTATTTTCTATTATATTAAAATAATAAAGATAAAATGGTTCATAATAATTACATCCATCACATCCATTACATCCAATTACACCTTAACACGTTTGCCTCTTCTATCTACATACAATGTATCGTTTTTATTTATATTTATCAAGATATAATGAACTATATGGGATATTTTATTTGCTTATATTCTTATGATATGTGGGCACTCTTTATATTGACATGGCATGTAACCTTTTGATGATGATGATAATAAATTAAATTAAAATTAAAAGGAAGGCTTTTGATGAAAGAGTGCTCGCAAAACATATCTTCCCTATTCAGATCGTAAAGGTGAGGACTGCTGCGACCCCAGGAAAGGTCTTAAATCGTCACACCCATAATTAAAAGTTGTAAGACTTGAAATGACAAAGGTATCGGAATCACAAAAACCCACTAGTTTAACATGGAAGGCGCCTCTAGAATTCCCAGAAATAAAAAACGTGACTAAACGTGGAATAACTTTCGTCCACTCACAAAACAATCACCATGAGATAGCACTGAAAATGACAGGCTGCTTTTTCTCCAAAAGCCCCATTCATCATTCGAACGTGTCACATCTCGTCTTCCCCGTGAACCACACGACTAAACAACGAATGGCCAGCAATAGCAAATAACAATACCGTCCGCATCTGTGTGGCGGAAGAGAAATAATCCATATAATCGCGGAGACCCATCTGGAAAGCATCGATCTCTCTGCGTCCGTTTGTTCATTAAATAAGAACCAACGGAGGGAACTTAACGAAGACGAATTCGCAAATGTGGATTAGTACAACGTAACATAGACCGTTTGCTCCGGCAAAGGAATACTACTACCCTTGTACACTCGAGGGATTCTGGGTGTTTGTCCGGTACGCCGGTGGTAATCTGGAGAGAGAAGTCTAGGGAATTCCCCAGAGAAGTGGAATCGGAACGGCTACTGGTTACAACACCCCTGGCGCTGGGTAAGCGCTGTTTACGCTTTCTTCTCGATTATCTGGCACGAAATCTCTGTCACCTCTTCGATCGAATGTTTTTTCTGTGCTTCGCGTACGGATAATTTGTGAGCCGGGCAGGGACGAGCGAAGGGTCGGCTTGTTTAGGTGTTGCGTACCCAGAAAGGACGGCCTAGTTTTCGCCGATGCTTTCACAGTAGACCCTCTTCGTGTTAAATCTTAAATCCGATTTGTGTTAGAGGCTGAGAGGCAGAAAATGTTTCTGGTATGATGATGTTAACTTCTGTTTCGTAATATGTACAAACTGACGAATTGCAAGAAATGTTTGAAGGACAGGTAGAATTTAAAGTTTTTGGATTGTAATTAAATTTAGGTTAAATGATGAACAGATTGAGTGAATTAATTTGTAATTTCCTCAATATTTTGGGATTTTTTAAAAGACAAGGGATTTGCAACGTGGGTGAATAAACAAATTGAACAGATAAATTTGACTAACCTCTCGGTGATCTTGGATTTGCAACAGTGGGGAAGGGATGCAGCTCTCACTAGGGATATTTACCGGTTTTAAGGGTGTGCACAATTTTTGCAGATTTTATTTAGTAGGTAATAATTTTTCATTCATGAATTTCTCAAAAATTAGAAAGTAATTAATATAAAATTTAATATTGATTAATTCGCAACATTTCCATGATTGGACCAAAGAAATATTAATGAGAAGGCAACTGTATTACCCTGTAAATATGAATAAAATACAAGAAAAGGTTTTAATTCACAGGAAAAACGTTGAAGAACTTTACCATAAATTGGAAATCTAAAATGGGCAATGTATAAGCTAGAAATTCATGAAGTTCGTCCATTTGTCATCCGCCAAAATACGTATTTTACATTAGTATTGGAAGTTTGTTCCCTCACCGTAAGAAGGCACTATAAGCAGTATGTATTGTATTTGGTTCAACGTACTGCTGTGGTTTAGGCAACCCAATTTGCTGGTTATTGGTTGTTTTCTTTGCTTAAAACAGCTGATTCAGTTTACCGAGAGTTTTTCTCAAATTCTGATGCTTATTTTGTATAAGTTTAGTTAAAGAGCTTATTGTTTCATTTTTAATTTATTGAATGTTAAGTTTTTTAATTCATTATTTTCTCTATTGTTTGCTTGTGTAGATTTAATGCGGATTCTATTGAATATCGTTGTTGTTGTAATACGACTGCGTTGTATGATTTTGAGAGAGGGATTTTTGTAAGAAAACAATTGTAGATTTTGTTAAGAACATCCTTGTTCGACTATTGACGTGAGTAGCTGTATTTTTGTATATTTTTGTTGCCATTTTTGTATTTCATTTTGATATTGCAGATTTCGTATTAATTGTCTTTTATTATATAGCCAATCAAGGAATTCATATTTTTGATAATTGTTAATGTATTGATGTGTACACGTAATAGATATAAGATCAATTGTTATTTTTTTTTAGGAAGATACACGTTAGTTTATTTTTTTTTCTCGTTATAGTTTGAAGAGTTAATTTTCATTTCATTATTCAATTTTGCTGTTTCATTTTTATTTATCAATCACCTCGTTTGGGTGAATAGAAGCTTTGTTCTTGCATTTAGTTTTTCATTTTTGTAAATTTCTAGTAATTGTCCACACTTAGTTTATTTTAATTTGATTGAAATTGTTAGATTTTGGATAATCTTCCTGAACAAACAAAACTTTTGCTTTGCATAGGAAATAGCATTGTCCTATTTTAATTTAGAGTCAAGTGCAGTTTTTATTTTAGGCCAGAACCTTCATTCAGTTCAAGGTTTTTTTTCCTGCACAAGTTGTAATTATACCCATTTTGAAAAATAAATTTAACGTCGTTGGGTTAAAAATTCTGTTTTTTTTTTATTTTTAATTAAACCTTTTCAATTTTTCGAGTAATTATGAAAGTTTGATTTCATTCACTCACAATTTACTTTTCATGGTTAGATTCAAGTTTTAATTCGCGAGGGTAACTCTGAGGTTATTAGTTCTTTCGCGTTCTTAATTTTTTTTTCCGTTGGCCTAGCTAATTTTATTTTTATTTTTCATTTTAAAAATTCACTTTGCATTTTCATTTAATTCAATCAGTACACAGCAGTACATATTTACAAATAGAATAAATTAATATGTACAACAAGAAATTGCCCTCTTATTGCACTATTTATTTAAATAGATAACGAGCTTATTGAATCGGCAACTATAACCAAAAATAGTTGAAAAATGCACAATGAAAATATCGCGTTGTTCTTGACAGTGCACTTGTAAATAATCGTTTTGCGATGCAGTTTCCACCTATTGTACATTATACTTAAACCTATTCGTTATACCAACCTATAAAATTCTTCTAACAATAGCTATAGTTTTAATTTTAAGGTTGGCAAATTATAATAGCAGGCGCACACATAACTCAATAAAAGATAATTATCTTTGCCAATACAAAATAAACTTCAAAAAATAAGAATACGTACGAAACTGGTGCAAACTCATTCGTGTTTGTTCTGTTACGCCCCCCCAACGAAAATTATTTGGATTATTCTATATCGTCAGCTGCTAGTAGCGACATCTGCATTTTAGTAGAATGTCAAATGTTCTTTTTGATAGAAATGATTTTTTTTTATAATCAGTCTTAACCGTAAATAAATTTATCTCGACTGGACTGACTGGAGTGGTGAACGCGATTCTTGCTGATAATGGTAATTACGCGAAACTGATGTGATTTAACCCATGCTTTTGATATGGTAGCTCATAGGATAGTCTTGCATAAATTATGTGTGAAAAATGGGGGGTACGGGGTACCCCGTGCAATATGCTGCAAATTATGTTAAGAAGAAAATTTAATATCTGTTATAATTTAGAAAATATTTGCAAAAATTGAAAAATCGTCCAAACTTTGGAGGGGGCTGTACCCCAAAATCGTGCGGATACGCCGATAAAAAAAAAATACGTGTCTCTTATTTTAAGGTACTCTTCCGATCTGGTAAGTTTCATCGAAATCGGAGGGGGACACCCGCCGGTGTTCCCTTGTAAGTGTAAATCAAATAAAAAAATGAGAATTAAGTTGACATTTTACTATATCAGTTTACTGTGCTACATACTCGCACATCCGTCGGCACCAGGAAGAAATAACAAATATCGTATGTGTGAATATTCGACCTTATTAAGTTCGCCGAAGGCGTAGAACCGGATACTCGTCCGTAATTAAAATGAATATTCATCCAGACAGATTGATTCAAGGAAGTGGGCCAATAGCTTGGCTGGAGGCGCTTTTCGGAAGCCCGTGTAAGTACCAGCGTTAGTAAAGGACGTTCAATATCGAGCCGCACATATCGAAAATCGCGTTAACGTTTCCTGTTGTCGGTTTGGCTTCAACCTATGCGTGCATTCGTTCTACTTACACGTGTCAAACAGAGACGGAGAGAGACTTAGGTAGACGTTGAACGTTGAAGTAGAAATATTTGTATGGAATCTCCGCATAACGCAGATGGCTTTGACTGACGATGCAGGTACTATAACAAGAAGTGTAACGACCTGAAACTAATGAATACAAATTTTGATAGCGCACCGAGCTGAAAGTTACAAAGTTTCTCGGAAATTGTTTTTTACTAGAAAATGTATATTGCATTGTATTGATATTATAAGGGGGAATATAATAAAGATAATGAACTAACATCTTTCAACAGATACATCATTCAGATCTTCCATTCCAACAGATTAAATTAGGATTAAAATGCGTTAATTAATATGGAAACTTTCGACTTCTACATACGAGAAAATATTATTCCATACTGTTAAGAAAAAAATCTGATGAAAATCCCTTCTTATTCAAAATTATTTAATTCATAATGTCAACTCATTGTAGAAAGATACGACTGCTCATGAACAAGATGTCACTAAATTTCCAGATTACTCCTAAATTAATTTATTTTGTTCATTTAACTACAAGAAGTTTTGTAATTGTGTGTATAAACTGCATCAGGGAGAGCTCTTTTATGTCGCTAGGCAACCCGTTCATTGCTTGTGTAGAATTATACCTAAAACCACCTTTAAAATATTGACAACACTGTGCAGAATAGATCTTTTTCCCTGGTATTAAAGTGATATGTACCATCGGCCGTTTTGTAAAGTTGGCTCTTGTTTTCGATATATTCACGTGGAAAGATTGTACACAAAAATACCCTAAAAAAACGTTTTTGTTTATGTTAACCATTTATTCAACAAATGCCTATTGAGTTGATGATTTTTTTTTGTCGGAATACTTAATCGGCCTGATATTCGACGTTCCATGAAAGATACATCATATAAAAATACCCTCAGTGACTCAGAACTCGTGGTATGGAATTTTGTTAAAGCGGTTATTGAGACTGTTCTCGGGATTCATGGATGTGATAACCAGCGCATTTACATACAGAACATATTAAAATGTCATTAGAAATTTGTTTTTTAGATGCACGCGAGGAAAAAAATTACTGAACAAACAAAGTGACGCTAATGCCCGAATATTGGTAGAGTGGAAAAGAAGTGGATACTCTGTTAGCCGATATTTGTGGGAAATTGCAAGAAGATCAGAAATAGAAAACGTCCTCTTATTATTTAGCTAAGGATTATAAAGTAAACAAGATTATGGAGGCCTACCCCACAATCTGAAGTTGATTTAGTGTAACTTCGTAGCACTAAAAGTACTTTTTTCCAAATAAAATGGGATTCTAAAGTGTTTGCAAGTGAGTAGAAGTCATGTGCAACACTTATAATTTTACTAGACTTACATAATACATCCAGCATCTCGCTTTTAATTATCTTTTATTCCCTGGGGTTTGGGAGTACCTACCAGGCGCGTCCCCGAGGTGGTGGATAGGGGAAAGGCCATCTTGTCAGGGTTCGCTCAAGACGGGATGGTTAGTGGCGGCTATAAGTTCGTCCTCTCTGCTTAAAACCGGAGCAGGGTGAATGAAGACCGTTGTTGTGAACCACTCCCTTCCTCGCCCGAGCTGTCGTGTCGTGGGTAAGGGCTTGCACAGGGTTCTACAACGATGGCAGTTGTTGCTTTCGGCTACCGAAAGCCCAACTGTTAAACCAGGTCCCGAAAGGGATTGGGGGTCTTGGCTTAACTGCACGGACCGAGAGGAGGCAACCTCAACAAAAACCTAAATCCTAAGGTGGCGGACTAGGCTGATGGAATGCGTGGCTGGATAGAAGATCAGTCTACTAGTCCAACCTTGGGGCACCTGGCGCACCCGATTGTATTTAGCCTTACTTCTGCATGCGGGGCTCTGTGAAGGTGGACCTTTTCTTCCCTAGCTGCTCGTGGGATCAACCATGAAGGAAGGACATTTATTAGCGGGACGACACCGCGAATAAACAGGAATTGGAGCAGGACCTCCATAAGAAACCTTCCACTTCCAAAGTGAGAGTACCTCACAAGGAAGGAATAAAGGGAGGAGCAAAACGACTGAAGCAGATTGGGGAACAGGATGGCAGCCATTCCCTCTCAAATTGCGTAGCACTGTGCAACTTAAGGGCGTTGCATCTGGGAGCACGTGAAATCGAAGAGGGAGACTTACCTAACCTGGGGCCTTCTGATATCCTACACTTTCTGAAAGGAACAGGATTGGAAGGCCAGCTGTAAAACAGCAAGAACAGGTGTCACAATAGATCTTTTAGGTCGCAATGTAATATCACCTTTGCAATATATACATACATACATAAATCTTTTATTCAGTAAATTTATTTTTTTCATATTATATTTTGTTTTTTATATACTTTTAAAATTAAAATTGTTTTTCACCGCCCACTATTAATTAAATATTAATTTAAAACTACATTTTCTGAAAATCACTAATCTTAAAAAAAGTGATGGAGATAGATATAAGAATACCTATAGCTTTTCGATAGAGAATACAATTCTACATCACATTGTGTAAAAAATATACAGTGCGTTCCATCCGAAAAGAAAATATTTTCAGTACTAAGAAGTCACCCCAAATCAACCCTAGATTGTGGGACACCCAGTATAATTTTCTAAAAACGCACCAAAAAATAGGTTTCTATTTGTAACGTCAAAGTTGGCCATGTCTTTCGATGTAACCGAAAGTGCCACATAGATGAAATTCATCACATAAAGACAACAAATATGACAGTTATAATTTGTCGAGTGAACACATTCATTCAGCTAATGAAACAGTTAAATTAATGTATTATTTTGGTTTATAGATTTCATGAACAACATCTATTGGGGCAAGTGTTTCCACTGCTTATTTAATAAAGATTACTTTTTGATTAAAAAAACACTTGTTGAAATGACCAAAGTATTCATTGTTCAATACATCAACTTTCTTCTTTTAACTAACAATATTTATAGTGTCCAAAATTATGGTATATCCTGCAATGTAAATAATTTATTATTATTAACATTACTCATAATATTAACGATTTCGTTATTTCTTACAATATTATCATAAATCCAATAAATACAGTTCTTACCTTAATACCTTAAGTGTAATTGAAATAACAATAAATTTAAAGAAAAATGAATTTTATTTTTGAAACGAATCAAAAATATAAGTACATTCAATATTCAATACCAAACTCTAATTAAAAAAAAATATTAAAACATGTATATCTATCAACGAACGAAATTCTAAAAAAAATCTAAAATAGCTCACACAAAGGTACGAGTTATATATACAGTTGTTTTTAAAAAATTAGAATTTTTTGGACTGTATAAAGGTATCCTGTCGATAGAAAACCATAATCGTTGAAGGAAAAAAAAACAATATTCCTACTGCACTAAAAAAATGTGAATTGGGAGTCGGAAGCAAAAAAGGGTAACAGGAACTTTCTACAAAATAATATATCCTTAAGTAGAAATATAATTCTAACATAAATATTGTCACGTTGGGGCGTGACGGGGTAGCTCAGAGGTAATACTTATATAATAATTGTACCTACCTTGGGTTGCAGGAGCAGGAATCAACCAAAGACTAATACACTTAAGCTCTTTATTTCCCCCCTCCCCCTTCAGAAAACCGCAGGGATTGCCTTTTATATGAGGGGTAAAATTAAAGCAGTCGAGTGAAATTATTTATCTGAAAGCAACAAATCGGACTTCTGAGCTTGCTTATTTTAGTTCCTTAAGTTCTTAATACCTAACCATACATGGGATAGTTCTCTCTAGATAATTCTTAATTTATGCTTATCTATACCCTACTAAATACAAGAACCGTAATGGTAAAACTAACTATCTTAATCTACGCACTAAAACACTATCAAAAGTTCATCCCGACAGGTTGTCCTTTATGTTCTCCCCATGAACTGCTTTCGATGCTTCTCATTCGTTCTACAAGCTAGCAGGTTCGACCACCTCCACCATTCAAAGGACCACAGTGCCTCCAGATTTGGTCCCCGAATGGACTCGGATTCCCCGATGTCCCAAAAAGATCGACGGTATGAGTGTAACGACTTTCCACTATTCGAGTGAACGGCTCTCACAGGGTTGCGCTTGTAAATATTAGCTCGTCCTGAACTTCGGCTGTCAAATGTCGACATACGAGCTCAGGAGCAACCTGAAAGCACCTATTAGGTATTGCATCGGTATCATCCAGGTTTTCCTCCTTCAGAATCTGTACGAGAACATAGACTCTACTGTGGGAGTCCACAATAACTTCATGCTGAATGGCCATTTGACGAAACTCAATTCGACTGTACTTCCTTTTAATCCCTCTCACACGACAGAGGAAAGGAGTCTGCCCTAGGAAGTCGTTTCGGACAATAGCACCGCCCAGAAAGCAAGAGAAGCGCCCAGCGTCAACGGCTCAAAGCTGTCAAGGGCACTCACGGCGTCAAGCTGACAAAAACGCCAGACAACGTTAAGCCAGCAAGAATACCAGACGGCGTTATGTCGACAAAAACGCCAGACAATGTTAAGCCGGCAAGAATACCAGACGGCGTCAAGTCGACAAAAACGCCAGACAACGTTAAGCCGGCAAGAACGCCAGACGACGTTAAGCTGACAAAAAAGCCAGACAGCGCCTAACCGGCAAGAGTGCCAAATGGCGTTACGCCGGCAAAAAAGCTGGAAGGGCAACCAGCAAGGACGTCGACCAGGCGCTATAAAAACTTTGGGTATTAACGCTTTAGATTTTTAAGTTGGAATGTTATAATTATGTATAAAGATACTTACTCTTGCTTTGTTTCTCTTAATTGTTCACATAAAATATGGACTTTTGGTGTTGAATTCTTTGATTTAAAGTTATAAAAGAAAATAATTCTATGAACCTGTAAAACACTGAACATTATGAAGGAAACTTCATATTGAATAAATTATCTTGAAACGTTCTTTTTTTTTCCTAAGTAGATTGTGGTTAAGTATGCTTAACCTCGAAGTTTCAAAATTGAGATGCCATTGCAAATTTAAGAACTTTTAATGGACGGATTCCGTGAGTCACCCTGTATTTCTCTGCAATTTCTGCTGCTTTGAATAGTCAGTAAGTTAAAAAAAAAAGTGGAAAATATTTCATGAAACTATTTGTTGAAAAAATGGTTAAAATATACCAAAAAGTATTTTTTTGGATTCTTTTAGGAACAATTTTTACACGTACACTTCTCACAGGAAAAATCGGGACACCAGCAATCGTGAATTTTAAAATTTCTTGGGTGTAAATGCAGCTTTCAGAGGATATATGCACTTATCAAGGCCATAAATCACATTTTTGTATTATTACGATCAAAGCTAAAGACTAAAAAATTGAACAGAAATATAAATATATATAGAGAAAAAGGTTTATACATTAAATAAACACATTGGAATTTCGGTGGCGGTGTTTCCTTAGAAATACCGAATACGGAAATATTAATGCAAATAAAATACATAACAACTAAAAGGCCTCTTGAGTAAACGGCACCATTTAGAAATACACATATATGTATTTAACTTGTTTGATGTTATGTAGAGATAATTCTTTTTTTTAAGAAAACATATGGCGATGGGATTTTAAAATTATATTACCTATTACTATGATATTCACTATTCATTATTGTTGTTGTTTGGTATTCTTAAATATTGTATTACTACAAAATATTTTTCTATGTATTAAAAAATTACCAAAAATAGTTTAAGATTATTTACAAAATTTTTAAAGCAATTAATTTCGCAAAGAAATTATTTATTTTATTAACCCTCCTTTTATTGTATTTTCAAGAAATATATCTTAACTATCGCCTGTGTAATCCAATGTCGTTCTATTTTATTGGAATATAGCTAACACATTTGGTCTGTAACACAGCTTCGGGCAGTTGCAACGAAAAAGTATTAAATGTATCAAATTCAACAGTAAATATTTTAGCACTAACTGAGATTGACGAACAATATGTTTTCTTACAATGTTTGTTATGTATTATAAATCCAATAATATTTAAATAATTGTTAATAAACCTGTGCTACATACAGATAGTTTGTAAAGAGACCCAGTGTTGGCCATATTTCAAGAAAATAGATCAACGACGTCAGATTACACAGGCGGTAGCTAAGATATGTTTCCTGAAAATACAATAAACGGAGGGTTCATAAAATAAATAATTCCTTTGCGAACTTAATTGCTTTATTTAAGAATTTTATAAGTAATCTCAAACCTGGTTTTGGTAATTTTTTATAGATAGAAGAAAACTTTATAGTAATATAATATTTAAGAATATTAAACACCAATAGTAATTAATAGAACAATAATAGTGTAGTCAATAAATATGTGAAAATCACATTATCCCAAAACTGAGAAGGCTGACTGACATATTATCTATTGCTAAACTAATAGTCGTGAGCATAAATCCAAGTAAGTAACTAATATCAAAGCAGCACTAACAAGTAACATGATTTTAAATAATAAAATCCCATCACCATATGTTTTTCTAAAAAAGAATTATCTCTACATAACATCAAACAAGTTAAATACATATATATTTCTAAATAAAGCCGTCTATTCAAGAGTTCTTTTTGTTATGTATTTTTTTTTCATTGGTATTTCTAAAGGAAACGCCGCCACTGAAACTCCGATTTGTTTATTCTATACATAAACCTTTTTCTCTCTATATTTTTCTGTTTAAATTTCTAGTCCTTGCCTTTGATCGCAGTAATATACATAATTAAGTGATTTATGGCTATGATAAGTGAATACGTCCTCCGAAAGTTGCAGTTACAATCAAGAAATTTTAAAATGCTGAATTGCTGGTGTCCCGATTTTTCCTGTGAGAAGTATACATATCTCTAAAACGAGAGCCAACTTTGCAGAACGGGCGATGGATGGCGTTGCATTCAACGTACTCGTATTGTATTTTACATCCAGGTCTCATCAATGTTGGCATTTTCGACTAGCACAGTGTAATTATTATAATTTATGATTCACTACAAACAGGCATACAACGTATTTCCTTTTCTTTGACATGTTAGGCTCTCTGATAAATAAAATACTTACACATGGGGCCTACTGCATCCGCTTATTAATTTATTGTTGTGGGGACCACTTCCGATTTAGCACATACCATCTGAAATTCACGCGATTACGTCTGAAACGTAATTAAAACGCTTCAGACCGGATTCTCGCCATCCAATCTCATCTCGCCGGTTGACAGGAAAATTCGTAACACACTCGAGTCGGCCTGTCCGAACCAGCAGACGAGATTATATCTGGAGCGGCCCCCAGTATACGGCGGAGGAAGAAGGGTTTTCTGACTGATGGTAAACGTGCCCGACAAAGACGGAAGAGAGATATCGCTCGTCGCGCGACCACCCGTTCATTAGGTCGCTGTACTTCCTGTTTCCAGTTTGCTTTCGCAGGTCAGTTCTTCTGTCCGGTCGACGGTGTGAGCTGCCGCGTGATCTGATGTATGGTATGGACGCGTCACGCGTCAGATTAAAGGAAATTATTATTTTGGAATTAGTAACAGAGGAAGATCGCGAATTGTAAATCGCAGATTCTAATGAAACTGTGTCAGTTTGTAGATCCCACGTAGTTTTATTCAAGAACAATCTCTGTTGCGTCGTAACTTCAACTTTAGGAGCGTCATTTGACTTCGAAATTCGGTCAAAATTTGTATATTGGAAACCAGTGTAAACACCAGGCCATTCTAAAAACCTGTACGTGTTTTCGAGTTAGATGCGTTTAATTGTGGAAATGTATTGCGCCGTGACAGGTGACAGGCAGAAGAAAATGTATACTTTGATTGTTCTTGATACTTTAAATATTACACACGGTATAAAGTAGCCAGATTTTAGACAGATTATAGATTTTTTTTGGGCCTCATGTTTTGATGTGCGGTTTTATCGAATTGAGATCTTCTTTCTCTTGTCTAAATGTTCGGCCCGCAAATTTAATTATTTTTTTAGGAGTGAATTTATTGTTTCATTTAATTTGTAAAATCCACTGTTTAGATGCACGGAACTTTGCCAGTTTAATGGTTGTGTTTGTTTTTAGCATTCACAGTTTGTAAACTATCCCGTTTTGGTCCATAGCTGTCCAAAAGTGACTTTCTCCTAAAATCTGTTATAACTGCGTTAATAACCCTTTCTTTGGACGATTGGAAAAAATCAAACGATATTTTCAAACCTCATCGTATTCGTTGGGCAGTTGAATCGTTTGAACCGTATAAATTTCCGGGATCAGATGGAGTGTTTCCAATATTGCTACAGCAGGCAATTGGAAACATCATGGGGCCCCTCTTGGAGACATTTAGAGCTAGCCACGCGTTGGAGTACATTCCCAAGGCCTGGAGAGATACTAGGGTTGTGTTCATTCCGAAATCTGGAAAGGACGCATACTAACATCCTAAATCATTTAGACCAATCAGTCTCACATCTTTTATGCTGAAGACTATAGAAAAAATTATACACCTTAACATTACAGAAGGAGCACTTGCTAGGTATCCTCTGCATCCTCTGCAATGGGCATACCAAATGGGGCAAATCAGGAGAGGCTGACCTGCATAGTTTGATGGGAGGACTCAAAAGGAGCCCACATCAAAAGGAAGTTACCCTTGCAGTATTTCTAGACATAGAGGGCGCTTTTGATAACACATCAACGCCCTTGATCAACCGATCTTTAATGGACCGGAACATTAGACATACGACTAGCAGATGGGTTGAAAGCATGCTAAGAGGCACAGTGGTCTATGTCCCCAATCTACTCAGGCGCAGCAAGAAAGAAGTTAAAACCATTACTGGGTTGGTAACTGGACACTGTCCCCTGAAAAAGCATCTATACGACACAGGTCGAATAAGCGAACCGTGGTGTAGAAGATGCGAATTACAAGAGGAAACGAGTTTACATGTAATCTGCACATGTGAGGAATTGAAGGTACTTAGGCAGAAATATTTCGGGAGAGATCTATTGGAGTTCTCGAAGGTTTTCAAGTTTCCACTGGGCCAGGTGCTGAGCTTTATAGAGAATACCAAGCTGCTCGAGTGGAAGTAAGAGATTTAATAGGAACGGTACAATGAGCACCTAGCTTAAGTGCCCGGACATTAGGTGCCCACCCTAATTTAATGAATGAATGAACCCCTTCTTCATATTATAAGCTCAGTACTATAATAACGTACCTGATTATAGTCCTATTAAATTCTGACCTGATCCTAAAAACTTATTATCTAAGACCGGATGGATTATTGATTAATCTTATTTAAATGTAATTGCGTAAAATAACATAATCTGTACCCAGATATGGACATATGCCCTGCAAGAAAGTTCAACTGTGGCCAAGTTTGGTATAAATGGTTAAAGTAACATAAATACTACTATAACACTAGAGATCTAATGCTGTTCTTTAGCCAGCATACCTGATTCTTGTAGCAGCAAGGCAGTGGCAGAAAATATGCTTAACTGTATCCTCATGTTCTAAACACAGTCGGCATTTGAGGGACCTCGGTGCAATAATGATTCACGTGCAAAAAGTCTAGTGTTGAGAAAAGACGATTTAGAAGCTTGTTTAATGCAAAAACGAGCCACGGAACTTTTAAGTAAAGTGTATTCCATAACTATATTCTATTTTTATTATACCAAGCTGCACAGTGTTATCCAGGAGCCATCTTCCACAGTTGTTCCAATATTGGAGCACTTTCTGATTTGCCCAGAATTTCATTTGCTGTTTAGTTACCGTAGGTGCTATACCATTGGCAGGTTCTAGTCCCTGAAATTGCTCCGTAGCACAATTTTTGGCAAGGATGTGTTTCCTTATTTCCAAGAATGAGTGAGCGCCCCAGATTAGGGATAGATTATTAGCTATCCCTAATGTGTTTAGAATATGTTTACAGCTCCAGGTCAGTTTCGAGTTGCATTAATGCGACTCTGGTTCTTTCAACACCGCCTGACTGTCGCTGAAAACCTTTATTATTGTTTGTGCTTGTAGTTTTTATCCAAAATCTCTCTCGCACACATCTCAGTGGCGTAGATTTCAACCCGAAAATCGTCTTTGTTGTCCAAAGTTGCAATATTTGCTGAGTCTTGGACTGCGACGAAATAGTCCTGCTCCCCACACCCTGCTCAGTTGAACCGGCCGTGAACCAGGCGGTATCTCTCTGCGTCAGTGCTCTTTCGTTGCATCTCAATTCCTCTCTGTTTGGAAAAGAGGTTGTGAAGTATGCATCGATCATTGATCGAGTACACATCCAGTCCGAGAACATTCCAAGCATGCCGCCGGAAGTAATCGTATCCAGCAGCTTGTTTTTTCTGTTCTTTTTTCCAATTTCATATTATATAGATATGTAAATATATCTAGGGAATACAGTGTAGGGATTATTATAAAAGTCCGTATTCTTCAATTTCTTCATATTTACACAATTCTATTTAATTTTATGTCATTAAATTATCAATTAGACCGAAATACCCGAATCCTACCTACTATCACTTCAACAGATACTATCTACTCCGACATACCTACGGATTTATGCTATATAGACGTAGTGTTTATAATTTATTACAGGCTATAACAATTTTACGACTGTGAAATTGGGGCGCCCGTCTTCGTTTGCCCGCGTTTTATTGCCCTTATTATTCTGGCAAGCAAGACAATTAATAAATAAGCGATCCGGGTACTGCTGCGGGATTGATGGCGCGTACTGTTACAAAGTGCCATTTAATTTAATACCCTCCCAGGCCGTATACCCGCTGCCGCCTCGTCGTCTCCTTTCCGGGCAAGATACATTTAATTGGAAGCGTTCGTTATCAATCAAAAGATTTAATAGTAATTACGTTTTACGGGTAACAATATTTCATTGTAATTAACGTGCCCGGTAACTCGTCGTCTTTCGTGCTCGCGTTGTTCGCTTGAACTTTACTTGAATTCTACACCGAAGGCAGTGTTTTGAAGCGTAGAATACGAAGATGGCCTCAAACAGTAGATATTTCTATCAGCAATGGAGATGTGAGTGATTTTAGTCTTGATTTTCCGGTACAAATACTCGAATACTTTTTCCCTTCCCCTTTGGATTGGACCCGATAATGATCGAAGGACAGGGCACAGCATAAAGCTATATCAAGATCGGACAGAGGTCTAATGCCATTAAAGTTATCAGCGACCAGGTGCGACCCCTGGAGAAGATCTCCACCATGGTCGATATCCGAGAGGCTTGGAAAAGCAAGGCACTCCATGGAAGATACATACCTACCACTGACGCAATATCCATCGACCCCGAGCCACCCCCAGCGTGGCTGCACACAGGAAACTTCTTCACTGAAGCGAAAGGATTCATGGCTGCCATACAGGACTAGGTGGTAGCCACGCATGCAGACAGGAAACGAATCCTGAAGAAGGCAGTGCCCAATGTAAGATGCGGGATCTTAGGTGCTATCTCCAAAGCTAGCCCATTGACTCTATGTAATGGTAATACGTCCAACCATAACCTATGGAGTAATAGCTTGGTGGCAAAAGGCATAACAAGCCAGAGCCACAAGGAAACTTAAAGTAGTAGAAATGACGGAAAATACTAAGTTCTAGGATAGAACGCTATAATAAATGAACAATATAGTCACTACTGCATACCCTGAACCAAAAAGGTATGCTGTACCAATGAAAAATTACATCAAGACAATGAAAATAATAGTTATAATCTAGCAGGGAAGTGTTTAAGAAAAATGCTATACTGTACAGTAGTTTTTAAATGAGCAATGTTTGTTAAAAATAATTTCTTATGGTTTAAACAGAATAACTCCTTTCACAACTATACCACTAGACATAACTTGGAATTAAGACCACCAGCTCACAGGACTGCTCTTTTTGAAAAATCACGAGTTTATATAAGTGTTTAAAAATTTATAATATGTTGTCTAACAGTGTTAAATCAGTAACCAACGAATTTTTTTTTAAAAAAAAATTAAAAACATTACTAATTGAGAAGTGCCTGTGCTCATTAGTTGATTTTTTGTGAACAGAAGTTTCACTTTGTTTTTCAATGTTGTTTATTTAATATTGTTTTACTCTAATCCTGTCCTATTATTTTTTGTCTTGGACTTGTCTTATATTTTTAATCTACTGGACTAGTACAGTCGCGAGCAAATGTTATAGGCACCCTAAATTTTGAGCGAATATCACAGTAAGAAATGAGAAAATAAAAACTTGTAGGTAATACATTATAAATATGTAGTATTTTAAGAGATCTTATTAATTTGTTGCATATTAGAGTGTTTTTAGTACAGCTATAATACTTTTTAGATGGGAGGGGGAAAGTGACATCTCGAAGACTTGAAAATAATACATTTACAAAGGGTATCTATAAAGACTATTGTAACCATAAAGACGATTATATAAACGTTGAAATAACTGTCACAAAAAAAAATGCAAGAAACATGAAACCCATTAGTTTTGTCAAAGGTGCCTATAACATTTGCTCGCGACTGTAGGTGTATTTTATGTTAATAAACTAATAATTATATTTTATGTTTTTTATTGCTATTGGTTAGTTTTACTCATTATTGTGATAAATGTTTCAACTATTACAATAAAGTCATTTATTTCTACAACTAAAGAATCAATTAATATTCACGTACAGAGGATGTCTTGAATGTTTGTAGTTACGTCATTAACAGGTCGGTAAAGTAAAGACAAGCGTAGTTTCAAAAAATTGGAAGCATTCATATAGACAAGCGAGATAGAAGTATATAACATAAGTCGTAGCTACTTAAGCTATACGTCCATATTTTATTAAGTATCAAGAAACTAGTTCAAGTGAGATAGAATACGGTCGAGTAATGCGTAAATAAGACCTTTCATAATGTTCACTTCAGGGCATGCAACCACGCCATTTTAACCCATTTTACCGCTCCGTTGACATTTGACATCTGCTTTTTACTGTTTATTGACCCTTCTTTAGGTTTGAATTTTTACTTAACTTCTATTATTTCTTTTACCAAAAGTTCTTTTCAGAGCTATAGTGAAGTAAATCGTTTAGTTTGTGGTAAGTTTAGAGGTGTTAAAGAAACATACAAAGACTTAAAACATTTTTTTAGGTTACAGTTCAAGATGCTTGGTAAACGACTTAGTTTTTGTTGCCAAGAGTTGGTCAGTCGTTTACTAGTGTATTTCGAAGAGGAAAAGCGAAGCGGAAATCCTCTAATATCCGTTGATGCGGTCCATGAGGTAAATTGTAATTGGTTATTATTAAATTAAAACTTACATACAAATTGTAGAGAGTTGCGAATGCTTTGGGCATTTCTATGGGTATCATCTACAACACAAAGCGCAAGAAGGAAGCTATATCTGCTGTTCCTTCATCGAGAGCTTCAACAGCCCTGTACAAGCCACAATTGATGCCCAAAACATGTGATGTGTCAGAGAGAAATAAAATGGATGTTCATAAAGTAATTTATGGTTAAGGTTTATGTTATTGATGAATTACTTCGAGCACATGGGCATAAAGTTTCAAGACTTCCTCTGTATCACTGCGATTTCAATGCTATCGAATTTATATGGGCACATGCGAAAGGATATTATAATAACCATATTGGTCGGGATGGTTATGGCGATAAACAAGTATTGGGAATGTGGCAAGAAAGTTTGGACAGCTGTACACCAGACTCCTGGCAAAATTCCATAAATCACACAGGGAAAATAATTAAAGAGTGGTACGCATGTAAAGCAAACATGACTTTGTTCTGACAGTTAATTGCGGACCAGAAGATGAGAGCGAAGACACAAGTTAAATATATTTTCAATTTCACTATTCCTTTCTTTCAATATTGACATATTTTAATTTAATTTACTGCAATATTATGTTTTGTATATACCATTGTATAGAAATTATGTTTGCTACATAAAATAAAAACATCATCTTTCGTTTAATTAATCATTGGTAACATATATTAAACTAAATACTTTTATGTTGCTTGAATATTTTCTACATTTTAATTTGCAAATAGGTTTTTGATATGAGAACTACATTATTGTGGTAATACATTATTTCATTGAGAACACATTTAATAATATGCTTAGCCTGATCACGAAAGCATTGTCAATAGAAAAGTTCACTATTTAGAATCCTATTTAGTTACATTACTCATGATTGTTGTTAAAACGCAACGTTGACTAAAAACTGAACCAATTCTTTCAGTTATAAAAGAAAATCTATTAAAACTGCGTATAACCTCATTAAATTTGACAATTGTCATTTCGTACAGTTTATTGTAAACAATGTTGGTGTGCCTGAATTTGTTTCAGACGCTGCATACGTCATAAGCAAATATGACGTAACTACAAACATTCATGATCTGGCCTGTATATACTTAATCTAACTGTTAATGGTTACAATGAAGTTTTTTACTAAATATATGAAAAAAGATTATTGATTATACGAATTCTTCGTCATTGATCAATGTATACGATTTTCTCATACAATTAATATTAAATTAGCTCACATTAAATACGTGTGTAACACTCGGTTGATATTAGCATACATATGTTTCACCTTACCAAGGATCTTCAGTGCTACTGGTCAACCTAATGTATTATACGGAGAAATTCGTATATATACTTAATAAATGGAAGAATAATTGAATGAGAATTTAAGATGGCAATCTCATTATTAACGTGAAGATATTTGCTAAATTGTCGATCAATATTAAACTGTTGCACTAATAAATATAATCACTAAGAAGTTCCTCAATGTGCGTCGTAAAAATAAATTATTTTATAGTTCCAACGAAATATTACATAATAACTGTTGTTAATCATTATTACTAACTATTTTTTTTTTTTGAGTGTAGATGGCCTTGTGGTGTATTGTGCGCGTTAGTGCTCACAGGGCTGAATGGTGAGTGCGCATTTGTACAAGATTTGTTGTCAATCTAGCCAGGGATTAGGTGTGAAGCACAGGTATAAACTGTGACAGGAAAATAACGAAGAAATAAAGTTTGATAACTAAGGTCTCCGATAGAATGATTCAATTCGTGTCAAAATGTACGGCCAAATATGTTTTCTTACCCTAGATGACAGCATGCAATAGCCAGACAGTGTTCCCATATTTCCCTTTTTTTAACAAAATTTCCACGAATACGGAAACACAGTAATACCATGGTTCAAATATATAAAATATGCTCTTGCGCATCTTGTGATGACGCGATTAGGATCCAGTCCTATACTAGTAAAATAAAGTAGTCGCACCTTTCTATAAATAAGGTAAACAAATAATTTATTGGTAGATAATTTCTGACATATATAGAATAGCATGCATTTGTATTCTAACGGCGTGTTTGCACAATATGCAATTCTATTGTTAATTAAATATTTTACTTTTACAATGCATCACAAACTATTATTCAAACCGATTAACGAATCATTAATTTTGGTTAAATACTCTTTAGCTCATAGCTATGCAAAAAAAAAAACTCACGAATACCATGCTATTTCCCTTTTTCCATTCGACTTCAAAACTTCCCACGAAACGGGAAATTTCCCACGAGCTGGCAACATTGCAGCCAGATCGGGTTTAGGAGGTATTTATAGGTGTTTTCTATTTGCTATCTGACTCATCTCACTTCAGTTTTGTGCGTTAAGCTACGATTTACTTACAACGAATTGTGACACCCGCCGACTAAATAACCTGCAAGAGAGTAGTTCGTAGCTTAACACACAAAACTGAAATGAGATAAGAGGTAAGCCAGTCGATAAATAGAAAGTGTAAAGTAAATATGCACCCTTAATCGCATATATTTCTCTCCAAATAAGTATATGAATAAAATTTATACCGAAAATATGTCGGGTAACTGTTTGTTCCGATTTTGTTTCTGATTAAATAGATAACGAAAGTACAATCTTAAAACCCCAGTTAGAAAAAGTTACTCATCAGAAACACAATGCCATTTATACCATATCAAATATCACGATTATAAGCGAACTGCCAAGTTTCACGCAAACCGGTAGAGAGCGCTGCGTTCTACAATTAAAGCGACATGTGTCACGGCAGCTCCGAGCAAATTATCGGTTGGTTAGAGGGGACTGCGATATCTCAAGTTCTATATTGCATGAATGTAGCTCGCCGGAATACA
Source organism: Protaetia brevitarsis (assembly GCA_004143645.1). Classification (NCBI taxonomy): domain Eukaryota; kingdom Metazoa; phylum Arthropoda; class Insecta; order Coleoptera; family Scarabaeidae; genus Protaetia; species Protaetia brevitarsis. The sequence goes on along the minus strand of RXPK01000083.1, from coordinate 139,934 downwards.
GTCAGAGTCTGGGTATTATTAACTGGGGGCCCCAGCTGATTTGTAATTCTCGCGATAACTTAGGACTTGATGTAATAGTAGTGGAGTTAGTATATAGGTATATATACCATATAGGTAGTAAATGTTACTGTATATAGGCGAAGATATAGCCAGCATTGGAGAATAATGAGCCTCACGTTAGACTCTATCATTAGTCTACGATGAAACGAGTGTTTAAGACTGCAATTAATAAATTAAGTTCGTATATCGCCTTAATTACAGACTTCAGACCAGTGCCGGTGGTAAAACCAACTGGGTATGACAGAAATGTACTAATAGTTCAAGGAAACGTACAAGGACTTTAAATTTGTTACGTGTTCACGTGTTTACTGCCAATAAATACAATTATTATTATTAAATATGCCTTTTGAATTTTCTTCTTCGCTTAAGTACACTGAGAGAAAAGAATGACCTATTAATTTAACACTGTTTTGGTTTACATTACGAGCAATGCACTCTGAACTTTAAATTAGCAGCATATACAAAAGTTATTAACATTTTACTGTTGATTCAACACTTAAGAGTATTCAATGTAATTTTACACCATTCATAGTTTGAATAATATTAAACACCACTTTTTTTATGGTTGGTATAACTATTAAAGTGTTAGTTGAACTATACTATATGGGAGAATAACCAAATTAGAATCCACTAACCGCTCAAATTTTCTATTAATTTTTCCAGGAACAATGTTGGCCCATAGCTGCCATTCTTTTATTTGGTAATGTTGCTGAACTGCTCGGCTAGCCCACAGACACAACAAACAACAATATTTGGTAAACTTTCCTTGTATTTGAAATAATAAGGGAATAACCATAAGATCACCACAGATTTGCTAAAGGTGATTTGAATTTTGAATGAGTTGAGATTTAATATAATTGACATATATGTTTTTTTTTTTGTTTCTAGAATGAGCCAATAGATTTTGATGGTTTTAAGTCACCATTATTAAGTAAAACGGCCTTGAGAATTGTTTCTGACGTGTCGATAAACAATCGCCATTCTGCAGGATTGTATTCAATACTCATTTCATACAAAAATGCCAACTTCTGGGATCGATGCACACAGATATAAAGACTGCAACCGGCGCAGTGATTCATTTATTATTTACTTGTTGACTCGGTCTGGCAAGACAGAAACGAAATGTCACTCAACTACCACATAGTTAAGAAAGTTAGAAATAATGTTGCAAGGTTGTGTTACGTGTGATTTTCAAGAATAGAAAACCGTGCAAGAAGCAGTAAAAATTGTCGACAGTTTTTGTTAAATTTGTGGATTACGGTTTACAAAATCGTAAAAGAAGCTTTTAAGTGAATTATTTAAAAGATGTTGTGAACAATATTTTTGGTTTCAAAATTAGAAATCAAGAGAAAACCGCCAAATGAGTACTATGTATTGTGATATAATTTAAAAATCACATAAACATTTTAGTTCAAAGCATCAAGTTGTTTCACAATTGTTAATACCAAAGATCCATATCAAGGAAAACAGATGATAAATAATTTACATTTCAGAAAAATCCTGTTTCAAAATGAATAAACACTATCAAGCAACATATAAATCATTTAATTTACTAAAACAAGTATTTTTATTGTAAAATGTATTTATTTAATTCCGATATTATCAAAATTTTGCATAAATAAAATTTCATTCAATAAAAATTACATCTGTCAAACTATTGATATCTATCGGTAAAAAACGACCGGTTGACGGTTGACGACCGACAAATTTCGTAATATTCGGGTAATACAAAGATTTTGGAAAGCCATAACCTGAAAAGAAAGGTGTGTTTAGAAAAATTGAAGAGAGACGTGTGGGTAATAGTAGGAAAAGGGCATATGAAATTGCCATCCCAGAAAAAAAAAATTGCACCCGAAATAAAAAAAAATCACAAAAAAGTGACTAAAAATTAATTTTATTAGTTAAATTAAAATTTATATAAAAAAAACTGGAATATAACTTACCGGGAATGTTGAAGCGAAGATCCAAGAAAGAAAATCATCCAGCCAGACATTTTCAAGCCCAGGAAAGCGTAGAGAAAAGCTATAAAGCATCAGATCATTTAAAAGGACTGGACGACAGGATATTCTGAAGATTCCACTTTCAATTGGGAATTCTCCGAAATAAAAAGGCCTGTATTCTTCATTTTATAACACACGTGTGATTAAGAGCTCAGAATTCCGATGTAAAACGATATAAAACAGTTAAAGAATAATCTAATAATTAGAATCATTTCATTTTTCTAAAAAATAACAAATTGGTTTATGCTGATTAGTCTAGTTATTCGCTAATGCCTTTTAAAGTTCGAATTTATCATTAACGTCTAGTAATTTAAAAAAAAAATCATTAAAAGTAACAAGTTACTGATTAATTTAAATTTGGATTATAATGAGTATTGTGTTGTAAAGTTTAGAAACTAATCAGCACTTTAAACAATTTTAAACAGTTCGAACAGAATTTAGAAGTTAAGTTGTAGAGATAATATTGTAAAAGAGTTAAAATACCGGTTAATATCCAGTTTCCATTTAAAACGTGTATTTGATAATCCACATTTATTTGATTTACGATATACGAGTTAAAATTTACCTGAGAAACTGTGTTTTCTTTGATAATCGCCTATTTTATTACACCACACTTTTATGTTAACCACCATTTGATGTGGCGGCAAATACTTACCTCGTCCAAGCAGATAAACAGGAATTTTTACAGTTTACACAGTGATCACACTGTCGGAAAGTCACAATTTGAAAGGCGCCAAAATAAGTTACAATTTGAATACTGTCAAAGTAAGCAATTCTATCCAGATATCGTTATTTCCAATCCTTTGACAACCCTCAGATTAAATATTTATTGACATTATTAATCAATTATTTATTAATTTATTATTATTAATTTATTTTTATTTTAGTATATGTAATATTTTCTTTACAACAATGCAGTAACAGAAACTTCTTTCAACTTTGGAAAAAGATCTGAATTTTTCATAACGATTCATCAATACAGCAAATCTTGCAGTAGAATCAAAGAGATTCCATTCTTCTTCTATCTTCAAATCCCATATCAGAGATCTGATTAAGTAATGCGATGTGGTTCATTAGAAATAACATACGTCAGGTCACTTAAAAATGACACATTCGAAACATTGCTTATATCTTCCTCGTTCGTGAAATTTGCAAAAGAATTTGAATGCATTGGGGTTGGAAGCTCACCAGCAGTTCTTTTCAACGGTTTGTTTACAAGGTGGAATGTCTGGATACGTTACTTTGTGTTTATTTCTTTTTGAAAACCCTTTGATTTTTACAAGAAACAGTCCATGGCGTAATTTGTTGATTCACGTCAAATCATTAGCCTTTCTGACAGGATTTTAGAAGAATTCTGGTTTTTACTTGTTCTAGTGATTTAATTTGACATAACATAAAATATTACATGTACATAGTATTCATATGGCGGTTTTATCTTGATTTCTAATTTTGAAACCAAAATATTCTTCATAACATCTTTATTAATAATTAATTCACTTAAAGACTTCATTTACGATTTTGAAAGCCATAATCCACAAATACAGGGTGTATCAAATAAAAAAGTAAATTTTGATTGGGTGTTAACTACACGACATATATAGCACAAACCCACCGATACTGGATTTCATCATTAAAGAATAAAAAAAAGTAACATTTAGAGCCAAAAATTCTTTAGTCCGGGCCTGATGCAAGGAAACGTCATGTTAAGCACCCGCTAGACGTGGTATTATATATAAATACATTGCACTCATTTAGTATTATCCTTAATGGTATGCCGTAAGTTCATTTAACGTCATTCTGAATAAATAAAGGCCCTTGTAAAAATAGCAAAACTGAGGCATTTTAAATTTCTTCTTTTTATAAAATAAACATTCCTTTTTTGTTAAGAGCATTGTACGTAAGTCTACAAAGTATTATTTTTAATATCCTGATAAGACGTTCGAGTTTCGCCGGATATGCGACTTCAGTAGTTACAAAAAACGTAAATATTTTTCTTTTGCTTTGTCGAATCGAGAATTAGTTGTTAATAAACGTTATTTCTTTTGGATTTATTTAATCAAATAACGCAAAATGAATTGAATCTAATTACACAGAAATAAATGTAGATACAGAAAATTTGCAAACACGCCTTTTTACTATGATATCGCGCGAAAATGAATCTATGCATTCCCGCGCTTTTGCCCATGCTTCAAGCTTCGATTTTCTTTATATGAAATCATGATGGTCCTGAAAAAGGATCGTGTTTTTGAGACGGGAAGAATTTAAATAAAATGTTCGAAGTGGCTTGCACTCCAAGCGGCGATCCACACAAAACTAACAGCGGTAATGGCTGAATGATAGTGGTATGTGGGGGTATACTCGGGACAGCATTTAGGTTGAGCACATGTGCGGCTCTAGCCCACGGCATTTATAAAAATTTTTTTTTTTTCGTTAATGCTTACAGATAGACCCCCGTGCATTAAGACTTTTTAATTGTATATCATTACAGCTGCAACATATTATTATATTTACCTCTCTATCTGATACACCCTGTATAACAAAAACTGTCCGGAGATTTTCTACAGCTTCTTGCTCGGTTTTCCATTTTTGAAAATGACACGTAACACAACTTTGGAACATTATTTCGAACTTTCTTAACTATGTGGCAGTTCAGTGACATTTCGTTTGTGTCTTGCCAAACCGCGTCAACAACTAAATAATAAATGAATCACTCCGGCCGGTTGCAGTCTTTATATCTGCGTGTATCGATTCCAGAAGTTTGCGTTTTTGTATATTCCGCGATGACTAATTAATAAGTTAAAAAGAAATAAAATAAATGATTTTCTTCATTCGAATACTAAGAATAGTTCTTCAGAGAAACGAATTTGAAGGAAGCATTTATAATTTTACCTTACTTACTTATCCAGCTAGATACATGAATGTATTTATCTAAGACATAAATTTAAAATTTTAAAGTCTTAACGCACGACAAACCCCAAGACAGCGCCGAGAGAATAATCACTCATTGTACCCACCCATTATTAACGTCTCGCCGACTTATTCTACCGACATCGTACAATTGTCATGAGTCCTATTGTGGCCGATTCATTCCGGAAAATTACCTACTAGCGCTGATCGTTACCGAGTGCGTGGGTAGGTGGCGTGGCGGTTCTTCCTTTCATCCGGCAGAGGGAGCAAACGTGACGGACACCGCTCGGACCGCTTCGCTCTAACGAAGAAACGAACTGCCCCGGGGCCGAAGAATGACCCGCCGCCGTTATTAATCACCGGGAGATTAATGCCGTCGCGATATCTCGCCACAACAATTGGATTATTAATGGAGAACTCGGCGGTAAACTGGTCTCCCTTAAAATCGTTCCCAAATCCCCTAGTTTTGCTTCGGTGTGTCTTATCTTGACGTCGGTCGGTCGTGAAGAAATATTGTTGTGAATCGTATACTAGATAATGGTTATCTATGCAATTTACTTTGTATATATGGAATTCAGAATGAATTTAAACGGAATATTATGACTAGATAGAGAAGGTGCTCTTGTAACGTTTCACGTTTACATAAAATAAATTGTTTAATTTGCAATCGCAAATAGGTAAACTAGGGGGCTACGGGCTTAGTTTCTAGACCATTCTTCTCCAGGTGTTCCAAGCCGATGGTGTCCACGAACGACATCCGCAGTAGCTTGAGGAGAGTTTTGAATTGCGGGGTGAAGGGAGCCTGATGACATCAGAGGCATACGGGTCAATGACGACGTGTCGGACAGGGAGGAAAGCGTTATAACACTAAGCTCAGCAATTCATTTCTGCGTTTATAATCCCTTCCTTGACTGATGGCCGATACAACATCGATATACGATAACCGATCGCTGTACTAGCGGCGCTGGTGTTCTTGTTGATTTTGCTTGTGGTAAAAGCTCTTTGGAAATTAACAAGAATCCAGAACCTGATGTAAGAATTCGAAATTCCACCCTGTATAATACAAGTATTTAAATTCATTTTATTAATACGTAGATGATAGGTACCGTGGCATTTGCTCAAGCTGCGTCTACTTCAGGGGAAATAATAGTCTATTTTCGTTTAAAGACTCGCGTAATTAAGATAATATGGTATTACTTTTATGTTATCTGCTTCTTTGTTTATTGTACGTTACAAATGCTGTTCAGCAGTACCCACGTTCCTCTCAAGTAGGGCGTTTGAAGATCAAAAAAATAACGCCTTCGGTCATACTTGCGCCCTCCTGTAAAGAGAGGCCGAACTAGTTATCGGTGCGAAATGACGTCACAATCAAAGTTTATAAAAACCCTTAACATTGCTGTTTTCAATTAATTGGTTCGTGGATTTCGTTTTCAGCTAAAGTAAAAGCACGCGTCTCCATTTCGTTCGGGCGTTTCTAAATCTAAAAAATCTAAAAATAAAACTTCTCTTCTTAAAATTTTGCAATCAAAATAAACCTAAACATTCGAGAACATGAAGCAAAAGCTTTCCTCGAGAGGTGTTTAGTGATTTTGTGTTAAATTCGTTTAAATTTCCCATATTTCTTGGCTTAAATTTTTGTGAGTGTTGTGTAAGTTTTGTGCCCTATAATTTGGATTACGAGAAGAATTAATTACCCACATCTGCCGGTAAGAAGTTCAAAATTCCTGCTTAAAACTAACCAAAGCAATACCTAAAAACCGTAACTCGTTCGCTCTCTCTCTCTCTCTCTCTCCCTTAATAAATAAATAATTTGTAAGTAAGAATTACTAGATTTTAAGTTAATCAACATTATTAAGAAAAGCTTAAAAATTCATCTAAATAGTTGTGTTTTGTTTTGACTTTTGCTTGTTATTTTATTAAATTTGTAGATTATTAGTTTGTTTCCAATGTCTTAAATTATTCAATATATAATTGTAAAAATATAAGTCGTTCTATTATTCCGTCATTTTAAAAGAAGTTCAGTTTGAACCCTTAGTAAAGACCTGGAGAGGATGTCAAGAGAAAGCCGCCGAGGTGGGTAAATCAGCAATCTTTAGGCTAACTAACGGCCCTACTTCGACTGACGGAGGAAAACACCGTTGGGAAACAACTTTCGCTAAAATTACTAAAACCATTCGCTACCGAACAAAAAGTTTGTTTCTCAGCAGTGGCTCGCCGGTCAAAAGAGCAGGAGGGGTTGCCTGCGAGACGGAATTTGGCTTGTCTTATTTGAATTTGGGCTAGCCATCCCCAAAAGTTTCCAGACAAGAAAACCCGTTCCGTTAGACCGTGAATCTTGAGAATTTATTTCGGCTGGAGCTGGAACTTCATCAGTTTTGACTAAAGGAATAACATCGGATTGATTTCTTTGTGGCTGTTCAACTACTTACATTTTGGTAGGCATTTCCCCACACGCCTTATATCTTAACCAGTTTATTAGCAAGACCGCCAATTTAGCAGTTAATTCCGCAAAGTCTTTCTTATCGCATTATCCAATGTAAAAGCTAAGGCAATCCATAAAGAGTTGGTTTACTTCTGCAGTTTAAAATAGCCACGGAACGTATTTCTTGTATAAAAAAATCTAGACAACCAGAAAGCACTGCGATTTTTAATCTCGTAAAATCTGGTAGCTGTGGTAACTACTATCTCAATTATTGCACAGTATATGTAAAATTGTATTATCAAAATACTCGTCCTTTGGTTAATTAGTATGCAACCCTGGCTTAGTCATCTTATTTAACTACTCATAGGGCAATTTATTTATTCTATTTGCAACTCGTCGGATTAGTAGTGAGCCTAACATTTTTGCTTTCCTAAGGTTATTTGTCGGCCAAGAGTTTAGTTTGCTGGGAAAGAAAACATATTGATGAAACCAAAATCATTGAAAAGAAGTGGCAGGTTGATTGGCTAATGAAATACGTAACGAACACAAGTTTTTTTTAAAAACTTTATTTGCTTTATAGAAAGACCGCAAATTATCAATTTTATGTATGAACTCCAATAGAAGAATGAAGAAACGCATCAATACAATGAATATTACGTGTTGATATGCTAATTGCAAGTGGTTGACAAAGTATGTTATTCGTAATCATAGTAAATTTTAGTTATTGCTAGAATAAAATTCTAATTAAAATAATCGCATTTCATTCACTCAGTTTTCTGTTCAGTAAGCGTTGCAGCTTTATTTGATTAGATTGCAGTAAAAGTAATATTAAAAGTTTGGTGATTACCAAAAAATCATCAAAAAAAAAATGCGTAAAGGATTAAGCGTAAGAATTCCATCATGACAGAGGCTCATGGTCCATTGTGAAGGAATTCCCACACAAGCAAAAAAGGGAATAGAAATGTGAGTTTCTGTCTACCAAGCGTGTTTTGCTTTCCTCCAAGAGCAAATTCACTTTCATTAATATCGTGCCTCAAGATTATTCTCGATTTCTCCCTAAGGGATAACAAGTTTAGATGGATTAAATACCTGTTCGTTCTTGCAATAAATTACAAACCATTGAACTAACGAAGAAGGTATCATTTAACACTTTACGTAAAAATAACAGTATATATTCGTTCACATTCATATTATTAACAAAATTATTTATGGAACTTATCAAAATATATGTAGTTACCATAACAAATATTATTGTTGCACTAATGTACAATGATTTGTTATAGTAATAAAACGAATTTGTTTAACTAATGAATCTTGTTATCAGTTAATCAAAGGTTGTAAACAATATTTTATTCTAACAATGGCGCATTATTTCGTACATTATTGATATCGTATCCAGTATTTTTCTCAGTGTAAGTTTAATGAATCCTGTCCTAAGTTTGAACTCCTATTTGCTCTACTTCGAGAATCAGCTATCTGCTGCTATAATTGCTTGGCTTTTAGCATTAATTTAAGGTAATACTAATAATACTCAATTTATAGACATTCTTCGCATTTACGGTACTAAACTCCCAGTCAATAAATCTATAAAAGCATGCAAATCCACATCAACTTGCATCGACAATACACTGAGAAAAATGGGTTAAGTAAAGTGTTTACTTGATAAAAAAATATTTACAATAGATAAAGTTTTACTTGGAACTATTCTCGTTAATTAATACCTGCAACTAAATCCAGTTTCCTGAATGCAAGTTGTTACTGTAAAATAGTGCTTTTATTAACGGCTATTACACAGCGTACCTGACAAATTTGTGGTAAGTAACGTATTACTTATAACTACTGGTACTGTATCCAACTACAGCACATGGTTAGTAGAAGTAACAACAACACTGATCGCTATTTAACTCATGTGTTTTCTTAAATAGGTAACAACTTGCCACAACTATGATTATTTGAGTTTTGCTGCCACCCATGATTGTTTTACTATTCCTGATTTACTAATGCGGCGGAGTAATGAAATAGTCCTCGAGACGGCTACGCGCGCAGGCACGTGCTAGCGTCAAGTAAGAGTTACAGACGTGGGAAAAGGTCGTCGAAAAAGGGTAGCCAAGGAGTACGGTCATTGTAGGCCAGTTGGAACGCAAATATATTAAAAATACCGGGTGGGTTAACTCAAGGCCCCATCCGTATAGAGAATCCCAGCGAAAGAAGAAGTACCGAGCCCATAAGCAATCGGATGTTTCAAGATTGCAGTTTTAAACCACGTGGTGGGATATTTGAATTCCCCATCATTGTGATGATATCTGCGCCCGCTGGTGAAGTTAAAGTGTGGATGCCGTCGCTAGCCGAGTGATATCACAGTTGAAGTGCCACCTGCAGTTAGGGATACCCCGACGAAGTAGCCGTTTTTGAGGCGATCACCGGACATAACTGCCACGTACGCCGACAGAGGATCAAGTCGCCGAGACAACGCCCAGTGCAAAGAACCAACAGAAGCCGCAAGTTTACCGCCTAGGTATATTATTTCTTTGTTATTAGTTGTAACTTCAAAGTCATATTTCTGTTTGTCCTTTGTTTAGATTACTAAATAACGTTTCAAGGGGGCCCCATTTTTCTTATCTTTTATTATTGCTTTGTTCATTTTTTCATTACGTTGTAAATTGTTTAAAAAAAAGCTGTTGTTAAAGTGAAACTAATATCTTTCATTCATATCAGGTAGTCACTGTGTTTGTCCTATACAAAATAAACTGTTACTAACAATACTGCTTTTTTTTCTTAAGTAATAAGTATTATGTACCATCTTAGCAAAATAAATGCGAATTTAATCTTCAATTATTAATGCAATCGAAGCTACGGCACACTGAATAGTAATTAAAAATTATTTGCAAACAATTTTGAATTACGCATCGCTCGGTAAGCAGTATTTATAGTTGCGGTTGTATAAATAATCGAAGATTTGTGGAATTTTTTTTTGTATTTTATCAGTTATTCACACAGAGTACACAGCAAGTTACTTAATAAATATTCACTAAACTTCCTCGTTTCCTACACTACCTATAGTTGAAGAACAAATTTATGGTAAGTATATTGTATGTTTAAGCAAACCATTACCTTTTATATATCAGGTATTTAGTGAACGTGCGTTAATGATACTGTTTCCTTATCACAAGTAATCCATATAGCTTATATTAATTATGAAGGTGTGATAGCTGTTATAGAATAGTTCACTCACAGCAATACTCCTACTACATGACAAGGGCAAATCTTTGCTTACTGCAATTACATATATTCTTTGGCTTAACTACTTCAGTTTAATTATGATAGGTAACTTCATAAGTTACCGGCGTGAAGCAGACCGTAAGTAACTTAGATTGCTTCTTGTTAGTATCAGTGTTTAGGATCTCTTTTTTACTAGTGCTAAGTAATCTGCGCTTTTGTCCCCTATACAGCTGAACTTCTTACTTACGATAATTGTATTTTTATTTATGATTATTAAATTTTTTTCTCAGTGTATATTGTTGGTAAATAGTGTTTCTAGCGATGCTCAAGTTAAATTAAACGTTTATTTATTATTTAAACAATATTTGTTTTATATAAAAGAAGAGTCAAAATTGACATCCTCAATGTTTTTACATCATTTCAACAACAGAACCAAGTAAATTCTCGTTTACCATCCACACAATATTTCTAAAACTATTGATTTAATCATGCGCACCTAACTTGGCGTCTACTCATAAACATTGAGCATAGATGTCCGTTTCTTATATTACGGGCTTATAAATGACGATTTATGTATTAACTTGATTAAATTTAATCCGCTTTCCGAGAATTAAGGCGACGGCATCCATATAAGAGGAAAACGGCAGCTGCTTTCGAATTTACGGCGCTATATACGCACGTCTGTATACATAAGCTCGGGACAGCCCGACTCTCCTTATCTATCCCGGCGGATAATCCGGTCCTGCAGATAAATACTCCCAGTGCTTCGAACGTCGTGCCGTCAGTCGTTCGCCCGAAGAAGAGAACCTTGAACCGCCTCTTCATTATCCTGTCAAATTATCGTCGTACGTGACAGGCCCGATCTGTGCGAAAGCATGTACGTAAAGGAAACACATTTGTGTGAGTGTGTATGTACACTATTTTCTGAAAGTGTTTGTCAGAATCACAAATCAAATTGCTAATACAAAGTTTTCAAGGTAGAAAAAGAACAAGGCTATTAGATGCCATATCTCTTGTTATTCTTTTTTTAGCTGGTGTCATTGCTGTGTTTCGCGATATAGTTCTATTTCATTCCAGAATTTGTGTTGGTTATTACGGTATTACATACTACATTCTAGAGGTTTTAACGAAAATTAAAATTATTGATATTAATATAAAATTATTATTATTAACAATTATATCACAGTATCACTACTGTATGTCAAATATATATTTACATTTTTTTTTAGAATGTCCAAATCTTATTAATAATAGAAACATGTTCATGACCATCATCCCTGCTTTTATGAATATAATTCGTAATCCGATATTGATATGCAAAAGTTAAACGTAAGGAGATATATAAAAACTTTACAGACCCAGTTGGCCTTTGGCTTGTTCCACAATCTTCTTCCATTGTCCTCTCTTTCTTGTCTCTTCCCTCCAGTTCCTAATATTGATTCTTCTTATAGCTTCTTCCACCTCCTTCTTCCATCTTTGTCGCGGCCTACCAACTCTTTTTCTTCCTCCCAAACTCCGCATCATAACCATCCTTGGGATTCTATGGTCCTCCATTCTTATTATGTGCCCCATCCACCTCAAACGCTGTGCTTTCACCAGTCCCGCAATTCCTGGTTCCTTAAAAAGCTCATATAGCTCCTTTATTTGTTCTTTTTTTCCATGTATCGTTCTCAAATTTTCCTCCAAATATTTTCCTCAGGACCTTTCTTTCCCGTATCTCCATTCTTTGCACCTCTTCTCTTTTCAGGGTCCACACCTCGCATCCGAAAGTAACTATTGGTCTGATCACTGTTGTATATGTCTGTTTTTTCAGCCTTCTTGATGTTTGTTTATTTTTTAGGATTGAATTTAGCGCCCCTATACATTTATTTCCAGCTATGGGTCTAGATATTATTTTCTTCCCCTATGTCCGGCTGTCTATTAAATATTGTGCCTAGATATCGGAAACTTTCCACCTCTTCCAATTTGTATTCTTTTCCTTTTTCTGTTGTTACCTTTAGATATTGCTTTTGCACAATTTTTTTTTGTTTTCTCTTCGTTTCTAGCCAGCCTGACTTTCTTCGCTGAACTTTCCAGGCGTTCCAGGAACGTAAGGACATATTCGAGTTTAAAGTTTCGCAAAGCTTATAGCGGGATGAGCTAGTGAAATCGGCGCATTAATTTGGCTAATTTCTGCTTCTAAAGTATCTTTATACAAGTATAATATTGAAAAATCTTACGAAAAAAGAAACTTCTTCGTTAACGCATGTGATATATTCTTTTGGATTCGTAGTTGTTCGGTGTAATTGTGAATGGCGGTTATTTATAATTTTGACGATGTTAGATGTCCCCCCCAAGTAAGCCAACAATAATAAAAATAAAGTAAATACTTTAAAAAATTTTTTTTTTATATATAAGTTATTGTGCTTTGAGGACACATTTTTTCTTTTCAAATATAGTTGCTGCATACCCAAGCAACAAATACAAATTACATCTTGATGCAGGAGGTGTAATATAGTAAAATAAAATAAAATAAAATAAAAAAGAATATGTTTTGTATAATAATACAAATCCGGTAAAAAATTAAAACATTTTTTATAGTTATGTATTAATCTTTTCAAAATTATCTAAAATTCACAAAGTCACACGCCTTTCAGTTTATTTGTGATGTAAAAAATTTAATCTATAACGCGGTGCCATTCATTCAATCCCAATACATACATGCATATTAGTAGTGTGCATAATAGTATCGAATAGATATCCATAACTTTTTAGGTTCATGCTTAATATTCTCTGTTAGATACTTACTAAGGGATTCATCGATTTATTATTTTACACATAATCTATCTGTACTGTACAGTATAAATGGACGCATGTAAAATTAAAGAAACAGAAAGATTAATCGGAGCGCAAAGATTGTTAGCGGTTATCGCCGCGCACGCGTATTCGTCTATTTCGACCGACGCGGCGTGCGTTATTTCGTATATACTACCAGCAGATTGACGTTTGAGAGAACTTAAATTAAATAATAAGCTTTGAGACTTTAATCACGGTAACGGGAATTAGATTAGAATTGGGAGATTATTACTTATAACAAATTTATAGGCACTTTAATTCGCAAGATTTAGATATGCTAAACTCTGCTGGATTTCCGGGCTGGAGCCGTGTCCTTGTTCAAGCTGACGTTTCATCTACACTTGTAAGAGGCATCTGTCAAGACTGTTGCTGACCTGAAACTGGAGTTTCAGATCAACAATACTAGCAGCAGCCTTGAAGATGCCCTTTGCGAATGTGGACGAAACATCGACCGGAAGACGGTCCAGGACACGGTTCCAGCCCGGAAGTGCAGCAGTGTACACGCTTTATGCTTTTTATTTAAAAACCTAGCGCGTTAAACTTTTTCTTCCCTAAAGCGAAGGTGACACAGCAGCTTGGTTTGACTGTAATACTGCGTATCCTTCTCAATATAGTATTCCAGGTTTCTAACAAATTAATAATAAATTTTGGTGTATCCCACTTTTTGTGTAGACTTACGACTACGTTGCTAGTTCTCTTTTGTGGGTGCTTAATATCTTGAGCAATAGACGTCAAGGTTTCTAGGATTTCAGGATTTCAGAAAAATTTTTGAGAACTTCCTTCGCATTTGTTAATTTAGTTCGTGAATGAGTAGACTTAGAAAGGATATTGTACAGTTTCTAAGCCATTTAAAGAAAAAACACGATTTTACCACACTGTTATTGGTCAGTACTGTAAAATCGCTTAATGTTTTTTGTTCTTTGAAATGGCTCAGAAATTTATAGAATAACTTTTATTAAATTTAATGGGTACACTTCTATATTCGTCAGTCGCATCCGTAGCAGGAGCTACTGCTTCGAAGCAAACGATTCGTGTAGGTAGTTTGACGTTCATTACTATTATCACAAACCAAAATAAAAAATAAATAAGAGAAAATACTTATTACGGGGTGAGAAATTGAGGTTAATTTTGATTTCTATTATGCCCTTTTGTTATACTGGTTTTTTCTCTTTTCTCAGCCACAAAACTGTGTGGCCGTCCATGAGAAAACCCAGCTAGCGTTCGAAAACAAGGTTTTTCAGAATAAGGCCTTCAAAGTTATTAGCTGCATTTTGTCGAAATGCGCTAAAACTAATGTCATTTTCTACCTTTAATTTTTGACATCTTAAGACGGTTGTCTCGCGGATTATCACATATGGTCGTTACGAATTACTTTGTTTCAATAATATTAAAAGCGCTGTTTATTCACTAAACTATCCTTGAAACTGAAAATATTTCTTACAAAATGGTTATTGTTTCACAATTTTTGTTGATATTAGCTGTTATTTGTTATTAATTATTAGAAATAGTTAACAGAATAATTTAAAATATGCCATTCTATTTCATATTGGTTGTTTACATTGGTTTTTGTCGCAAATGTCTTAGTCAAAATTCTGTGACTCTTGCAATGTTTTAAATTTCATAAAGATATCTTCAATAGGTACTGAAAAAAAAATATTTACGTTAAGGATTGTCACCTCCATTTTTCCCTTACAATAGGGGTTAGGGATATGAGATTAATTGTACAGCTATTTTAGATAAAGAACAATAAAAACAAGGTAAGAAGTAATAACCCTTCATCAGTTGCGAGTGCAGTTTTAATATGCTTAACCGGCTAGACCCTTTGCTGTATTAGTATAACTAATACAATAATACTATATATAATTCTATTCAATTTTACTTTGAAGTTTTCAGTGTTATGTTGGTGAAAGGATACTGTTTAATTTATCTTGTAATAAATCCAGAATTTGAACTGTTTCTTGGGGGTCGTTACATCTTGGAAGCCCTTGCTGTTGATGTAGATTAACATGAGTTAAAATTTCTGGATTGATTGTTATTATTATTTATAATTATTTTTATTTATTATTATTATATTATTCTCCTAGCAAACGCTTCAGTAGTAACATTTTCCAAAAACTTTGTTTTTGCGGTGAAATTTATGAACTAGAAAATAATAAGTAAGTAAGTAACAAATTACAATACATCACAAATTATTGTTGAACACGCAGCTACAAATATAAATCCCATCGAACGTCTAACAACTTTCCAATCCGTTTTTCTCCCAGCCATCCTTTTATTTACCGAGAGAAAACGCAGGCACCGTGAACGAAGTATGTATAGACAAATAATTCGCCCCCAATTCGCCAACGTCTTCCATGCCAATTCTTCCCACTTCGAACGGCGCGACGTCCTCCGACAACGCTAACTTTTATTACACGCCCGGTTCGAGGAAATTTATGTCTTGTTTTTCTTTCCGCGAGTTAGTTCGCCTTTACGTTTCGATTTTTCTCACGCAGAGGGAGCGTCGAGCGGCCGCACGCTACCCAGTTGGTTTCAGCTGGTGCGCAGAAATCGGCAATTTATCCTCATAAACGCGCGGACGGTGATATATGTAAATTAAAGTTAGGCTAATTTTAATTTATGGCGTCTACGTCGGCTGTAAGAAAAATAAAAAGAACACCGAAAGAGTTCGTAACGTAAACGCGAGCGAGAAAGAAGTAAATAAAGAGAATAGCTTCTGCGAGGAAATTCTGCCGAGTAATGCCGAGATTTGTTTGCGTTATTTATAATGATATGTATTTACAGGATGATTGGATTGATGTGAAAATAATCAAAGATTAGTTATTGAATCTTCAGTAGTCGATTTAATATTAGGAATTTAAGAATCCGCTTCTAAAACCTAAACGATATAAGAAATGCGCTCTTTTGGACTAAGATTAGTACAATGTATGAAAAAGAAAGTGAAAACAATAAATATAATATACTTTTTTTCTGTGTAGACAATGATTTAGAGACAAATTTAGTAAGATTATTTACATAAATAAATTATATTGTTATAATTTATATTTTAATATGCATTTTTTTTTTTGATTTGAGATCCAATAAAAAAAGGGAACTTGTTATGCTTTAATATCTCGGTCAACAGTGGTCATCAATAATAATTTCACCAGTAGCATGGTGAAATTATAGGGAGTGGGATTCCGAGGCCTGTCTCTAAAGTGGATACATTCTCACCTTTCCGAGAGGCGCCAGTGCGTTGTCGGTTATGATGGTTCGGGTAATGAGCTGAGATCAGAGTGGTTTTGGATAATCCGTAGGGTTCTATCCTTGGCCCCTTTGCTGCCGTTGGATTGCGATCGCTTCATTTATGGATTTTATTTGAAGATTATTGTGTCACTAAATTAAGAATTAGACCCTGCAACGCCATCTAGCAGGGCAGTTTCTTACTTCTTGCTGATTCCAACGCATCTTTACCGTGATAGTCAAAAGTAATGTCTCATTTTTCGTTATTTATTTCCAAATTATTAATAATTCATTGTCCGTCAAAATAACTTTTCATTATTCGATTATTAGTTCAGCTTTCGTTCATTAAAACCTTTTCTTTTGCGTGAATTACTCCGCATTGGTTGGTTTGTTAGTGGCTTATTTGAGTAACATTGCATTTCCTGCTTCCGCCCTCTCGCTAAGCAAGGGAGACGCACAGGCTTCGTACCACCTCACACACGCGCTGTTTAAGTTGCTCCGTGAAAACTTTATTAGTTACCACGTTTGTTGTGGGATATTGTCACGTGAGGAACCTCCAATATCGAGTGCATTCTCTGTTTTACCTGGGCCGTCAGGAGAAGTGTTTAATTGCATCGGAATCATATTTTCCTGGAAAGGGTTTTACAAACAGTAGTGTCAAGCCGGCATTCGTTTAGTTTAATGGCGTCATCTTTAGGTCACTGGTAAGCTGACTTTTTTTTCGGTAGTTAATTTTATTAGTTATGGTAATCCGGTCCTGTCCTCAAGATCTATTTTGCTTTGATTTGAATATAGAGGGTGAAAGAAGTGCCTAGTTTGAACGATCAAATCCTGATCGTTGAATTGCACCTGCACCGCTACACGCGTACAGGAGAGCAAATTGGACCACGACTACAACAACAACGTAACGCGCTAAATACCCTCCCGGACGCATACACCGACACCCATCAAAGTTACCAGTTAAGTTTTATATATATTTTATTTTTCTTTCTTTTATTGTACCGAATTAAAATTTGAATTTATCTATAAAATCCTATCACGTGGTAAAGACCGTCATGCCAAAATTACTAACCTAGATTAAGATTTGAATTTATATTTCGTAAATACCATCATATTAATAACTTCACTTATTGCACGATCATTACCTATAATTTACATTACTAGTTAAGCATAGAGGTTAAGAGCGAACACCAATTGTGATCGTAACAGGTGTCAACCTATTATATCCTAAGATTCGTATTTCATTGTATTTTATTATTTTGCTTTATTTTTAACAAATATACAGTGTCACCCAAAAATTTGTGTTTTGAATAAATTATTTCGATCCGATGAGACCTTCGAGTTTGAGAGCGAACGAACGCCGTAACACTTTATTGTTTTTGTTATACGTGGGCGATCTCCCAAAAGTAGTACCAGATACCAGAGATAATAACGAGAGCGGGAGATTGTTCGGAATTAGTTGACGTATTCAAAAACAATTTAGCGCTCTTACAAGATTGGTTTAGGTATCATAACTTTCAGAAGATTAAGCTAATACAATTTAAGAACAGTGCGCAAGGAATCAGTGTTAAGCGAAATGATCAATCCCTTACCTGTGTTGACGATACTCCCTTCCTGGGAAACTGGACTCTCAACTTTCTTGAGGATTACTCATTGAACATTTATCAGGAAAACCTCTCGAGTGGTGTTAAGTGTTAAGGGTGATATCGCAGAGTCTGGACAGAGAGACGGCCCTTCAAGCTTATTATGTTATACGATTGATATTTGGCATCAATCGTCGTGACACCTGCAAACACATTTTTAAGAACTTTAAGATACTTACACTGCCATCGATTTATCTTTCCCTAGCTTCCTCATAGTCATAATACTAGAGGAATTGAGCACAGCTATTTATTACCACCAGTCACGCATTTAAGTAAGGTGCAAAGAACTGCATTGTTTCTATGTATAAAGATGTACAATAATTTACCTGACTCTTTAAAAGCCCTCCCACCATCGCAATTAAGTAAAAGTAAACTGAAGAGGTTTCTAATTCAAAATCTCTTTTATAAAATTACAGATATTTTCAGCAATAATATATTTTAATTGTTGTGAATATTAATCTACATATTATTAGCTACAATTTTGACTTTATGTACTTTACAAATTATTATTGAACGGAAAAACTTAGTTTCTATCTCTCGTTCATCTAATATTTACACCTTCTAATTAATATAGAATCGACGTTTTGTCAATCAGTGGTTGTCAAGTTAAATTACTAACAATTCTACTCCACCTTATCAAGTTTCACATAAATTTTGTTGTATCCTTTAAAGATTAAACTAGTTCCACGTTACCTCCTTCATTCTTCATATGATATTCTTTTCTTGACCATTTTTGCACTCTTGTGGATCTTGTAAACTGCATTTTTACAATTGACCATTGTAATCTGTAATCAAAATTTATCTGAAACTTGTTAAGGAGCAAAATTGTATCTTCCAGCCCCAACTGAATAATTCAATTTGATAATGTTAATCATCATTGATGAAACATCGTGTTTATTTATCGTGAAACTTAGTTTTGATTGTAAATCAAGAGTTACGAACCCTAATTTTGTTATATCAAGTTTGATAAATAATTAATAATTGAATTTTAAAACTTCCGCGAGTTTCTCCCATTTGTATCCCCTAACCGTGAGACAGCATGTTAATTAGAAGTATTTTCAGTGTGTCTAGTTAGTCTATGCCAATTATTTTACATTATCTTTAGCATAAACCATAAGCCAATAATTTAATAAGAAATGTTCAAATTCGATCGGTTCAAATACAATGTTAATATTAATCTTGGTATTGCAAACTAGACTATTTTGTCAAAATCTTATACTACATGTTTCGGCATCAATCTAAAGATAACGCCGTTAACATCATAAACCAGCAAATTCTATAAAAATCCCTCTGTAGCTCATTCTAGGAATAAACACCCTTCATCATACGAACAGCTGTTTCCTGTAGGCAACAAACAGGAACACATTAAGCACATAAATTTTAGAATTTTTGTTAAATCTCCAATGCTGTTGTTTTAAATATCAAGGCTTTAACGAAAAATAAGAGCTTATTTTAAAAATGCGCGCTGCATTATTTTTACGATTTAATAGTGGATATCAATGCATAAAAGTATGAAACTTCAGAAATGGTTGAAATTACATGATTATTTTTCTCAGTCTAAAAACAAACTCGGTATTCAAGTCAAATAGAAAATCTTACTTACACAACGTAAGTGTTTTCTTAGTCCCCACCGGCCTATAAAAATAGAATCAATTATTTTGACAGTATTACAGTTAAGTTCTAATCATTATTTGGTTCTGATATATAATTAAGTAAAGGACATCCTTTCACATATACCAAACCAGGGCAACTGTTTCAGTATTGATGTCCTTGTTGCTGTTTGCCCAGACGTTGGATTGCTGTTTAGCTAGGGCAATTGCTACAATGTCGCTGGCAGATTCTGGTCGTTGAAGCTATTGCGTGCCGCCCATTCTTGCGAGGAAGTCTGCTTTCTAATCTCCTTAAGTGAGTGAGTGCACAAATATACTGATTAAGAATAAAATATTAACCGCGTTCATTGTATATTATGTAGCATGCTTTCACGAGTTAAAAATCACTTTCGAGTTGCATTTCTGTGCCCATATTGTTTTCTAACATCACACAAACTGGTATTTGCGCCAAAAAAGCTAGCCAAAAATCGAAATTACAAACATTTTGGTCTGATAAATCATCATGTGTTGTCCTTACCAATATGAGACGGATTTTATTTAATCCAATCTCATTCTGCAGTCAGTAACATTCAATTTTCATATTCCTTCCTATTTTCTCGTCTCTCTACTAACGAGATTAAATGTAATCTGCTTAACCGTACGTGCGTACGCGCACTACCTCAATATATCTTTTGATATAGTAATAACAACACAATGGGCCAATATAACGCAATCGCATACTCGCATAATTAAACGGATACCGAGTTAGTTTACAACAATGAGCGCTCCGAGAACAAGTTTCGCTCTGCGTTCGCCGAAGCTCACGGCTCTGGGCTTGTTACTTGTTATTTCATCAGCAGACTTCCAACGTTCACGTGTTCACGACTGGGGCACTGCACCGGTAGGCGCGTTCCATTAATAAAATCCCTCTCTATAACTTAATATAAGTTACGATGGGATGAGCGCATAAAGTCGAGGGAACAGTGCAGACGATCGCATAGTCGGGCACACTAGGAAGGGTTGTATTATGTGTAGTATACGAAATTGTTTTAATATGGTCTTATGAACTGGATAGACATATATGGAATTTCAAACAATAATAACTATAAGCATTGCACAAAATAAATATCTGAATTAAATAAAGCCATCTAGTAACTTCTTTTATGTATGACATGCTCGTATCCTGTATTTTCTAAGGATGTCGCTTCAAGTTAAAAAGCTGGTCATGAGCTTGTCGCTGATTTGGTTGGTTTTAGGCGCCTTCTCACTTCCAAATACTTTGCTCGAGATAATTCTTATAAGGAGTTGAAGTTAAAATTTCTATTTTATTTTTTCATGTTTTTTTTTTTTTAGACTTTATTATAAGAAAGATTTAATTCCTGAAATTAATGGCTTGCTAGTATTGAACGAAGGTGTTCAACCCACGATTATTGAGAGTTGTTGCTAAAGCTTAGGTGGATTGGATCCACCGTGAGGACTGCAGTTTCATCGGCGTTATAAATATTATTGGGATCAAAATTCTATTTTAGGGCAAACTGATACGTTTTCACGCTTTTTAACACCGTTTGTCATTTTTCTTCAAGACAGCGGTGTCTTCATCGAGAAGAGAGACAGAAACAAGGATAAATTGGGAACATGTCATGCAGTAGACAAGTAAAAGGATTGTTCATTTGTCTAAACAATAACAAAAAGGAAGTATTTACAGTCGGAAACAACAAAAGTAAACTGGGGTTGACCGATAGCATCAGAAGTAAGTCAATAATCAAGAGGCAACTCTATGAGGAAATGTTAAAGAATGATGTAGAAAAAAGTTTTAAGTAAAGAGCTTTCAGTTGTCTGATTTTTGTAAAGGGAAACAAGTACTTTCGGTTTTAAATGCTTTTTTCATAGGATTTGGACTTTCAACAACAGATATATAAATAATAAATATCACGCCAATTACGCAAACTTTCGCTCTACGCCCGAGGTATTCGTTAGAGATTTCGAATGCTATACACACTTTGAACAATACAATGGCGGCGAGCAGAGATAAGGTGCAGACGTCTCTTTTGAATTTTGTTCTTCAGTCTTGGTCGGTACTCCTGACACATGTCATAAATTTATCGTTTTCAAGTTTAGAATATTCCGGAACAACTGAAAACACTATAATAAACCCATTATAAGAATATATCGAATCTATCGAAGTAATAGAAAAACTAATGTATAGTAGATGAAGAGCTTTATTAATGTGCATGGTATCCTCAGTAACTACCAAAAACGACTACATAAGAGGGAGATCGACAACAAGAGCCATATATCATTTGTTTTTAAATGTTACAAACACCATTAACGAAAAAGACAAAGTTGCTAGTTATTCATGGATCTATCGCTAGCTTTCGATTGTGTTCACCATAATCTTCTACTTGGAAAAGCTGAACGAATGGGATTCCGTGGTGTTGGACTTGATTGTATGAAATCATACCTGAGGACAGAAAACAGTGGGTGATGGCATGTGACAACGATGGTAGTGAAATATCATCAGAATGGAGGAGAACAGATTATGGAGTACCACAAGGATCCATACTGGGACCCCTATTGTTTATACTTCATATTAAGGACTTACTTGAAGTGGCCGGGCATCTGACGGTTCTGTTCGCTGATGATTGTTCGTCGGTCGTTCGGAGAAGGGGGGGGTCTTCAACTGCGGTGGTGGAGTCCACCGAAGAGCAATTTCAATGACTGGTTCGTCGCAAATTACCTGAAATTAAACATTTCAAAAACAAATTTATTACACATCAACAGTAAAGAAGAGCTAAATGTGCTAATAATGGTCAGGTACTAACCAGTTCATCGACGGTCCGTTTCCCGAGTCTCGACATTGATTCCTCCCTGTAATGGAAGTCGCACGTGAGCAGCCTAGCAAGACAGTTATGTGTGCATAAATATAGACTGAGAGTGTTATGCCGTACGGTTGGTGTTGCGACAACTTTGAATGTGTATCACGTGTGTGTTTACTGACAAAAAATAGATAATAAAAATAGTGGCAGCAAACTTTATAACTAGTTGTATTATAATTATATAGACTGCATATTTTTTTCTAATAAACAGTAATATATGTATGCATACTATTTATTAGATAATGTATAATTTTCCCCGAAGTAATGCCATTGATTATATTTATAATACGTTGTAATATCTACTTTTCTCCGTGTTGTCTCAAGACTTCGGTGTGGCATTATGTTTTGGGCAATTTCAGTTCAAGAGGATAGATTGTTTAAAATACAAAAAGCCTGCAAACGTACAGTTTTTCATCTAAATAATGGAGAAACATATAAACGTTTCTTTAAGCAAAGCAAATTACTTACCTTAACATCAATCTTTGTTCTTGAATGTACAATTTTTGTAAAAACAAATTATGAATATTTTTTTTAGGAATACGAACTGAATCATGGCTGTAACACTAGAGGGAGTACTAGTCATTATCTATTACCACCATTTAACAAAAATCCAAAATACTTATTTTTCAATCTGTAATATCTTGGCAGCACTTGACTTACCGACTGTGCAAACAAAAGCAAAACATTTGACAACGGATTAAGAGAAGAGGCTATCCACCAGCAAGTGGAGAACAGCACCTACTGAGATAAAACAATGGTGCGCGGTTTGATCCCATCCGGCGTTAGCCAACTTTCCACTATTGCCTATTTACGATAATTCGTAAAAAGCTTCTTTGGACCTCGAATTCTCCTCATTGAAATGACAAATTTATTAAAATTGTAAGCGAACCAGTCATTTCTTGCTTGGCAATGATGTAGCAATTTTTCGGACACTTTATCGATGCCAACCGCAGTAGTTTTCTTCAGGTCATATATTATTTGCGTTTCTTCGTTGGCGTTTGTTGAATACAGATTACAAGATTCTCGTCGATTCCTTACATCCGAATGATTGCTGAAATTTGTTGAAGGTTGATTGTCACAAAAGAGGCTAAAATACATATTCATCTCCGTATGTATGTATGAATGGAAGGTGATATTACACTGCATCCTAAGAGATTTTTTGTGTCCTCTATTCTTGTTGTTTTACAACAGGCCTTCCTTTCGTATTCCTTTCAGAAAGTGTAGGATATCAGAAGGCCCCAAGTTAGGTAAATTTTCCTCTTCGATTTCACATGCTCTCAGGTGCAACGCCCTGATTTGATATGTGAATATTGTTCTTATTCAATTTGATACATTCTCTAAACCTCTTCTGGTTATAGGTTCCCAGAAGAGTTTTATCTTGCCTCATTCTCTGGAGAATGTCCCAATAATTGGATTTTTTCTGTTCCATTATGTTCCATGTTACTTATCCCGCAAAAGTTCAAGCCCTACAAATGGTATTCCAGCCCCTTGTTTTGGAAATGTTATCAATTATTTCAACTCCTTCCACTTCTGTGTAACCTGTAACCCATAGGAGGGTTATTTTATTCTTTTTGTTTAGATCGTTTAATTTCCCTGGGCAATTCCAGCCCATCTTGGAACTGATTTCATGTGAGCTTAGCGCCTTGATGACTGCTTGATTATTAGACATAATGATAATCTCCTGGTTGCGGTAATTACTGTCAATATTAAACTGAATGCATCTTTCAATGGCGTATATTCTCGTTTGAAAGCTACGATGTATTTGAAGCTAAGTCCATATATCCCTATTCCAGCTCCCTCTGCCATTTTGAAGCCATCAGTATACTATTTGATGATATTTCTACTCAATTTCAAGTTGGTGTTTTGATCCCACTCGCTCTGGTTCTTTAACAAAGTTCATTCTGAGTGCGGTTCTTTTTGGCCATGCCCTCCACCGCAATGTGGAGAGGGGTAAGATCCAATACTACGTCGACAGCTGCTGTTGGGCAGGTTCTCACAGCCCCAGTTATGCATACGCATGCTAACCTTTGCACTTTCGAGAGGTTAATTCTTGCGGTGGCCAGATTAGTTCTTTTGCTCCAAGCTACTGATGCATAAGTGTGGATCGGTCTCACTATCGCTGTATACATCCAGTGTTTTTGGGTTTCATTCCTAATTTTTTTCCTGTAAAACTTCTGCACACCATCAGGGCTTTTCTGACGTTGTTGGTTAATTCGTGTTTGTTCAGAAATGTTTATTACTATAACACAAGAGTGGCCTAGGGTTTACTACATTCTCTAATTTATGTTTTGCCCATCCATTTTTATAGTTTTGAGATTAGATTTCCTTTTCTCAATACATGCTACTAATGCGGTCTTAGTGGAGTTAACATTAGGTGGAATGCATAAAGCGTAGTAGATTCTGTTGCTTCACTAAAAAGATCTATTTCGTTGCATTTACTTTACTCCATGGAAGAATCTGCTTCACCCAAGAAGAACATACTACACTGCATGGCACAACAGAAGTATCTACTACTGACTTGGAGTATTTATGTTTTGTGGTGTGCGCGTCACGTGTCACAAGAACGTGTTATTAAATTCTATTTACACTTTCATATTTCACAATCACTTAACTAAAATCGCCTAAGCTTCAACTACTAGATACTTCTAAAGCGTAGTACCTTCTTCTATGTAACATGCACATAGCAGCATATGCTTCAAAGACTAGTAAATGCTTCGTTAATGTAGTAGAAACTTTTGAAATGCTGTACATACCTGCAGCATTAGCATTTACTACGTTTTATGCATTCCACCCATTCAGTCCCACCGATTGACACCATTTTCTCGTAAAGTTAAGTCCTGTTTGTTTACGTCGCAGTTGGTATTATCAAATTTGCCTCTTGCGTGTATGAAAATATCATCACCATAGCCTTGACCAGGTATGCCTAGATCAATTAGCCCTCATAAGAGTTCATTTGCTATTAGGCTTCACATAAGTGGCGATGTAACTCCTGCTGTAGGCTTCCTCTGGGGTTACTAACCGAGATTGGATTGCTTTTTTGACAAACGCGTGAGGAGTATTGTCAAAAACGCCCTCTTGGTGTAGAAAGGCTTTTTTATTCGTCAGAATAGCTTGAATTCGAATCATCTGCTCCACTAATGCAGTGTCAGTGGATTTGCCCGTTTTGATAGGCACGTGCTGACAGGGGTGCTACGGATCTCCGTGAGTTCAGCTATTATGTCATTTTGTTGGTTTCTCAATATTACGTCATTCCACGTAATTCTTTTATGTGTTTCCATGTGGTCTATATTTGGTTATTGGAATTTGTTATTTATTGAATAAAGTTATGTTTTTTGGAGCATCGATTTCTTCTTTTAATTTTTTTTTTTTGCAGAATATTGTATTTCTATTTTTTCTAATTCCACATTGTAGCATGACTTAGTATAACTTTTACTTGACTTATCATCGTGTCTCAACTATTCTTTGTCTTGTTCTATGTCACTTTTTTGCACTGCATAAATCCAGAACAAAGTAATATGCGCTGATAATGAAATTAACGATAGAAATAAAAATATTTTTCTATATTAAAAAAATCTTTATATCTATACACTTAGTTAAATAAATTGACGTTGAAACCGCATCAATCCATGCGTATCACGTATATACAAACTGACACATGCGGGAACTCATACACGTTTTCGGACCGTAAAATGCGAAAGCGTTCGACTGCACGTAACGCCAATGTAATCCATAATTTTAGTTATTGCATATTTCACGACCGGATTGATTTAGATATATCGGTTTTGTCCGTGGCTATACCGCAGGTTTTAATATTAATAAAACACGCAGACTGTGGTGGTATGGGGCATGGCGGTAGGAATGTTGAATTGCCTGAAATTCGTGTAACTAAAACGTAGAGAGAAGAGTCGTTGTTTTGTTTCGGGAGCGTTCGCGGTAAATAACAATTTTAGGGGAATTACCGTCGCGCATACATTTTACTTTCTAACAAATCCGTGGCCGCACTGGACATCATAAATAATGCGGTGGGATAACAGGGTCGAGTGGAATATACGGCTTGATATAAAGGATATAATATAGAAGAATGTGATTTAAAGCTTTTTGTGTTTTTTTTTTATTATTTAGAGCAGGAAAAAATATGGAAATTCTTTCAAGAAGCTAATGTATGCAATGGACGAAGAAACTTAACGCCAGCATAGTTGGTTCAAATTGTATAACGTGCCACTATTAGGGAAATTTTGGGGAATTAATTTTAAACATTGATAATTATCGCAGCTTAAACAACTGCTAGGAAAGCTCTCTGTATTTCCTATCTTCACATTGCGTATGAACGGCCGTATGACAATTTGCGGTGACAATTGCAAACGATAGCTCTGATAGTAACGGCCCTAAACAGTGGTTTCCTTCGTACGTTCTGCATTTTCAGTGATTCTCGTTGCCTCTATATTTTCGCCGTTACAATTCATTCAATTTCTAATTCCTTACGCGATAAAACAAATGTCGGTAAATAAACCCGTCAATTCGGGTTATAAATACTAAATCAAAACGATTAAACTAATGAATTCGTATTTTAAAAACAGACAGAAATAAACTCCCAAATTCGTGCTTATGTACAATTGCGTTATACATGATCTTTATTTCGCAAAACTGCAATTAAAACCGAAACTCATGATAGATATCGACGCATGAATTTGTATGTCGAGAAAAAACGGAAATT
Source organism: Protaetia brevitarsis (assembly GCA_004143645.1). Lineage (NCBI taxonomy): Eukaryota > Metazoa > Arthropoda > Insecta > Coleoptera > Scarabaeidae > Protaetia > Protaetia brevitarsis. Next base: position 112,447 of record RXPK01000083.1, on the reverse strand, counting down.
ATCAGCCGTAGGTCGACCCTTTAACGTAACAAAAGGAAAAGGTGAAAGTCACACGAGGTACAGCCATAGACCGACGCTGAAGAGCAACGAACGAGAAACAGAAATTATGCCGGTTGCAGCTGTAGGCCGACGCTCTAACGTCACAAACGAAAAACAGAAGTCACACGAAGTACAGCTGTGGGCCAACGCTCTAGTGCAACGAAACGGGAACCAGCAGTTACACGAGGTGCAGCCGTAGGTCGACGCTCAAGCGCAACGAACGAGAAAGGGCAATTACACCAGGTGCACCGGTAGGCCGATGTTCTAACGTAACAAAGCGAAAATAGAAGTCACAAAAGTTACGGCCGTGGACCGACGCTTTAGTGCATATGTGGGCAACAACCGGCCCGCTGTAAGATTTGATCCGTCCCGCGAGACATTTTGAAAAACCCAATTAAAAAAAAAATATTACACTACTTACTCATAATCACTCCAAATGAGGAAGATCGAGTGATATGGGGTTTGTCGCTTGCTCCTACGGGATCAAGTGAGCGAGCAAGCCGAGTGGCGGCGATCATCAAAGAGTGAAGCGGCAAACATTAAAGCCTTTGATGTTTGTCGCCTCACTGGCGGCGCAACAAAAGATTATAGCTTCCCAAATGTTCTACACTACACGATTCTAGATCATTCCTTCATTTTTCCTATATAAGTGGGTGGATGGCCCGAACTTTAGTTCAGTTCTATTTAAGCTACCGAGGTGATAACTTCGACAAGCGATATTCTAGCGAACTGCTAGTGCCGTCAATTTGCTTTTTGACTTTGTGTGCATCTTGAATGCTTACGAATTATATTTTGTTATTAAGTTTATCGAACGAAAAGTAAACGAAAATGATGTCTGGTGGAAAGAAACGAAACGTAGATGCAGAGGGTCGCCAGTTTCAAGAAAAATGGACTAAAGAATTCTTTTTTATCTTGCACAATGGTAAGCCTATTTGTTTGCTGTGTAATGAATCCATTTCAGTGATGAAAGAATTCAATATAAAGAGGCATTACTCAACTAAGCATCCTATGCTGCACTCACTGACAGGACAAATAAAAAAAGACAAAATCCAGAAGCTTACCGCAAATTTGGAAAAACAGCAGCAAATGTTTCATAAACAAAAAACACAACTTCATAATGTTGTGAAAGCTAGTTTTATAGTTAGTTCAAAATTGGCAAAGTCATTAAAACCATTTGCCGAAGGAGAATTTATCAAAGAGTGTATGTTAGAAGTTTGCAGTGTTTTGTGTCCTGAAAAGAAAAATGAATTTGAAAGAAACAGTTTGTCAAGAGGAACTGTTGCCCGACGTATAGAAATGATGGCTAATGATATAAAAACAACTTTGACTGACCGTATGGCTACTTTTGAATCATTTTCCATAGCATTAGACAAGAGCACCGATTTGTCTGACACAGCTCAACTGGCTATATTTATTCGAGGTGTTGATAAACAGTTCACTGTTACTGAGGAATTGCTTGCTTTACAACCGCTAAAAGGAACCACTACAGGAGAGGACATTTTTAATGAAGTTGAAAAGGTATTCACAAGTTTTGGTTTGCCATGGTCAAAATTAGTTGGCGTATGCACAGATGGTGCACCTTCTATGGTCGGCTTATGTAAAGATTTCATCGGAATTTTGTATGAAAAAGCAACTGAATTAAATGTGCAAAAAGATGATTTGACAATCCTTCATTGCATTATCCACCAACAGAACTTATGTTCTAAGTCCATTCGACTCCAGAATGTAATGAATGTGGTAGTAAAAACCATCAATTTTATTCGATCCCGAGGGCTTAACCATCGTCAGTTCAAGGCGTTTCTGGATAAAATATCAGCCGAATATGACGACGTAACATATTATTGTGAAGTCAGATGGTTAAGCAAAGGAAAAATGCTGAAACGGTTTTACGAGCTTAGAAATGAGATAGCAGATTTTATGCAAATAAAAGATAAACCACTATCTGAATTGAGTGACCGAAAATGGATATGTGACTTAGCATTTCCGCTCGACCTTACAGGCCATTTGAATGATTTAAATTTGAAACTTCAAAAACAAAGACAGTTAGTAAATGATTTGTACAGCCGTTTGAAAGCGTTTCAAAACAAAATCCGCTTGTGGGAGGCACATTTGCTGTCTGGTAACAGTTACCATTTCAGCACGCTTTCTGCGTATGAAAATACTGCTTATGCTCAATATGCTGAAGAACTCAAGTTACTGTCGGAGCAATTTTCGAACAGATTTAGCGATTTTAAAAACATGGAAGACAGTTTCAATTTATTAGCTACACCAACAAAAAGTAACGTACAAAATGCTCCAATACACTTGCAAATGGAGTTGATCGAGCTTCAAGAAAACTCACTCCTAAAATCTAAATTTGAAGACGTAGAGTTGTGCGATTTCTACAAAAAATATCTCGAAGAAGACCATTTTCCGGAGCTTAGAAAATTCGCAAGAAGATTGATTTGTGCGTTTGGCAGTACTTATAAATGCGAACAGTTCTTTTCAATGATGAAAGTTAATAAATCAAAACATCGTACAAGGCTGACTGACGATAATTTGGAAAATTCTTTACGTCTTTGTATCAGTGGAATTCATCCAAACATCGATGGATTAGTTTCCCACATTCAAGCTCAAGGGTCTCATTGATTTCGTTGTCGCTATTTAACTTTCGTAGTTTGTAATAATTCCAAATTTCACGATTTAATTATAATGTTGTACCTATTTTTTTTCATTTCATTTTCTTATTATTGTACAATGCCTAATTGCGGGAGGAAGTGTTTCCCACAGTCTGAAAACATGGAATTTTAAATATTCTGCTGAAGAACTCGGAGAAAGCTAGGGAAGATCCGAAGTCGTACAGGCCGATTTATTGCCTTCTGCCCTCGTTGGGTAAGTTACTGGAGAGATTGATGGTAAGGAGATTGGTATGGTACTGGAATTTGGCAGGCGGGATTTCGGCCAATCAGTATGGTTTCACGCCTGGCCGTGGTACTGAGGATGCGATATGTTCTGTTGTGGGGCTGGCTAGGAATGCGACAGCTAAGTATGTAGAAGGGATATTTATAGACATTTCTGGAGCCTTTGACCATCTTTGGTGGCCTGCCATTTTTCGGCGGTTGCGTGAGATCCGGGTACCGCTGAATCTCTACAGGATGTTCCGGAGTCATCTGGAGGGACGTGTAGTGGAGGTAGGATCGGCGACTGAAACAGTGCGGCATGGGGTTTCTAAGGGCTGTCCACAGGGGTCGGTCCTCGGGCCGATTCTGTGGAATCTAGTGTTCGATGAGACCGTTAGGCCGGCTACTGGAGATACCGGAATTAAGGTGGCCTACGCGGATGATCTGGCCATTATTGTCCAGGGGCAGAGCAGGAAAGACCTGGAGGACAGGATGCAGGTAATGGTGGACAGGGTTGTTGAGTGGACTGCAGCGAATAAGATGAACTTATCCGGGCAGAAAACTGTTGGAATTTTGCTTAAGAGCAAACTGGATCGGGGAAGACCGCCGAATGTTCCACTCCCGCATAGGTCGTTGAGATGGACCAAGCAGGTTAGGTAGCTTGGTGTTGTCCTGGATGCGGGATTGACATTCCTACCCCACGCGAGGTTCTCGAGGGATAAGTTGAAATCAATAGAGGGTAAGTTCCGTAGGGTGGTGAGGGGGGAATGGGGCATTAACTCCAGGATAATGAGGAGCATCTACAGGGGTGTGTGTGTACCGATACTCACCTATGGTGCTGCGGCGTGTTGGGGTCGTGCTTCTGGGAACCACGTGTACAGGACTCTTGCTGCTGGGGTGAGGCCATTCCTCCTGGGAGTGACCAGGTCTTCTAGGACGGTTTCCAACGATGCGCTGCAGGTGTTGGCTGGGCAACTTCCGTCTGATCTGGTAATAATCAAAAAGGGTATCAATTGCAACATCAAGAAGCGACAGTTGGTGCGGCTTTGGGAGATGACGATTGATGGCGCATCACGTACTGATGGTGAGGTGCAGACGTTACTGGGCGATGTGGAGAGGCGGCTCTATGACGAGTGGCAGAGAAGATGGGATGTGCACCCGCGGGGTAGGGTGACGTATGGATGGATGCCGTCGGTTGTCGATCTCGAACCTATCAGACAACTGAACATGAGTTACGCTTTGGCTGGTTACCTTACTAGACATGGGGATAAGCTTAACAGTCTTGGGCTGGAGGAAAATCCGTGCTGTTTCTGCGGACTCAGGGAGACTTGGAGCCACCAGCTGTTGGAGTGCGACCTGTATGACGATATCCGCCTAGAGGTCTTGGGGGAGCCGGTACGGATAGCTCAGGAATACCTTACGGCGAATCACGACGTGCTGAAGCTGCTGGGGAGGGGGATCCTGGACCGGAGGAGAGAGTTTTTCGCAACACAGTGATCAATCTAAATAATATAAGACAATAAAATGTATTGTTATTTTTAAACTATGAATATTAATCAATAGGATAGGACATATATACACGGTGTAGCTTACTTATTATTGTTTGGACCAGTTATGTAAATAACACTATATATTATAAGTTTTCTGCGGGGTGTGGGCTGACGCCCGAGTACCCGCTTGCTGTATTCGTATTGTTGAGATAATAAATTGAATTGAATTGCACTTAGGATTGTACCTTCGCATCACTATGCGAAACAAATGTAACTATTAAAGTAAATCCCTCGGCTCGCATTTGGTGCGTTGATATGAACGCTCGCCAACAATGATATGTGTGAGGCGAACTGCAAAGTGCGGTGTATCGTTAAAGATGTATTCTAACAAACTAATGCAGCAGATATTCTATCCCTGTAACTCATAGTCGGTCAAACAGCCTGACACGATAAAGATTGTTATCCGGATCCGAAAAATTTTAGAACCGATTTGTTTAATAACAACACAACACACCTATTCTGTTCAATGATCCTCATTTGTGCTCTAATTTGATGACTTATTTCATGGATTCGCTTTATTTATTTACCAATTTACTGTTTGTCATAGTTCCCCATTTCTTTATTTAATTAATTTACATACACTATTTCCGATGATTCGGCTCCAGAATTGTGACATGTACTCATTAGGCGCAGCCCAATTGCAATTCCAACCGCGTGCCAGCTCCCAGTCTTCGTGCCCGCAATATTAGTACGGCACCGACGATAGACCGATAAGGAGAGCGGCATTCTACGTTACCGACGAGACGCTCCTTCAGTCCTCTATCTATTTCTCTCACACTGCCACCGCCACGACTATTACTAACTGCTCTAGACGGTAATTCAATTGAGTCTACCGTCCGCCCCACTTTTGCGGGCACTCATTTAGCTCTGAAATTACCTATCGGAAGTTCGTAGATTGGATAATTAAGTCTTCGAAAAATTTATCGGAACTTGTTTCTGGTAATATTACGGTCTGGCTGGCAGACGGTTGAATATAAATTACTTTCTGAGTGTATCTACCGGTAATCTGATGTAAGTATATGGGAGTTTGCGCGGAAGCGTCGGACATGGTGAGTCTCGTTTTAGATTTCGAAACACGTACTACGTATTAAAGAGATTTCGTCCTGATAATTTCGAAAATTGGTGCTTTCTTTTCCCTTTTCGCTGCAACGAGTTGAGAATATGATTGGGTGCATTAGAATCGGGTATACATGAAATATAAGATGAAGTTAGTAGTTATAATTTAGATAGACATCTACACTGTTGAAAATATTACGGTGTTGGCGTTAATTTTGCGCTAGTCACATGTTTTAGTGTTGATTTTTCCAAACTTTGCCAGACGAGTTGACTACGCGTATTTGATACAACAGAAATTACTAGAATTTCGTGTGAATTCTTTGTTCAGATATGAGGATTGACTATTTTTGTAGACATTCAGAAGCGTCAACCAATTAGAATTTTTCCCTCGGATAGAAATATAGAAACCCCACCTATTCTAATACAGTATTGCATTATACGCACCACCTGCATTGCACGTGTATCTGTTTTCGTGTTTGATTCTCCGTATTAACATATCCCAACAAACCACCAAATGTGACTGACTTGCAAAGTGTAACCTCGTGTTATTAAACGTTAATTCCAGTGGGCATAAAAAATTTCAACATCTTAAAGATGTATTGGGAACATCTATTTACGCAATTAGTTTAGACTTGAATCAAATAGCATAAACATTCACTTAATTTTATAATGGTTCTCAAAAAATCATTTTAAAATTGGTACGTTTAGTTGAAACCAAAACTTGTGAATTAGTGGTTTTGCATATTTATAATTGAGAAAACGTCTTAAAGAGAGAATATTGTAGCACTAAGAAATAGGAGTTGCATATTAAAAAGACGTTGTGTTGTAGAAAATGGTGTTAAAACACCCAATAGATCGCATTAATTTAGTTAAACAGCTAGTAAATTTGTCTAGTCTAGATCAAATAAAATGTGACTAGAAGTATTTTATAATTCCACGTGTCAGTTGGACAAAATAACCTCTTAGCAATAGACAATACTTGACTATCTTCGCTCGTCAAATTTAAACTTCTATAGTTCTCGACAAAATAACACGAAAAGAGTGTGGACCTCTCCTGACTATTAAATTAGTCAAAAAAGTGTTAAAATTTTCAACAGTGTATTTTTGCTTGACATTAGAGCGTCGATTGTGCTTCTATGAATGGTAAAAAATCACTTCGGTCGTTGTAGTGTAGCTTGGAACCATGTATACAGCTTCTACAAGGATTTTGGCCAACTATTAGTAACTTTGTTATTATTAATTCTACTTGTCTGTTCAGGTGTATCATTGACCTGCATGGTTCCGTCGGTCATTTGAAACCTTAAAAAACTACTTGCACAAATTGCTAGTACCTGTTTGTATAATACAAAAGCAACAATTTGTTATTCTTTAAAACCTGGAATAACTTCCATAAAATATTTATTTATTTTTATATTTTACACTATGGATAAAAGTATGTACAGGGTGGGCAAATTTCGATGTTTTTATAGGGTACAGACCAAACGGTAATAGAGATAAGAAAAGTAAGCAGAAGGTTACGATCTCTTTTTTGAGTTTGGCTTGGTGATCCAAACAGATTGAAGCTAACTTGTTCGAGCGAGGTGGCCACCGCACGGGTTCGTTAGTGCCTATCCAATTATTACTAAAATTTGTATTGAGACCAATTTGAGTATTTGTTTTAAAACTTTAATTGGTTTTGCGTTTTATTGTATACATTTGCTCGCTCTTCGTTCATGTGCTATTGTTTAAATGAATAAAGTATTCCATATCATAATTCTCATAGTTTATATGTGTTTGTAGATGTATAGATAATATGACTATGCTTGCACTAAATAATTAATGTCAATGATTAATGACACTCGCATACTTGGCTCGGTGTAAGATACTTTTGGTGACGAAAATTGATTTTTTTTTAATTGTGACGTATTAGAAAGTTAGATATATATCAAACTATATATAGATATATGACGGGAAAAAAATGCAACTCAATTACCTAAAGATATACAGGATGTTCCATTAAAAAAAAAAACTTTTGCAAATAATTCGTATAATAATAAATTTCAAAAAGAAGCAAGCATGTCAGTGTATTCTTCATAGAAAACAACATAAAATATATGTGAACATATTTTCTCTATATATTATGGTATCGGACTTATAACGATTGAAAGAAAATGGCTGATTTTGCAAAACGCCTGGTATATCGGAAACTAAACAAGTTAGCTTCAATCTGTTTGGATCACTAAGCCAAACTCAAAAAAAGAGATCGTAACCTTCTGCTTACTTTTCTTATATCTATTACCGTTTGGTCTGTATCCTATAAAACATCAAAATTTGCCCACCCTGTACAGGGACAGGATTAGACATGGCCACCACTGGCCAACACGTTTCCACAAATAACACACAGACCAGCCAGGTTCTGTGAATCCCATATAAGTAACTTTCCTCGTACAGTAGTTTTATAGGAACAATGGCTGACATGGTACCGCAGATTCAGAAATAATTTAGGGCCGGTTTATTCATCTCTGAGTAAAGTGCCAAGTTGTGTACTTGACAGATTAGCGCAACTAAACGTTTATTCACCTTTGAGTAGCAGTACTCGTCGAGTAAAATTTCCTTATTGGCCGGATATTTTACTTGACAGCTCATACACCGATTAAGATGTTATTTGACAGTTTGACATTTGTTAAGTCGTGTTTGAAGGTTAGAAAACAATATATGATGGCTTTTCCAAGTAAAAGATGGAGATATTTGAAGAATATGAGGACCTATTTATCAAAGAAGAAATGGAAATTGTTGATCATATTAATCGGGATTGACGTACTTATATCACAGTAGCAGATTTCGGAAGGATACACAAGAGTACTGCCGCAAAAATTATAAGAAAAGTTACCGTTGCATTAGCGCGTTCAAGAACAACGTTTATTCATTTGCCTGAAACGCCACATGATAGAAATGAAATAATAAATAAATTTTATAAAATGTCACGTTTTCCAAAAGTTTTGGGAGCCCTTGACGGCACACATGTGCGAATCCAATCGCCGGGTATAGCATAAATAAATTATAGAGTTATGTATACATAGTTACAACCTGTTTTACAGGTGGTGCAAATGCAGAAATGTATAGAAATAGAAAAGGTTATTTTTCTATTAATTTTTTATTAATGTGCAAATGGTCTGTGATGCTTCTAATAAAATTATTGATATCGTTTCTTGTTGGCCTGGATCGGCACATGATACAAATATTTTTGTTTAATTCACTTGTTAGGACGCGTTTTGAAGCTGGAGAAATGGGAAATGGACTACCTTTTGGATGATAGCGGTTATCCTGTATTGCGTGTGAAAATAATGACATTCTGTTTGATGTTGGAGAAAATGTGGATTTAGATAATATTGGTGTTGGGCAACAATTATTTTAAGGGCATTCTGTATTCTTAGAATGAGTCCGAAAGCATTAAATTCTGCGGTAACCTTTCACCAAGTTAACTCTTTCTCTTGCCATATGTATGCATCAGTTTTTTTATTTTCAATTACTGAAAATAAAAAAACTGCTTTAGTATAGTCTCGACCAGTCGATTTGTCTCCTCAAAGGTAAAATTTGACGATCTGTCACGTTTAGCAGCAGTTCGCTTCATAATGAAATCAAATTATAGATCCTGCAATGAATATATGTAACTTCCTGTATGAATACAATTCAAACTTACCTTAAACAATACTATTCAAACTAAATTAATAATAAACTCGCGAATTCCTAAATAAAAATGTCAAAAATAACTTTGACGTTAATAAACGTCAAATTAAACACCGTAAACATGTGCTTTACATATATTTGCATACTATCTCTTTTTCACGTGTATAAATTAATTTTTCGTCTCTCTTATTGTCTTACCAGAAACAATATTACTGACATAAAAATGTTGACTTCCATCAAGTAGGTACTTATCATTTAAAATATTGTAAAAAGACACAAATATTTTACTAGTGACAAGTAAGTAATTGTCAAGTACGTACTTGGCACTTTAATTGGCGGTGAATAAACCGGGGCCTTGTCTAGTTTAATTTAGTTTGCATGCCAGCCGCATGGTCCGATTAATTGCCCCGTTCACTGCGACCAGTGGGCTCTATATAAAGTTATTTTACAGTTCATCTAAAAAATTCAGGAGCCTTAAGGTAGCTCATTATCTTACTGAATGAGATTGATTTCAGGTCTTCTAGGGAAGTTATCAAAGAGCCCGATTCTGCGTAAGTGCTTTCTGGGTTTACAGTGATCTGTAAAGACAGAGACAACTCTTTTGCATGGACCAAACTAGGACAGTTGTTCCAGTATTAGAGTACTTTCTAATTTGTCCAGAATTTGATTTGCTGGTTAGCACCGTAGGTGTTATGCCAATGGCCGATTCTGTTGGGTCCCTGTAATTGCACCGCAGCAATGTTTTTCGTAAAGGTATCTGCCTTCTGATTTCCGAGAATCAGAGAGTACCAAGGTACCCAAACTAAATTTAAATTTTTAGCCATTCCCGATGTATTTAGAATATGTTTACAGCTCCAAATCAGTTTCTAGTTCAACTTATGCACCTTCAGCGGTCTCAGTACCTACCTCAGACAGTCACTGAAAATTTTTATTGATTTGCGTTTGTAGTTTTTATCCAAAAACTCTCTAACACACGATTGTAATGACACAGATTTCAGCCTGAAAGATTGTTATGCGTTGTCCAATCATCATCCATCATCTTCTGACTCTTGGACTGCGACATAATATTCCTGCGCTCACACTCTGCTCGGTTTTCGAACCGTGTGTAGACCAGTAGGTGTCTGCCTGCGTCAGTATTCTTTCATTGCATCTCCTTTCCTCTCCGCTTGAAAGAAGGTAGTGAAGAATGCATCGACCATCGGTTGAATACATACCATGTTCGAGTGTGTTCCCAGCATGCCGTCGGAAGTAACCCACTTGGCAAGCAATTTTGCACATATACCAGTAATATTACATTATTTACTGGATAGCGATGTCAAAAAAAAAACATGTTACTGAAATTTTGCAGCAACATTAAATAATGATCGAAATATTGCAGTTCATTACAGTAACATTTCAAAGTAATCAGGAAAAAAATATTTTAAAACAATTTTGCAAAAACAAAGACTTTGTTAAAGTAATATTTAGTTGTAATTTGTCATATTTACAAGGTGATTTATTACAAGGAATGTTACAACAATATTCGCGGCTCGTAACATTAACATATTTACATTTTATATGCTGTAAGATGGGTACGTTTCTGCGAGCTTTGAATTTTGTTAATTAATGTGACCTCTCCATAAAATAACCTCAACAACATGTTTGTTGAATAATAAACAGAGAACTTTTCGAGTAAACAAAACAACCTAATAGAAAAATTACTACAAATATATTTATAGAAACATTAATTAATTGCCACACTGTATCAGTATTTCTTTTTAACATATGAGAAATGTTCCGGAAAAGCTACACTTCAGCATTAACCGTCATGTTAAAATAATGTTACTCTAAGACCTCGTATTACATACTATATGTGGTACATTGCACATGTTTTTGAAACATTACACACTGCAGGATAACATTTAGAGGACGTTATAGTCATGTTATTTTGCCGAGTGGGAACTGATGTGTGGTGGTTGATTTGCTATTTGCCACAGGCTAAATGCAGTTAATCTGGCCTCCGTTTCCATAATAACTTGTAAGGAGCGCGGTCGGTATTCTGGTCAGGGTTGTCAACTCCATCTTGAAACTTAACCACTTTCCATCTGTGTGGAAACATGCCATTCCTAAGCCGAGGAAAGATTTTCTCTTCCCACCATCATCCCATTTGTCTTCTCTCCTCTCTCTCAAATATTGCCGAGGCTGTTATTCTCTCGCGCCTTTGGGAAAATTTGTTAAATATCAATCTCCTTCCCGATGAGCAGTTCGGCTTTCGAGCTGGTTCATCTATCGATTTCCAACTCTTCCGTTTCACGGAGGCCATTCGGGATGGAGTCGAGGGAGGAGAGGCAACTGTGGCTGCTTTCTTGAACACACAGAGAGCATTTGACTCGGTGTGACATGAGGGAATCATCTTTAAGATGTCCGAGATCGGGGTTGATCCTGGCCTGATCAGAACTGTTGAGTCTTATGCTTCCGGGCGTTCTTTCTCGATCCGCGTCTGCGAGACTTATTCCACCCGTCGCACAGTGGTCCCAAATCCCGAAAAGCTGGCCAAAATATGAAGCTATTATTTGATTCTAGCGAAACTTGGTATATGAGGGGTTTTCAAGTCGCTTATTACCAATATGAAGGCCATTTTTGGGAAAAACAAAATGGCGGACTACTTAATACAAAATCGCATTTATATTCATGAAACTCGGTATATGAGGGTTTTTCAAGTCGCTGATTACCAATGTGAAGGCAATTTTTGGAAAAACAAAATGGCGGATCCAAAATGTCGAACTTACTTCATGTAAAACTACATTTATATTCACGAAACTCGGTATATGAGGGTTTTCCAAGTCGCTTATTACCAATATAAAGGCTATTTCTGGAGAAAAAAATGGCGGATTCAAAATGGCGAACTGCTTAACACAAAACTGCATTTATATTCATGAAACTCGGTATATGGTGGGTTTTCAAGTCGCTGATTACCAATATGAAGGATATTTTTGAAAAAAAAAACAAAATGGGGGATCCAAAATGTCGGACTCCTTAGTACAAAACTGCATTTATATTCATGAAACTCGGTATATGAGTAAGGCGCTTATTACGAATAAGTATTTAAACTGAGCACTTAGTGAAATAACGAGTAACATATAAACAGTAAAAAAAATTTTTATTTATTTTTATTTTAAGTCTGTCAAAAGTCAATTTTTCTCATTTAGCGTTCTGGCATTTTTTTATTTATCGTTTTTTCATGGTCTTATGTGCCCATTTTTTCCAAAACTGTCTCATGAATTTATCACATACGTATGTCATGTAGCGCAAGGACCCCAACAAAATATGACTATAAAATATGGCCGCCTACTCATGTATACTGTTTTTGATGTTTATGTTCATTGTGATTCATTCGTTGTAACGGTAGATATTTTTACGTTTTCCCTTCAAACAACATATTTTCACTTGATTTCTGGCATCATTACACAAAATCTAGCATAAAAACCTTAGAGGCACGTATGGGCAGCCAACTACTTAATATGTTTTAGAGAAATATTCAATCAACAGCCTACAATTTGTTTCGAGGCAAGATCCATCAAGACCTTTTACTTTTTGCCTTTTTCTAAAATCAATTTTCTAAATTATATCAATAAGATTAACAACTGATTTATTAGCATGTTGTGAACATTAATTTTGATCAGCAGATTATTGTTGTATTCATCTTAAAGAAAAGAATCCATTTTATAGAATTGAAAAATGTTAACCGATAAACTTTTCAGCGTGTTTGGAAAAACGTACTTACTCTTGTGCTTCACGATTTCACCAGTGATTAGCTCGATCATTACAAAGAAAGTAAATTTTACAAACAGGTGTGAATGCATGGCTTGCTCTAATGTTGGCAATACATACTATATGCACTTCTACAGCTATTCCGATGGTTAAAAGTTTCTACATAAGAACTTTTTTTTTTTCGACTTTTGGCCAGCTTTTCGGAATTTGGGACCACTGTGCGTCGCCCAGCTATGACGAGCGTTCCACAGGGCTCCCTTCTCGGTCCGCAGCTCTTCCTAATTTATATGTATGTTATGCCGAGACATCCGGCCGTAATCCTGGCGGCATATGCGGACAATATGGTTGTTTTCTTGAAGTTCAGGCCGCCGTTGACGATATTGAGGCGTGGGCTGAGTGCTGGAAGTGCAGAATAAATCCGACAAAAACAGTAGCTGTTAGATTTACGAGACGCCAGACTGTCCCGGATTACTGTATCTCCATTGGCGCAGAAATAGTTCTCTGGTGCTGCGAGGCAGTGTACCTGAAGCTCGTTTTAGGCTCACCTTTAAACACCATGTCGATAATATCAGCGTTCCGTTTCGGAGGACGAAGTTGCAGCTAATGTCACTTATATCTAGGGAGAGCCAAATGGAAGTCTAAGCTTCTCCTCTATAATAGGTGTCTGAGACCGATACTTACGTACGAAGCGCTTATCCTATGCAGTATGGCCAAAACCCACTACAACAAACTCAGTGTCCTTCAGAACATTATGCTGAGACAAATAATGGGAGCACCTTGAATGGTGCGGAATTAGCAGATCGGGTACGACCTTAAAATTCCTTCCCTGCAAGACTTTTCGTTGGATCTCGCGTCTCGGACTTGGCTAAGGGCGAGCGCCTCCACGAATCTTTTGGTGGGTCCGCCTGGTTGAGCCCAAGGATCGCCTCCGCCTCGCACTTTGATCAAGAGAATACGAGACTTCATAGATACGTCCGCTGGGGATGTCGGGAGGCATGTAGGGTCGCGTGAGGCCTGGTGATGATTAATTCTTTATGTAGAAATATGATCCCTATTGATGGTCAGGCCTATTCCTGAAACACATTTTACAGTGGTTCCTTGTCTTGACCGCAAATATCATTGATAAAAATGCCCCAGAGACGAAAGTCTGGCACTAAATAGAACTAAAATATTAACAAGGACTGAGGAGTTGAAGGAGTCTGGAATTGGTGGCACTCGTAATGTTTGAATATCCTTATCTAGCCCTTCAGGAACCCAAGTACTATTAATGCAATCTCTAATAAAATAAGCTGAAATATTCATGATATATTCCGGTTAAAAATAACATCTTTGGCATCTTTATATTTTGACCAGTACAGAATAAGTTGGAGATGACATAATTGCGCTGCAATGCATTGACGTTTATTAAAAAATCTTTGACGACATTCTTTAGATCCCCGAAGATGTTTTTTTTCACAAATTATGTCATACTTACTGCATTACGTAAACTAAACTAAAAGCTTCTCCAAGCTCCTTCATTTTGAGAACTATTGATTTTATTTAATCAAATTAAGTCGCTCTGTTTACGCTTCTAGATGGCTTTTATAATGTTCGGAATTTAGCTTAATGAAAACTCTGTACTGCTCTTTACAAATATGCACACTTAAATTTCTTCAAATAGTCAAAGACCATTTCAGTGCTTGAAATTTAGTAACTTTCATGTAATATAATATTTCGGATGACTATATAACGACTTAATACAAGCAAACAACACTCACATTCCCAGACATTTAACATTTTTGACAAAACTGAAAGAAAACACTTACGACGAATGAATTTAGCGGCTAGACGATTGCTAGTTAAATTTTAATGGAGCCGGTTTGTAAGAGTTCCTTCGAAAGGGAAGAAACTACCCCCAGGGTTCAATCCAACCCCCGCCCGTTTAGTAATTAGATTCAGTTATCCTTTAGACATCGGAAAAGAGGGGAAGGCTCAAATTTGAACCTTCAAGTGGAAAGTCGGGAATAATAAAGTAGGAATTGGTAGAGTAGAAAGTAAGTTGGAGATCTTTTAACGAATAAATAATCAAAATTAATAAAGGCTTTTCTTAACGCCTGAAAAAAAGCGGTTTTGTGATCGTCTAAATGAACAGTTTTCGTGTTCCAAGAAGCAAAACAAAGCCGGTGCATTAATTTCTTATTCGAGGTTATTTATTTGGGGTGTATTCTTATACATATAATGTGATTCTATCACAGAAGCCATAAATATAAGTATTATGGAAAGTTTCATTTTACAAAAATACAGGTATTCATAAGCCGATTACATTGGATCAAATACTGATTATGAAAGAAATAACAGGTAGTCAGTAAAAAGCAAAAATTCTCTGTATGGCTAGGTTATGACCGTCTAACATATACCGATATTAATACGAAAGGTATGCTGTAAAGATTGCTGTGCTTAAAACCGTGTTGCGGTTTGACATTATTGATATATATTTTGTTCATTATATTCCACATCCGTCCCACTTCCTGTATTTAATATCGGTGCAACTGAATGCAACAAGAGCTCGTTATATTTTTCCTGTATAGATTATATTCCTACTGTGTCCCCGCAAGTTATCATTATCTCAGATTGCCAGACAGTATCTGACCGAAAAATTGTGGTTAGGCAATTTGTTTCCCATTCCGTTAATTAGCCTGAAATAAAATATAAGTGTCTACACACTTTGACTTCTGATTTCACACACAAAGTGATTACATACGAATTCAACTTATTACAGTTTACTCGAGATAGCTCTGTTAAACTACAATAATTTCTAATTTGATGTTCAGTAACACTACAAACACACTAGACGGAGTACGTTTATAAGTTATAATGAATTTGGAGCGTTTATATACTCCGCACCAACTTTGAGAAATAAAAATGAAAACCACTTTTCACGTTGAAATATATTCTTCCTCTCACTGATAATGATTTAAATGACATATTTCGCGAAATATCTCTACTTTACTGGCTACCAACTATACAACTTCGGACCACTTCTGGTTTTGATGTGCAGCAGATAGAAATAAAAATAGGTATAGATGTAAACATAAGCGCGTGTTCACATCTAAGGGTGCCATTTTATCTACAGTATTATTTTCGTGAGGATCGCATGACTTTTCTTAAAAGGGAATTTCTATCGCGACACAATAGAATGTAAGTTCAAAGAGTGGGTAGTAGGGAGTATTGTCCCCTTGTTTTCGTCCGTAATTGCGTCACTCAGACTTGAAAGGGTCGGGATATTGTATGTTCTTGTTTGATGTCTTTTGTCGCCAAGGAATAGACCACCTCAAGTGTATGCTTACGGCTATGCACGATGTTGATATTACTGAAAATGTAACCTTAGGGAATCGGTAACTATTGACTTGTAGACGGCCATTTTTATTTCTGTCGATACAGAAGGTTTTACTTTAACTATTTCTTTCTCATCTTATTCAAAATATAATACTGTTTTCTTATTATATTAGTCAATAAACAAGATTGGATATTAGTATTCTTTCTTGGCGTTGTCATGGAAGCAAATATCTTCACGTTAATAATGAGATATCCATCTTAAACTTTCTTTCGATTATTCTTCCACTTAAGTATATATAAGAATTTCTCCGTATAATACATACTTTAGGTTGACCAGTAGCGCTGAAGATTTTTAATAAGGTGAACCATATGTATGTTAATATCAACCAAGTGTTACACACCCTTTTAATGTGCACTAATTATTAATTAGCGTTAGTGAATTAACGTATGTATAATGGCTTAAAGTCATCCTACAATTATTGCTATCTTTTATAGACACGTATTATAGTTTCAGATCGACAATTTAGCGAATATCTTTACGTTAACAATGAGATTTCTATCTTAAATTCTTTTTCAATTATTCTTTCCCTTATTAAGTATATACAGGAATTTTTCAGTATAATATATAGGTTGACCAGCAGCACTGAAGATGTATGCTAATATCAACCGAGTGTTACACACGTTTTTAGTGAGACCTAATTATTAATTAGCGTTAGTTAATTAATACATGTATAGTGGCTTAGAGTCGTCCTAAAATTATGGTTGTCCTTTATAGATACATAATTTAATAAAAAATCTGTCAAACTATCGACATCTATCGGCAAAAACAGAAGATTTTAACTCTGCAAAAGAAATCTGTAATCAGTTGTCAAATGAGATTCTTTGAATTCTAATTGAGTTTCAATCGAAGATTTTGAAAAGCCTTTATCTGAAAAGAAAGAAACGTTTATCTAGAAAAAAAAAGAATGAAAATTAAAAACACACGCGTGTGTAAGAAAGAAAAAGGGGTATGTTTTGAAATTGTTCCCTGAAAAAATAAATTTTCCGGTGAAATAAAAAGATTTCTCACAAAACAAAAGAAAAAGTTACCAGAAATTAAAAAGAAAATAGTTAGTCCAACGAAAGTACCGTTATAATAATTAAAGTGAAAATTTAAAAAACAAGAATATAACTTACCGAAGGTATTGATGCGAAAATCCCAGTTCAAATATTTCTGAAAGAAAGAAAATTACCAGCGAGACATTTACAAGTCCAGGAAAGTGTAGATAGAAGCTAGGAGGTGTCACAATCGTTTCAAAGGAACGAGACGACAGGATATTCTGAAGATTCCACCATCAAGGAGGAATTCCACGATATAAAAAGGCCGGTACACTTCTTTTTATAACACATGTGTTAATTAAGAGCTCAGAATTCATATCTGAAACGATCTAAAGCAGTTAAAGAACAATATAATAATCAGAACCATTTCAATTTATAAAAAAAAGCAAATTGGTTTATGTTACATAGTTTAGTTATTCGTTAATGCATTTAGAAATTCATATTTATTGTTAAAGCCTATTAATTACAAAATTTCTTGAAAAAAGAAACGATCGTACCCTGAAAAAATTTAAAAGTTTGAATCATAACGTGTATTCTTAAAAGTTCGGAATCTAATCATCATTTTAAGCAATTTAACAGTTAGAAGAGAAGTTTGTAGCTTAAGTGTTAAACGAGAATTTGTAAAAGAGTTAAAATACTTGTTAAGAATCTAATTTTAATTTAAATTTGTATTTAATAATTCACATTTATTTTATTTACAATATACGAGTTAAATTTTCCTAAGAATAACTGTGTTTTCATTGATAATCGGCTATTTCTTTACACAACACTTTTCTGTCGACCATTATTTGATTTGTTGAAAAATACTTACCCCTTCCAAACAGATAAACGGGAATTTGTACAGTTTACACAGTGGCCGCACTGTCGAAAAGTCACAATTTGAAAGACGCGGTATAAGTTCCAATTTGCATACAGTCAAGGTAGGTGATTTTATCCAGATATCGTTCTTTCGAATCCTTTAATATACTATACAAGTGATTTATCGATACTTTTCACGTAAAAAAATTGTTGAACTGGGATATTTCTGAATGTGTGCGATAAAATTATTAGAAGAGCTAACGAACAACCGTCCGTTGTCGTGGCTACAGGAAGAATGCTCATTAATTGAAACTAATTGAATATAAATATCCCGAAGAATTATAAATCTCTCGGAACAAAATATTATACAAAATATACCAGGTAAGCTTGAACCAACAAATAAATTACACTTCATAGTACATATATTGCTGTGTTTCATAAGAGGGAAACCACCAACCATATTGAAATGTAATTATTATTTTATGTACACACCTATTTGTAAGTCTAGTATAATTTGGGTTAGCTCGTATTCGTAATCATGGAAATTGAATATAATTTATCGTCTGGCAACTGTACGATATCCTGGTATCCTAGGTGTTCACTTGACTTGAATGGGGTAGTGACCTAATGTAGTTCGTTGTGAGAAAATGATGAAAATCCTTGGTGACGAGGTTGTTGATAAAAAAGCTGGTAGAAAGATTTAGATTTTTTTATCAAGTGTAATGAATTAAGTGGTTTTTCCTGTCTTACGTCTGGTATTGAAGGGGATCTTCTATTCAAATTCTTGTAATTACTCTATTCTGGAAATATACAGAAGAAACGTGAGGATTGTTCGACATTATAAGAAATTTTTGCTGTATCTACTACACCTGGGTGTTTGTTCTACAAGGGAGTATGCATGTGTTTGCTGTTCCGAGTCTAATCATACATCCTGAATGTAACGAAGGAGGTCTGCTTCCTGAATTTTCCTGCTACCGACGTTATTCTCCTGGTCTGGCCCTTTTAGCTGAATATACGAGCGAATCTGGATTGTCACTACAAGGAAATCACATTTGGAAGAACTCTGGCGTTTGTATAAACCGATAAACGACGTATCTGATCAAAACATTGTTTATTTTTTTTTATATAAATGAATTTATGACGTCTATAATATTTTGATGAAATTATTATATGAATGGTTTGAATCTTCTGAAATAAATCTGTTATTAGTAGTGGGCTTTCTATATATGTCTATTTCTAATTTATTTTTATTTCTTATTACTAACATATCGAGAAAAGCAATCCTATTGTTTGTTTCCTCTTCATGGGTAAACTTAATGGAAGGAAATTTTGAATTTAGCTGTTCAAGAAAATCTCTAATTGAGCACTTACTAGTATCAAAAACACAAAAAATGTCATCGACGTATCTAACCCAAACCCGTAGAAAATATGCCAAAGTATTCTGAAAATCGGTTTCAAATTTTCCAATAAAGAGGTGAGCTTTGAAGCGAGATAAGCTGTTACCCATTGTTGCTCCTTCAGTTTGTTGGTAAAAGATACCGTTGATTTGAAAGAAATTTTGTTTCATGCAGAGCTTCGCCAAAGAAATGAAACTATCAACTTCATTACTGCCCAACTGATTACCTTTCAAGAAATCTTCTAAATAAGTCAAAGTGATATCAACGGGGACGCTGGGAAACAGTGAGCTCACATCAAATGAAACTAAAACTTCATTGTCAGTAAGTTCAATGTTTTTAATCTTCTCAATGAAAGCGAAAGAAATTTTCATTTGCATGGCGTTATTAACAGAATTTTAGATATTGGGGAGCTGTAAATTCTCGCGAAATTTTACAAAGAATCCATAGCCCAAAGGTCGTTCTTTGGTGTTGTATAGAATCATTTGGTATCATTAGTCCTTATTTTTTTTTTTTTAGGATGAAAATAACCGTTCTGTAACGGTCTCAGCGTTAAATAAACATGTTAGAAACGTTTCTAACTTAGAACTGATTACACGGAGATTATTAAATTATGCTCCAACTCCAATTATTCCAACAAGATGGAACAACTCACGCTACCAGAAACTCCATGAGGATTCATGCGAATTTTTTAACGTTCGTATAATTTCGCGATTTGGAATTTTGTATTGGCCACCTAGGTCCCGAACTTAACGGTATTCGATCTTTTTCTATGGGCGTATTTGAGGACAAAGGTCTATGCAAGTCTTCCTGCAACAATTGACGAACTAAATGACTGTATTCGAAAAATCATAGGAATATATAGAGATTTGCTTCGCCTGGTAATTTTGCATTTAGAATTAAAAATTGCATTCAAGTTGATGGATGGCATTTAGAAGGATTTTTAAAACATGAAGAAAAGTTTAAGTTAATATTAAATCCTAGAGAATTACTTGTACAGTCATCGACATTAATATTTAGCACCATCAAAGCGTCGAACCATTTGTTCAAGTGCTAAATAATAATGTCCGCGATTGTACATTAGCGTATTAAAACATTTTTATACTCTACTTAGAAGAATTTTATTCGAAATAGAAAATGGGTAGTCTAATATGGGAATATATGAAAATAATGTTTAGAAAGCAAAGTAATAATTAAGTTAGAAATAACTTCTATATTAGATTAAATTGTTCCTGTCTAAGGGAATTAGTTAATGTTTAACTACCATAATCTGTAATTAAGTTTATTTTTCATAATTTTATGTAAATAAAACGAATTTTCTTCTTTTTTAATGCAATAGTAACACACGATATGGAAAATTAGGTTTATAGTCAGATTTCAGATTTTAAATACGCCAGTTACTACATTCGCATAAAAATGTTGGTGTTCATTTTCATTTATTATTAGTTCGTATGAGATTAAAATTCTGAACTTTTATAAGTTGGCAAACGTGGTTGGTGGTTTTCTATTCTCTTATGATAGCGCGGGAGATTTTAAAAGTTCATATTTGAATAAAGAATCTAATTATACTGGATAATTGATAATACTTGTTGAATATTCCTAATAACTATACTCACCTTGAGAGTAAAGAGTTCTCATGCTATTTATATGTCTTTGATATAAACTTAATAATAAATTATACATCTTATTAATATTACACTGTTTTATTAACGAAAGTTCATTTGATACATTGAATTATTAAGAATTAAATTATAAATTCAGTATTTAACAAAGTAAAGGCATAATAATAAACATGTTAGTGATTTAGGAGAATCGAGAGGTACAGCCGTCAGCACAGCGGGTTCGTAACTGTAAAAAATAATACTACTTGGTTAGTAAGAGGGGGGGATCATTAGTGCGCATGATCTGTAGTGGTAAATTTTAGATATCTTGGACATATACGGGATTTTATAGCCATCTAGTGGATTAAGTTCGTATTGTGTCTATCATTGTAGGAAGGTATCTGCAAAGAAAAGGCAGATCTATTTAGAGAGTTATTTATTTATTTTTCTTTTGCTTGTTAAAGCATTAGCCGGGAAAATCACAATAATATATTATAATTATAAAACAGCATTTCGATCTAGTATAGTCCAAATTATAATCTATTTTTTAACAAATAAAATGTAACCTGCAGAGTATGGAACTACATATGCACGCTTTCTTACAATGACTCCTTTATTATGTTTTGAAACTTTTTTAAAATGACTCTATAGCAATCAACATGTACAGTATATCTATTTTTCTTTTTATTATTTCATTTCACATTCTTTCTTCTTTATAGTCGTCAGGACATCGACTCTAAATCTTGACGTGGCACTTATTCAGTTAGCGCATGCCATGATTACCTATCTAAATTCTCATTAAACGTTCGAGATAGGGTAGGCTATGGCCGTTAACGCCGCTAGGAACGGGTGGCTAGCAAGCCGTACGTCATATTTACTGCCACGGTAGTATTTATGACCGGGTTCGCCCGGGCAATTTCGGAGCATCTGTTGAAATTAAAATGTACTTTGCGCTCGTATATATCATTCGAAAATTCTTTGTGTATTATTTGGCGTGCCGTAGATGGAATGAAAAAAGAGCTTAATACTTTAGTAAGGCAATTTCGATCGTTTAAAGTTATAATCATTAAATATATCAGAATCTAGTTTTATTAAAAATAAAACTATTTTTGTTATAAAATCTACGTACAACAGGAGCGCACAAACACATTATACCAAATTAAGGGTAATAATCAAAAAGGAGAATTGATTGCGAGTAATGGAAGGAACCGAAACAGACTGATTTCCTGCGGGGCACAGTCTAAGCGGAATCGTTAATAATTTTAACGACCGTGGGGTCCGCCCCCCGACCGATAATGGCCCCTTGCAGAATTCCGTCCAAATTGCAACTCTGCGTGTCGCCCATTAGTAGCGGTAGGACGGTAGAATTGCAATGCCCCATTATGCTGTATGCGGACACGACGGTTGGCGCGTGTTTTTTTCAAAGATAATCTGGCAAATGCTTCCAGTATTTTCGACTGCTTTTAAGGTACGGTCGGTGTTAGGGAACATAATGAACTAAATATTGCGAAAAACTGGCTGGTACTGAATGATGAAATGAATCACATACAGACTTAAACAAACGAACATCTGCTTTAGATTACAGAAAAAGTAAAATATACAGGATGTATACAGTGTCATTTGAAACTGCCAGGTCAAATATCTTGAAAACGGATAAAGTTACTTGAATAACGTAAAAAAACAACTGTTGATTTTTACCTATAAACTATAATTCATTTCGCCGAGATCCGTTAAAAAAAAGTAATGAACGCATTTTAACCCGGAGTAAGTTGTAACATCGTCGCAACGTAGACGACACGTACGAAAGACACTGTTTAGCAGTGGTTTTCTAACTGTGAACGTAATAGCTCTATGTGTAAAGCAGTAATTCACATTAAGAAAATGCAGTTTTTGTGGATATCTTGGCTTGCCATTTAATTGAGTTTATATAGTGAAATATACATCATGTTCACTTGCTAATGGATTAATATACGTTTCGACTATGCCTATGTCTTCTTCAGTATTTTTTTATTAATAGTAAAACTCGGCACTAGAATAATTACAAAAGTTTAAAAAAAAAAACAAGTTATTTTTATAAAACCATGATAATACTTACTACATTATTGTTCTAGAGACAATATTAATATGACAATTTCATAATAGCTTAAAAACCGAGTAGAAGACATTACAATAACACTACCAACAAGTTAAAATCTAACCGTGATACTGCACGGAGCAAGGCAAACAGATATTTACTTAAGGGACAATCATTGCACTAAACTGGACGTACGTTTCAATAGCAAAGCTATCATCATCAGTAGAAATACTGAACTGTTCAGTGTTTACTGCAAACTTCTTCTAGACCCCTCACCACAAATCGCTGGACGTACTGCTGCGTACTGACTGAATTGAAAATGCAAAATGAAATATAACAAGGAAAAAGAAAATTAAATTAGCTAGCTCAACCGATACAATTTTAAAGGGTGCAAAAGAACAATTAATCTCAGAGTTACCCTCACAAATCAAAACTAATCACGATAAGTAAATTGTGGGTGAAAGAAATCTGACTTTCTTAATAACCCCAAAAGTTGAAAAGGTTTAATTAAAAATAAAAGAACAGCATTTTTAACCCAATGACGTTAATTAACAATCAAAATTTAATATAAAAAAAAGAAAAAAAAAGTTAATTACAAAATTGCAGAAAAAAAAACCGTGAACAGAGGGTTCTGGCCTAAATTTAAAAACTGCGATTCTAAATTACAATAGGACAATGCTATTTCCTATATCAAAGCAAAAGATTTGGTTGTTCAGGAAGATAATCCAATATCTTTCAAATCAATCCACGTGGTTTCAAATTAATACAAACTAAATTAAACGTGCACAATTTCTAGTAAATAACAAAAGGAAAATTTAAATGCAAGCACAAAGCTTCTATTCACTCAACCCGAGGTGATTGATAATTAAAAACGAAACAGTAAAATGGAAAAACGGAAAAATTAATTCTTAAAACTATAATTAGAGAATTAAAACTAAAATCTATCTTCCTGCACGAAAATAATAAATGATCTTATACCTAAAATGTGTACACGTCAATATAATAACAATTATTATTAAGCAAATTCCTTGATGGATTAAATAAAAGACAATAAATACGAATTAAAATTACGAAATCAAAATGAAATATAAAAATGGCAGCAATGATTTAAAAATACAAGTACTTACGCTCAAGTCAACCAAGGAACTCTAGAACCCACTTCTACAATCGTATTCTTACAAAAATCCTACTCTCGACTACGTACAACGCAGCCGCACAAATCACCGACAAAATCTACCAGAATAAACATTAACTATACATGACAAACAATAGACATCTTAAAGAGTGAAATTAATTTAAGAAAGCTTAACACTAAATTAAATAAATCAAACAATTAACTCATTAACTAAAATTTATACAAACTTAAACATTATTGTGGAAATTTCTCGATACAATGATTCAGCAAAACGGACGGAAAATCAAGACAAATTAGGTAATTTAAAATACACTTAACGCGGGTTGCCACAGCAGTACGTTTCAATAGCAAAGCTATCATCATCAATACCAGCTATTGAAGATAGCTTGCTATTAGGCTATGGGCTGGTAAAACTAATATCTCTATCTATTAAAGCAGAGGGTTTTGATACCATAAGGTATTAATGTGATTATTATTTCTAATTAATGTAATTTCTAAAAAAAAATGATTTTATTATCTTTTACTTTTTCCAAAGTAACATTAAATTTAGAATGATATTGGTTAAAAGAACTTAAAATATTATTAATGTGATTTTTTGGTAAAATTACGAGGCAATCATCAACATAGCACTTAAAAAACTTTATGCTATAATTTAGAGTTGGAATAATAGTTGTTTCCAGATCTTCTAAAACTAGTTGACCGATAACACTAGAAATGTCTCCAATGAATTTTTTAAGTAATAATCATTTTGCTTTAAAAGGGCTCTGAAGATAGCTAGTTAGCCGAAACATATTAGCCAGTAATTACATGTAGACTTTGATTGAGTTTTTTACCCGTTGATTTTCTTATCAGTAGCCATTTGGTCATTTTGATTTATAACGTTGAAAATTGATTTAGTTACAAATTTTGAAAGTTCATAAAGGGGGCTTTGAATATGGAATACTATGGGTCCTAGTAGAATGCTATCTTTGTGCAATTTTGGTAATCCGTAAGTTTTCGGTGTCAAAGCCGCTGTTGGTTTTTAATTTTTTAGCAATGGGGATGAAATCAAATTTTGGGATTCCCATTTCTTAATTAAGTCATTATTGATTTTTTTTTTGTAATAATTTTGGCGGGATCTTTTTTAATTTTTGAATAAGTATTTTGGCCATTTAAGAGAAAATATATTTTATTTTGATATTCTATATCATCCATAATTAAGAAGGTCTTTTTTTTTATCAACAACCGCTTCGTCTCCATGGACCCCACTTCATTTATTTAATATGAACTACATTCAATCTCCCAACCCCTTTGAAGTATTGCCGAACCTAGGAACTATTTTGCAAACCATACAGTTATCTAGACGATAGATTTTTATACACTAATTACCACGACTACAATGCAAATTAAGAACCCAATTATATACTGGATTTACAACTAGGTGTGTACATAAAATAATAATTACATCTACTATGGTTAGTGATTCATTTTATATATGTTCCATAACAATATGTTATGAAAGGATAAATAAAAAAAAATATTGATGCAAAAAATCATGAGTGTACACTAACAAAAATATTTAAAACAGCAGAGGTGTTATGAAGCTATTCTCAATAACTAGTAAGCTTAGATTCCCTAAGAATGTATGTTTGAAAAAATTCAAAAAGTAAGCTCAGTAAAAACAGTCAGTATGTTTCATAATGTTATACCGACCTTTAACTACAAAACATGAAAAGTTTTATCAAGCTGACGATCTATAACAAAGGTTTCAGATGCAATCATGCACACATTTAGAACTGACAAAGCGTGAATGTATTATTAACCCATCATTGAACGAAAATCGAACCCCAAGAATGCTAGATATGCTCAATACACAATACGTAGAATAGAGATAGGCAGGTACGTCACGCCATACATAACCTACCTAGACGCGTACATCTAATCTACCGAGGCTCGAGCTTCCACGCGTTATCTAAGATGATCTTCCAGCACGCTGAAAGGGACCCCAGACCATTGTTTCTCGTATGTGCCCGTTGTATTCTTCTTCGGCGTATAGATGTTCATGTACCTATACGTTGTGTGTCAGCATATACATACATAAGTCGGGTCATCCATATCCGTTCTTTATTCGCGTGTTCCTCCTCTACTCGACCCCTCGTCCCAGGTAATCTGATGGTCTTATTTGTTCTGCTCGGCGAATTATGGATGGAGTAGGGAACGTGTAATTCTCTAGACGAGGCCGAAATAAATTTGTCCACCCATGCAATTAAAATATACACGCAAACCTCTAAACTTCACTCGGATTCACGCTCGTTTTAGGAAGGCGAAGAACAAAAGGTTGAATAGACTTACGTGAAACAAATCTGTCTGTAGCCATTTGGTGTTCGGTATTTACATTAATTTGTGTTGAGTTACTTAGATACTTAAATGTGTTAAGAGTGTTGGATAGTGTGTCGTCGGTTGCCTATTTTCCGCAATTTGTGTAATTGAAATTACGCAAAAAGATGGACAAAGAATAGGTGAGACCAGGGCACATTGTAACGCAGTTTAGATTTTAATTATTAGTACCAATGCAAGTGCTATTGTCTCAACAAGTACACTTTTTTTTTTATTTTGCTGCTACCATATTCTAGATGCAAGTAGCCAATGTTTTTCTTTGGGCTAAATTTTGTGTTTTTCGCAGTTTTTATTTAGACATGCATACGATTTACACCAGCTATTGGGTAAATTATAACACCTCTGAGGCAAATAGTTGTGTTTGTGGGTTAAAATGATACTTTATACTTACGAGAAATACATTATTTTATATGTGATTACAGATAGGTAGGAACACTATACAACTGATACCTAGCGCAATAATCGAGAGACAAGAGAGAGTACAGCTATTTAAATTTTAAATTATTGTTGTTTATTTCTTCCTGATTATAACTTGCCTAATCCAAATGTACTTATATATTTTTAAATTTCATATTACAATAAATATACTGGGTGAGTTTTTTATCTTGAGACAATGGAATATCTCTAAAACACTGCATCAAATCAAAAAAAGATCTTAATAAGATTTGTTGTAATGTAGGGGGCTCACTGAATGGTGCCGAACTCGATCCCCCAACTCACCCTCCCCAGAGTGGGAGGGGGGACAACTTTGAAATCTTAAATGGGAACCCCCGTTTTGTATTGCGGATTCAGATTCTACGCCATTTTTTCGATTCGTAACAGATTGCGCTGTAGTCGCAAAAAAAGACATGATTGTGAACGACTAGAAAAAATACACAAAAAAGAGAAGCAAGCAAACATAATTTTGTGTTTTTTTTATTTTAACATGAACTAACATTTCAAAAAGCCATGGGTTCGAAACTGTGCCCCTTGACTTCGATACATTTATTTATTCACAATTGGAATGCTATTCAACGATACAAAACCGTACTTTATTCAGTACTTGACAAGCTGTGAATACTTACACATTGCCGATCCCTATTTAGATTATTAATTATTAATCCAATACAAATTAGTTAGTGTTGAATATTTGAACAGTAATGGAAGCTATAACATTACAAGAGAGGATTGAAATGATTTACATTTTGTGGGGGTGAGGTAGGGGATCGAGTTCGGCACCATTCAGTGAGCCCCCGACATTATAACAAATCTTATTAAGATCTTTTTTTGATTTGATGCAGTGTTTTAGAGATATTCCGTTGTCTCAAGATAAAAAGCTCACCCTGTATTCATTGTAAAAATATTTTTTCCTGTTGCTGATGGTTTCTAACTATGCGAATGTTTGTCGTTTAAGTAAATATCTATTTGTTTTTGTTTGTGGTGTTATTGTAATGTCTTCTAGCCGTCTTTTAAGCTATTATGAATTTGTCATATTCATATTGTCTCCACAACAATAATGTAGTAAGTATTATCATCGTCTTATAAAAATAATTTGTTTTTGTTTTAAACTTTCTCTAATTATTATATGATGACTTCATCTTTTCAAAAAAGTATTACCGAAGAAAATTTTTTGATTATTGGCATAGATTCTGTCATTGCCAATATTGAAAATGGTATACAGAATTTTGGTGAGACCCCTAAAAATAAAATTAGAAAAAAAATTGTAATGTAATAACCAAAAAGTCATTTAAAACAAGGAAAACTACCAAACAACTAACAGCATACTTAGTAATTTAAAACAAACAATAATTTTTTTTTGAAACAAAATCACTACCTAATGGTACTTAAACCTACAAAAGTAATAAAACAATTAAGGCCTAAAAATATATAGAAGAAGATTTTTCAATATTAGAAGAAATTTGCTGTATTAACATACATTTTCTTTTGTGAAATTATGCATGTCTCTACTATCTTGAGTATATTGATACACTTTGGATGCTTTGAAGGAGATTTTCCCTTGATTTCCTCGTGGGATGATCCTTTTCTACAGTCATTTTTGGCTTGTTCACTACGAGGGAAACTTTATTCTGAAGTATTATTTTGTGATGCCAAGCTGATGCTTGTATGTATTTTGTCTTGATTAATATTTAAATTTTTGTGTAAATAAGTAGTCAACATTTCGAAAACTTTGAGGTTACTTTTCATATTTGCAAAATGACAGTTGAAATTAAAATTTTAATAGATATAAGTTGGTAGACGTCGCTGGTCTTATGATGTCGGGATATTTAAAAGTTATTTTGAGAATTTAAAAATCCAAAATATACTGGATAGCAGTTAATATTTTTATTTAACCATTCCAAATAAATATACTCAGCTTGGGTAAGAGTCTTATACTCTTTAAAATGTCTTGATATATTGTTAAACAATAAATTGTATATGTTTTAATAGTCATACTGTTTTATTAATATAAATGCATCTAATACATTAAATGATTAAAAAACTAAACTGTAAATTCAATCTTTAACAACGTAAAAGACTAATAATATACAAGTTAGGTAACATATCCACAACTGATAGAAAAATAGTAAGTAATAGTATAAGTAACTAGCCATCATTGGTTAGTAAGAGGGGAGAGTGGTGAAGTCTAGATATATCAGGTATATTCATACATTCATAGCCATCTAACGAAGTGGGATTGTATTTTTGAATATCATCATCACATATAAAATAGGTATCTGAAGAAAAGGCAGATTTAGATTAGATAGACTTAGGTTTATATATGACTCTTTTCTCAAGGCAGTTTATATTATTATTGCAAGCGTTTATTTTTAAAAGGAATATATTTAGTACTATTTCCCTAATAATAAATAAACCTTTGTTATTATTAAGAAAAACTGTGTGCAAAACTATAAGTTGATTTAATTTAGTTTAACATAGATTTTTTTGCATATCTAATGATTTCCTGATGATGATGTTCTGTCTCAAAACAATGGGTTTAACCCGTTGTATATTCGCCGAGAAATTGTAAACGTTTAACGCATTAAATTATAGAAAATCGATATTAATGCCCAATGGAATGTTTTCATATATTGATGTCAAATCACAAACCTATAGCGCTCTTATTTTTCTGATTGTTCACAGACATTTAGAGCTAGCGCATAGAACGTATGATACAGATAAGATTTTGGTGTCACTTGAACTATTTTTGCCATCTGTCGAGGCGGATTTTAAAAGTATAGTTTTTCTTGAGATAAAGGAGAAGAAAATATTGTGGAAACATTATCTGGGAAGTAATAAAAATCCGGAAGATTACAACCTATATAAAAAGCAAAGAAATAAGTTGAAGATACAAGTAAAAGAGCCCAAGGCAAAATCATAGGAGGAGTTCAGAGTAAGAATGGAAGAGGGCGTTTTCCCCCATTCTTATCACTTCCTGGCATGCAAAAAAAGTCAGTTTTATAGATCATAATTGAAACGACGANATGAATGTTTGTTAGAAAGAAGGCTCTAACATCAAGGGCACAAACGCGGGTAATCAAGAAATCCAGGGTAATCTCTTCAAAGCATCCAAAGTGGTAATCATATACTTCAGATAAACAAGACATGTATACCTTAATTCCACGAAAGAAAGTACCAAGGAATGTTATACAGCAAATTTCTTCTAATATTGAAAAATCTTACTTAAACGTTTCCTTCTAATATATTTATTTTTTAGGCCGATAAATCGCTTTACAAGGAAAATTTCCTTCGAGATGTTTCAAGAAGTCTCCATTGACGCAATTCATTTATTTAATATTAACTACATTTGAGTCTCCGCCCCTTTGAAGTCCCGACACCTAGAAAACTTATATTGAAAACCATACAATTAAAGACGATAGATTCATACCTGAATTAACCCACAAGTTATGATGCAAATAATTTAACACCAACACCAACCACACAACAATTATATACTGGTTTTACAAACAGATGTGTACATAAAATAATAATTACATCTACTATGGTTAGTGATAGAATAATACATAAGATGATATGTATATTCATAATATTATATAACACTAAATGAATGACAGCTATAGAGAATACCTCTGGAAGCTTCTGTGCAGTTTCTCTTACACAAACATCAACTTATTTGTTAATATATTTTAAACCTTTCAATTTTTTTCTACAAGCTAAATAATGATGGTTATTTCAACGTTTCTAATCTACCCTTGTAGTTTAATTTGGTAACAACAACAAACACTTTTTTTTAATACACAATAGAAATTTCGTTCGATTCAATTCCAACCGATTAAATCCTATTGAATAATTTAAAATAAAGGCAAATCATCAATCGCTATTATATACCCACGTTGCGTTTAACATCTTGGAAGTAATGAATTCAAGCGAAATAAAAACAATGCCCATCGCTAATAACGTGATTGATGATCGAGTGCGGATGATCTGAAATCGATGGGCGTGGTGTTGTGGCGCAGTTAAAATCTCCCGAAGCGCTACCCATTCAGAACCACACGCGAGTTTTATATCTGGGGCATATGAACAGTGCAAAAATAACAAATGTTCAGGGATCAACTAACGCGGGCAATGATATCCACAAAGCGCGGAATTTCTACAAAGCGCAATATACGGTTACATAACTTCAAAGCTACGCCATGCAATTGAGTTCAATTACCGTTCCAAGTTTGCAAAACTTCTATTCTACCTTATTAATTCGAGTAATTGTTTCCTTATACTGCAAATTAATGCTGTACATTGTTTGAAAATTTCATAAGCTTACAAGGAAGTGCCGGCATCTGTCAAATTCCGATTTCACTGAAATTTTACAGACTGAAAGACTAGCACTACGCATTTTTCTTCTGCTCAATTGCCCAACTTAAGAGTACAGGCCTTTCCAAAGTTCTGATTTTTCAATTAAATTGAAAAGTCAGAACCTTAGATGTTTCATATCAGTGCGTGTAGAACGAGTGTCAAATTTTGTTATCTTGCGATACAATATTATGTACCTTCTTAAAGTGCCAAATTCACCAATACTCTTCTTTAAAGATTTCGTGTGTAATTTCTTCTTTAGCTTCTAAAGCTCACCGTCCAAGATCTATACCATAAATTATTTTCCCATCGACAATGGCATTTTCAAATTTTGTGAGAACGTATTCAGTAATAAATCGTAATTTGTCCATGTGGATGTCACCTCTACTAACACTTTCTCCCCATGTGTATATGTCGTAGTGACTTAACTTTTTTTATTTACTGCTTTTCCAGTACTCTGCAGCTCTAGTTTTGTAATCTGGGTTAACATTTCCGCCTTCTTCGAATACACTTGTCTTCATAATTATCTTCTTCATTTTTGCCGACTCTTCCACAAATTGCGCTTTATATGGTTCTGCTGGTTCGTGAAACTCCAACCCCGTTACATCTTCAAAGGAAAATATGTCAGGAATTAATATTTGGAATAGAAAATTTCATATTACTAAGAAACTATAACAGATAGGTAATTATAATCTAAATAAGGTAATAAATACGGGGTGCTCCACTTAAAATAAGAAAATGTGGAGGAGGTAGGGCTTACAACGTGAAGGCAAAGCTATCAAATTTTTGGGGAAAGCAGTCGGTTAAACAAAGGAGTTTGTTTATTTAACCAGCTAAAATTTGATACCTTCGCTTAAAATACGAAAGTTACTTGCCTTTAAAGATATCGAAAAATAAAGTATGTGTTTGTTCACTCTGTATAGTTTTTTGGATTACTTTTAATTTATTATCAAGTTATGCTTTGTTTAAAAAATATATGTAATTTAAAATATCTAGCTTAAATATGCATGACAGGCACTCCTCTTAAATTTTGGTCTACATTTTGAAGAATATTAATTATCTCGTAAACGAATTGAGTAAGATATAGGTAGCCTAATAGCAACTTACCCTTATTTAGTCTGTACTATCAAAATATATCATAATATGCAGAGTGTTTCATTTAAACTTGCACTACTTTAGTATTTGATGTTGAATATTTATTATATTAATATTAATATTAATTATTATTATTATTTCTCTGAATTTGCCATACATCATCGTATTCTAAGTAAAAGCGCCTTTTTTGAGAGATAAGAAAAAGAGAAATCATTAAAAAAAAAGTAGTAGAAGGTATTATCTCTTAGCTTCTTGCGAAGACAGGTTGCATCATTTTTGAACCATGTAATCTGCCGCAAATTATGCTAAAAAAAGTTTTTTTAATTACTGAAAATCCCGCTTGGATGGGGCTAGTAGTAAATGGCGTAGTGCTACCATGGTACTCTCTCAGTCTGCAGATTTTTGGAAATTTGAATTTGACAGTTGTCAGTATTCGGGAACACGTGGGCTCCCATTATCAACCGAATAATAATAATATTTATTTCCCAACAGGTTACACCCAATTACAGGATAAAATAACAAATGTGATGTACGACAGCAAAAAATAAACTAAATAAGTAATACAAATAAAGTAAATTAAAACAGAGAAAGCATTAAAGCAAAATGACTTATAACTAAATATAAAATTAGATTAATACATCGGAAATATAAAAATACAGAAAAAAAACAACTTTAAATACGAAAGAAAAAATATATCTTATATATGGAGCCAGTAAAGCAAGGGGACAAGAGCATGCTAACCTACGAAATAAGAACCAGCAAAATTTATTATAGTATACAAAGGATCAGCATTAATGTCGCATGCCCCCGCAATAAGTTTAAAGGTTGAGAATATCGGATGCACCGACGATCGGAGAAGGAGATTAGTGCGAGAGAAATCACAGTAAAACGTAGAAGGTGATCTGGAATTAAGTCTAGGGACCGAAACAATTATTTTATGAAGCAACTGCGCGCAATCAAGGCCGTTGTAAAGCAAAGAAAAGAAAAACTATTATCTGTATCATTCTCCTGGTATAAAGAGAAGAGAAATTAAATTGGGACAAAAGCAGTGAATAG
Source organism: Protaetia brevitarsis (assembly GCA_004143645.1). NCBI lineage: Eukaryota > Metazoa > Arthropoda > Insecta > Coleoptera > Scarabaeidae > Protaetia > Protaetia brevitarsis. Next base: position 78,780 of record RXPK01000083.1, on the reverse strand, counting down.
TCATTACTTCTAGGTGGAGTTCATCCTTCATATATGAAGTAAAGGAACTTTAGAAATCTACATTTAACAGATTCAATGGAGTTAATATGACTTAAACAGATAGGACGCCATATTGATGCGGCATATTTCAAACGAGATCTAACTAAAACGTAAAACAAAGTTTTTAAAGCAGTTAAATTTCTAAAGTTTCTACAATTATGATAAATGAATCCATATAGTTTAAAACGCTTACTTATTAACTCATTAATGTGATTAGTGAAAGCGAGAGCCGGAACAAATAGGACTCCTAGATCATTGATGGAAGTGGAGCAAGCTAAAATATTGTTGCCTATCCTATAAGAGAATTGGAGAGGTACTAGCTTCATGGTGAAGACCATGGTGGTACATTTAGGTACATTCAATGACAGTCTCGCACCAAGACGAGACAGATTCAATGTTCCCTTGAAGTAAATTGGAATTCAGAGGAGATTCAATGTGAGAAAATAGTCTTATATCGTCAGCGAACATAAGTTTATCGCAAGTAAGTATGTCCAGCAGGTCATTAATTACTAATACGAAAAGCAAAGGACCCAGGTTACATCCCTGAGACAAACCTGAAATACGACGGAAAGGTAACTTTTTCGTCGTGATTTTCTTCTGAAGTTAGTTAATGACTTGGAAGAAGGAAACATTCAAATAATTTAATGGGATGGGGAAGTTGCACCCTTTCATCATTGCTTTTGATGAATTTATGGGGTAGGATGGATTTTATCCCCATTCAATGTTTTTAAATAACCCACAAAAGCTTCTTTTCGCAATTCCTTATTTCCTCTATTATATGGTTTGTAGATACGTCTGAATGAAATTCCACCTTTAAACGAGTAACAAAATCGAAGAACAAAATACGTCTTGTAGAATTTTACCCCAATTACTTTCCGTGTAGTCCGAATCTCTCGGCAGTCGAAAGAATTTAGCTTTACGGATCCGAGCAAACTATAAATCACCTTTTTAGTAAACGAACGCTTTTTAGCGCAACATACTCAAACAGATTACGCCCGAACATTCCCTGAATATAGATTAATCTTTACAAAAAAAGAAAGTGGATAGAGGTAGTTTCACCAGCGAAGACAAGCCATCAGGACGCGATACTTAAATCGAGTTACACGTTCTACTTTTTACGGTACCTATAAAATGGATTCTTCTCTCTTAGTTCTTTCATAGGACGGGGGAAATCTATCTTTGTAGAGGCGTTGTAAGTAAGAAAGCACACATTAATTATTTTGACTGAAGAATATGACCTAAAGATACCAGCATCACCCATTAGATATTTTATCGCCAGTTCTTAAACAACAGTATATGATTCGTCAAAATGTAAAAAAAACAATGTCAAAGTAATAATAACACAATACACCTAGTATGTACGTAGATGTTAGTAGCCTAGATTTTTTCATTTTATAATCAGATGAAAGTCGTACTATATCATTTTGATGTCATTTAACGAAAGTAATTGAGTTTTCTTTTACAAAAGTAGAAGAACACATGTTGAAAAAAGCTGCTTCAAAAATGTTTACAAATTTAAAGCTAACAACGACTCATTAGTGCATTATACTTACGGCAGATTAGCCAGATATTTTATTGACTGCCATAATAAAAAAAATGGAAATTTTAGAAGTGGGCAATGATGTCCGGCATTATTTGGTATCGAAAATCAAACTTGTCGAAAGAAACGAAATACTTCAAATTTGAAATTTTGCTTATATATTGTAGTTTATAATTTCTTGCATTTTGTGTTAAAGAATATAGCACTATAATCAAACTTTTTTCGCTTGAATTTAAACTAAACGTTGCTACAAGACTTTTTTTAACTAAACGTGCTTCAATCTTTATTGGAGTTGGTTAGAGACTTTTGTATTCACAGATGTTTGTTCGAACGTTCTAATTCATACGTTCACTTTTCAAAGAAAAGAAGAAAGTTTCACTTGATAAATTTATGAGAATGGAAATACAAACTACAAGTTGAAGTAAAATAAATAAAAATATATCATCAGGTAAATGCATATATAAATACATATTAAATTATAAATTTATATAATAAAATAGAGCAAAAAATCGACTGCTGATGCTGAAAGGTTTTATTTAGTGCCAGACGCCATAAGTAACTAATCTATTAACCTATAAAACTAAACTGCTCTTAATTCTTAAAGTCTTAATTCTAGTAATTTGATTCACATTCTACAACATTAACACGCCCGACGCTAGTTTACAAGAGGATATTCAAATAAACTAATATTACAGTGCCTCAAAACGGCTGCAGATCTCTTTAGGCAGGCAATTCGGATGTTTTGATGTTCCAAAACCGAAACCGAACCGAAACCGAACCGAAACCGAGTCGAAACCGGGCCGAAACCGAACCGAAACCGAACCGAAACCGAACCGAAACCGAACCGAACGAACCACCAAACCGAACCGAACCGAAAACCGAACAAAAGTCAATAACATTGCACAAGCAATATAAACGCGAACATAAGCGTCCATAATTGTTCAAAAACACGAATAAATGACATCATAATAACGTACAATATTTTTACGGTATGAATATTTGTTGTTTTCTGGTAAAAATATCTATTTGCCACACTACATTTAGAAACACGGTTTTTAAAATGTAGTACGCTATTGTGCTGTCATTTATTTGTGATTTTAAACAATCATATAGACCCTTATGTTCACACTTATATTGTTTCTACAATGTTATTGATTTTACTGTAACAAAAAAAGAATTTTTAGATGCAAATTAAAATAAAATTAAAAAAAATAGCAGTAAGTATTATCATCGTTTTATAATATATTTTTTTTGTTTTAAAACATTTATATTTTTATCGTTTTAGTGTTCGCTTATATAATTTCTTTTTTTCTGCTGAAAAAAACTATTCTACTAGTTGAAACGTATAGTTAATCCTTGATATGTGGGAAAAATGTGTTATTTCACTATTATCAATAAATTAATTACAGCATAACACCACTAAGGATTGTGTACCGGTTCACCGATTAACCGGTAAATTGAGCAAAAAACGTTCGGTAAATTTACCGGTAAATTACAAAAATTTACCGATAATTCGGTAAATGAAAAATCCATACTAGAAATTCTTGTGTACGTAATATTGTGATTATAGATATTTAAAAGTTTATAAGGGCATTGAAAATATAAAAAAAAACAGGTAAGTGTAAGTAACAATATACACAATTATTAATTTTATGGGAGATGTTTTTGGTTAATTTTAATTTCAACTTTCTTGAATTTGAGAGTCGCTGTAATGCCCCAGAATCAAAATAAACCTACAAAAATTTTTGATTAGAAACATATAACCTCCATTCCACCGAATTAGTCAAAAAATTCTCAAAAAAAAAGCAAAAAATTGAAGGAAAGTCATGTAGAAATTAAAAGAAAATAAGTCTCAAACGAGATGGATAACGAAAAGCAACGCAAAGAAAAGCAAACTTAATGTTCACTTGTTGCTAGAACGGTAGGAAGCAAAACATCCCACTTTTACAACCTGCCTTTGTCAACAAGTACAATTTCAATTCTCTCATTTTATGGTTTTTTGTATGGATTTTATTTATCTCTCGAAAAAAGTTAAGTTAGCATATGTGATTTGTGCTTTGAGATTTGAGAAGATTTTTAAAAGTTTAAAATCGTTTTTCTTAAAGAGTAAGTAAATGTCTCATTTTTTAATATTTAAAAATAATAATATATAAGAACAACATTTCACGTATTTAAATTAATAGCAATTTGAATACACCACATTATGAGAGGACATTAATGCAATTTTGTTATATAATATAATAATAACATTAAAATTTGAACCTTAAATATTTTTTTTACTTGTAACAACTGTTTAAAATATGTAATTAAATACAAATATTTATTACAAAATTCTAATATTATGCCCTAAGATTGTGTAAAATATGTATTATTCTAGCCTAACTTCGAATTCTATTTTCTTGGAGAATCCCCATTAATGCCACACATGAAAAAAAAATTACCGATAATTTACCGGTATTTTCATTTTCATTTACCGAATTACCGGTAAATGAAAAAATCGGTAAATTTGTAATCACTAAACACCACAATATCCACAGAAAGAAAACGCATTTTCGTTTCTCTTAAAGGTCCATTTTATACCTACGGTTTTATACCATCATTGCGTGAATTGATATTAATAAAAAAATTACCTAATGGTAAGCCAAAATTTATTCTTGGCATATTCATATTTTAAGGAAATTTATATTGCAATAATCGTTTATATGTAAATCTACCCGAGAAATTCCACAACATATAGGGATTTTCCGTTGAAAAAAATACACTACAGGATAATATTGCTTTGATGTATTCACTCGTTTGTGTAATGCTACCATTTAAATCAGAGATTGTTGTATTTTGCCCTGCCAGTGGGTTTTTATTTAATATTTACCCCACAAAGGTAGAGCGGCAGGTGTAAAATTACCCCAATAATGAGAAGTAAAAAAGACACCTTCTCTTTTGAGGTAATTTTCCCCACTTTTTTGTGAATAACAGCTTCAGTATACACAAGCACTCGTTAATGTTCCAAAAATAAAATCGCTTACATGCCACTACAGAAAGTTCTTTCGAACACAATCCAAATGTATAGCGCAAAACTTTAAATCAAAATCGCCAAGTATATGTGGCCTCACAGACTACCCATCCAACATTCAATTAATTGTTTGCTATCACAACTGACACTAATAAATAATCTAAAACCTTGAATAAGTTCACTAAGTCATTTGCTCTTCGATTTGAACCAATAAAATTGGAGATTCAATCATCAACCCAATGCTACGCAACATCTGAAAGGCGTACTAGCTTAATACTTTCTCTTGAATATTTAACCAGAAATAATACTGTGGTAACTAACAGAGAGAGAAAGAGAGTAATTTATAGATACATTTATCTAAATGATAACGGCTGAACACCAAGGATAGTATAGAGAAAAAGAACTATTACAAAACTCGCCTATTCCGGTAGTAGTGTAATCTAGGGAGCGACTGCGGAAAAAGTACGTGCATGGAATGTAAAATTCCTTTAACGGATGCTTTACGTTCGCTAGGACCTCGGAGATGAAGGAAGGTCGGAAAATAGTAGACACCGTCGAGTAGATAGGGAAACCCTGCGTCTCCGAAACTGACGTTTCTGGAGTAATTACGGCAACTGGTATGCGCGTCGGTACGACGTCTTTTAATCACGGTGAGGGCTGTTCGAAAGGAACACCTTTAGGTCGTAGAAGAAATAAAGCGAAAAGCAGATTACAGTAAACAGTGTGCTGTATCCTAGGTCGGTGATAGGTAGTGCCGGCATACAACAGAAATACAGTTAAGTGCACATCAGCGATTTAAATGAAACTTAAAAAAATTTAACACTTTTTTGACTAATTAATAGTCAGAGAAGTCCACACTCTGTTCGTGTTATTTTTGTCGATAACTATACGAGTTTTAGAATTTGACGAGCAAGACAGTCAAGTATTGTCTATTGGTAAGGGGTTATTTTGTCCAACTGACATGTGGAATTATAAAATACTTCTAGTCACATTTTATTTGATTTTTTTCTGTTTTTACAGCTTTCCGCTTTACTAGCTGTTTAACGAAATGAATGCGGTCTATGGGTGATTAACACCGTTTTCTAAAACACGACGTCTTTTTATATGCAACTCTTATTTCTTAGTGCTATAATATCCTCTTTTTAAGACGTTTCTCAATTAAAAATATGCAGAATCACTCATTCAAAAGTTTTGGTTTCAACTAAACGTGGCAATTTTAAAATGATTTTTTGAGAACCATTATAAAATTAAGTGAATGTTTATGCTATTTGACTCAAATCTAATTACGTAAATTGATGTTCCCAATACATCTTTAGATGTTGAAATTTTTAATGCAAACTGGAATTAACGTTTAATAACACAACGTTACACTTTGCAGGTCAGTACACGTTTGGCGGTTTTTTTTTGGATATGTTAACACGCAGAAACAAACCCGAAAACAGATACACGTGCAATGCACGTGATGCGTATAATGCAATACCGTATTAAATTAGGTGAGGTTTCTATATTTCTATCCGAGGGAAAAAAATTGATTGGTTGGCGCTTTTGAATGTCTAGAAAAATAGTAAATCCTCCTATCTGAACAAAAAATTCACACGAAATTCTAGTAATTTCTGTTCTATTAAACATACTGCTGTGGACGGACACCCAGTTTTCGCGAGAGTTTTTTTTTTAAGTTGCATGGATTTTGTCATATTTACTCCGTTCAGCCTTTGTCAATGTTTCGAGAGAATTTTCACAGATGTAGATTTTATTTTATATAAGAGTTAGTTAATGAGTTAATTGTTTAAATTATTTAGTTTAGTGTTAGGTTTTTTTTTTTAATTTATTTCATTCATTTAAATGTCTAGCGTTCGCTGGTATAGTTTATGTTATTATGTTTTGAGATTTTATCCATTGAGCTAGCAAATTTAATTTCTTTTTTTAAATTCTTTTTCAAGTTCATTTAGTACATTCAGTACACATCAATCAATCATTAGTAGATAAGTTCCCTATTATTGTTGTTGATGATGAGGACTCTCTTGAAGCCTGTCACGATCATGAATAATCCCATTCCCAAAGCCATGTTTGAGCGTGATTTAAATGTATGTTTCTGTTTTTCGAGCTATCCTTCTGAAAATCCATGTGAGAGGTACATCCAAGGAGTGGTGAAGTTTCTCAGGATGCAGCCCCACCAACGCCACATCGACTGCTGTCTGAAACTTGAACTACCGTTCGTGGGACCTTATAGAGTGGCTAGAGTTTTTGATGGAGTCACCTATGAACTTCATTCTCTGGACGGTTTGCAGAACAAGGGTCGTTATCACATTTCGGCACTCCAACACTTCCAACACGACCCAGGGTAGTTGTCAGCACCCGGAAGTGACGTTTTCACCCCTGTGTGCGGAGATATACTGTTTGTTTGTTGAGTGCGGGAGATTTAACATTTCTTTTTTGATTGTGTGCTGACAATTTCTAAAGAGAAACACTCAATTTTTCGTTTTAACTTTCGTTTTTCCTTTAGTAATTGGGAGAGGTGCTGTAGACGAACACCAGTTTCGCGAGAGTTTTTTTTTAAGTGCATAGATTTTGTCATGTTACTCTGTTCAGCCTTTGTCAATGTTTCTGAGAGAATTTCACAGATGTAGATTTATTTTTATATAAGATTTAGTTAATAAGTTAATTGTTTAATTTATTTAGTTTAGTGTTAGGTTTTTTTTAAATTAATTTCATTCATTTAAATGTCTAGCGTTCGCTGGTATATTATGTTATTATATTTTGAGATTTTATCCGTTGAGCTAACTAATTTATTTTTTTTTAAATTCTTTTTTGCAAGTACATTCAGTACACAAGCAATACTAGTCAACTCGTCTGGCCCAAGTTTGTAAAAATCAACACTAAAATATTTGACTACCACAAAATTAACGCCAACACCCATAAAATTTTCAATAGTGTGCTGGGTTTTGCGTCTATAACAAAGCAGTAAACTTAGCCTATTCTATATTTACAAAAATTAACTAAAAATATTCCAAGCACGTCTGATTCAGCCGATGTAAACACGCACGCAAAAAAAAACCTGCATCTGCTATCACAACTCATAAAAATGGAAATAAACAACGTTTCACTCCCCGAAATCGCGTAATACACGCTTAATAAAGTCGTTTATTATTCTAAGCAGACCGTATCCTAAATCGATGTCGTAGTAGGCAGACAAACGTCACCGTTCATAAACAGTTCGTCCGGAACTTACGGACGGACAGTTCGTTCGCAGTGGCGGCACACGAACGCGTAATTTCGGGCCGACCTAATGAAATGTCAACAGCGCGAATGTAGCAAAACGAGGAGAAGATGGAAAAAACAATAAAACGCGTAGCAAAGTGAGGAGAGCCCGGCAACAACGATCCTTCCCCCGGCCACTTCGCTCGTCTAAATTATGAATTGGCATTAATAAAACCGACAATAACTTTCTTTTAACGCACGCGCCTCAGTCTGTTCGTCGAGGGTCCCCCGTTCAACGCTATCATTTCTAATTTGCATTTAATTATCCGGTTATCCTACAATCTCGCGATCCCATTCGGATAACGGGAAACGAATTTGACATTGGCCAGGGAAATGCGGAAAAGAACGGAGGCCTTTGCTTCTTCTGTCTATTTGTATTGCGCTCTCGAGATTAGGTAAAAGATGGAATTGAACGGAAACGAATGCGGAACAGGAAATTATATAGCCACGTCAAGTAGGCAGAGAAAAAATTATAATGACAAAAGTAGTTAAAATGTTTCTTTTTCTCATACATATGAAACATTTTTAGCAATCAAAGTAACTTTCGACATAAATTCCTCCCTATTACAGAGTTTATAATAATCTTAGATTAGACCAAATTATCTTTAGGACGGCCATTTTTTTAGATCTATTGTAATTCTTCTTGTGTTCAATCCGAAATCTTCCCGCACATACGTAGTGCTGTAGTTTTGTTTACCCACGTTACCGCTGTGTGTATTTTAAGTTTGCTTAGATTTTTGTCGGGTAATTTGTTGCGTTTGCGTGATTGGTGGTAAGAAAAACGATTGTAGAAAGTTTCTTCTATAGTTCCTTAGTTGACTTTAACGTGAGTAGATGTATTTTTAAATCTTTGCTGCCATTTTGTAATTCTTGAGATTTTGAGATTTGATTTCTGTGAATATTTTGTCCATCAAGGAACTCGCATTATAATAATTGTTATTATATTGATGTGTGCACATTATAGATATACGATCTTTTATTATTTTTGTTCGGGAAGATATATTTTCAGTTTAATTTTGCTCATTATAGTTTAAAGAGTTAATTTTTCCGTTTTTCTATTTTGCTGATTTATTCTTATTTTATCAATCACCTCGGTTGGGTGAGTAGAAGCTTTGTTCTTGCTTTTAGTTTTCATTTTTGTAAATTTCTAGTGTTTTTCCACGAATTTATGTTGTTTTAATTTGAAACCACGTGGATTGAATTGGTATATTTAGGATTACCTTCCTGAACAAACAAATCTTTTGCTTTGTATAGGAAATAGCATTGTCCTATTGTAATTTAAAATCAAGTGCAGTTTTTTATTTTTGGCCAAACGGTTTTTTTTTTCTGCCACTTTGTAATTTGACCCATTTTATAAAATAAATTTTGATTGTTAATTATCTTCGTTGGGTGAAAAATTCTGTTCTTTTATTTTTTTATTTAAACCTTTTCAATTTTTGGGGTATTTAAGAAAGTCAGATTTCATTCACGCACAATTTACTTTTCGTGGTTAGATTCAAGTTTTAATTCGCGAGGATAACTCTGGGGTTAATAGTTCTTTTGCGCCCTTTTAAAATTTTTCCGTTTGAGCTAGCTAAATTAATTTTCTTTTTCCTTGTTAATTTCATTTTGCATTTTCAATTAATTCAGTCAGTACACAGCAGTAGTTCGTATAAACCGGAATAATCTAGAGATGAGATACATATACTTTATTAATTCTTCCAGGTTGACTCTGTGTGAGTACATGATAACTATAAAAGGTGAATTGAAAATCAAGTCCAAATCTCCTTTTATTAATATTGAAATAATGGCGATATGTTTCAGGTGGTTAAATCACTCATCTTCACGCCGAAGAGTAAATAAAACAAAAGGATTAAGTCAAAGTATAATAAAATCGGCTAATATTGTTCAAAATACTAAGTGAAATTGATGAAATTCTGAAGATATGATAAAATTGTAAACGGGAAGAAAACACTAACATATTAAAATTAATTGGATGAAATTAGACAATGCACTGACGTACATGTACAGTATAGTACATTCGGATTCGTGAGGCACTGATAACAAAAAAAAAACTGTAGTGCGCGCTCTTATAGACATTCTGGATTGTTGTTGGGAAGGGTAGCTAATCACGCGCGCTTAGAACATTCTGTGCTACCTCCCCCAGGCGGTGTCGCTCACCCGTAGCCTACTCGAGCCAACCCAAGCGAAGGATGAACTCGAGCAGTCTGCTACACTGCCTCTGAGATACAACCAAAGCTGGCCATACTAGGTCAGAACTCCCCCAGGATGAAACCTCCAAATTGCGCAAACGCCGGACAATCACATAAGATGTGCTCCGGTGTCTCGTCTTCTAAGTAACATGCATGGCAGAGTGAGGTGCTAGTCAGTCCTATGTGATGTATGTGTTTATTAAGCTTGCAGTGGCCAGTTAATACCCCTACAAGTTGACGTAGTGCTGTGTACTGACTGAATTTGAAAAATGCAAAATGAATATTAACAATGAAAAATTAAATTAGCTAGCTCAACGGAAAAAAATTTTAAAAGGCGCAAAAGAACAATTAATCTCAGAGTTACCCTCGCGAATTAAAACTTGAATCTAATCACGAAAAGTAAAATGTGGGTGAAAGAAATCTGACTTTCTTAAATACCCCAAAAATTGAAAAGGTTTAATAAAATAAAAGAACAGTAATCTAAACTCAAATACGTTAAATAACAATCAAAAATTTATTATAAAAAAAAAACATAATTTGCAGAAAAAAAAAACCGTGAGCAGAGGGTTCTGGTCTAAATCAAAAACTGCAACTGATTCTAAATTACAATAGGACAATGCTAAATCCTTTATCAAGCAATAGATTAATTGTCCCAGGAAGATAATCCAATATCTTCCAAAATCAAATCACGTGGTATCAAATTAAAATAAATAATTCGTAGAACGCCAAAAATTTACAAAAATGAAAAACTAAAAGCACGAACAATGTACTATTTCGCCCAACCCGAGTGATTAATAAAATAAAAATGAAACAGTAAACTAGAAAACCAAAAATGCACTCTTTAAAATTATAATGAGGGAATTAAAACTAAAATCTATCTTCCTGCACGAAATAATAAATGATCTTATATCTAAATTGTGTACACAACAATATAATAACAATTATCATTAAGCGAGTTCCTTGATGGACAAAATAAAACAAAAATAATACGAATTAAATTACGATATAAAAATGTAATACAAAATGGCAGCGAAGAATTTAAAAATTTACGTCTACTCACGCTTGCGTCTGCCAAGGAACTGCGCTGACAAGGTATGGTCGTAAGGTCGTATACATATAAAATCCTACTCACGCGCTAACGCCTAACGCAACCGCACAAATCATCGAGAGAAAACTACTAGAATAAATATAAAACTATACAAGCGAACGCTATACATTTTAAAGAGTGAAATTAATTTAAAACAACTGAACACATAAATAAATAAATCAAACAATTAACTCTTTAACTAAATCTTATATAAAAATAAACATTACATCTGTGAAAATTCTCTCGAAACATTGACAAAGGCTGATCGGAGTAAACATGACAAAATCTATGCAACTTAAAAAAAAACTCTCGCGAAAACAAGGTGTCCGTCACAGCAGTAGGTTGCTGTGAGAGGTTGCAGGCAGTATCTCGCTGTCTGGACCATAACGTGAGGATGGCTTTGTGCGCTTGACAGCAAGTTTGGATGCCCATCTAGGTATCCTTTGTACAGTGCTGATCCATTGATTTATTATGGTGTTGAATGTGCGCCGGAGATATAGGAATAACAAGCTTAGTCCCATGTAAGGAAACATGAAACCCCGTCTCGCCAACCTACGGCTTCCCAGATTACATTTATGACCTTTAACCCATCTGAGTATCAAATTATTATCAATAGCGATGGCTTCCAAGATATCGTGGCACTGAAGTACCAGGCCTGAAGCGATCTTATAACTTCTGAGAGTTTTAAGGGCAGCTAGCCTGTCACTATAAAGGGCAAATACGTCGCCCCTTAATGTTCCTTGCTAAAATTTGTTCAGAATCGCCGAAACCTCGGCTTGGAAAACCGTAGTAAGTTACTTACTAGTACCAACTCTAAGTTAAGCTAAGAGCTTAATGTCCGGAGAGAAAACTCCCGCAACGGTTCTTGTTTTTGTCTTCAATCCATCTATATATATGGCGATTGAAGAGGCAGGGGCCAATATTAGCGCAATAGTGTCTGCCGAAAGCAAATACGGGAGGTACAGAGTCCTTTGCGGCCCCAAGAAGAGGCGTTTCAGTGACCCTCTCTTGGATGATGCTCACGTGACCGCGGTCTCCCTCTTCCTCGATCAGAAGATACCGAGATCGCAACCTATAGCCGCTCTAAACGCCATCTCCTCCACGAACAGATCCAGAGGAGGGACACATAAGAGAGCTTCCATTGCCACCGTCGGCGTCGTGCGCATTGCTCCTGTAATCCTAAGACATGTGAGGCGCTGCACATGAATCAGGTCATTCCTGTCTACCAATCGTCTCACCCTTGGCCACAAAACGACGGCGCCACAAGTTAGCATGGGCCTAATTATGGCAGGGTACAGCCACAAGGTAAATTTCAGGGACAGCCCCCAAGTACTACCCAGCACGCGACGACACTGCCAAAAGCCCTTACATGCCTTCTCAGCTTCCGTTCTGACATGTAATACCGAGATATTTCACCTCATCCAAGACACCGAGATCACTGCCAAACAATTGTGGTGGACGGAGTTTTTCCACCTTTCTTTTTTAATAAAGATACCATCTTTGATTATCTGGGTTTACAGAAAGGAAACGTTCTCCACAGGCAATTTTTGATAGACCTTAGAACAGTCTGCATCAAATTGCGATGGAAATATCAATAAAGGTCCTTCCTTTAGGATTATTTATATTGCTTCAGTTTATATTATAGTTTCTCTTAATAAACTCTCACAGAAATACTCATACTGAACGAATGATTCTTTACTGTCCAACAAGCCATCAAACACAATCAAGTTCGTTCGAGAATTTTAACCGGTGGAAAACTAATTATTTGAAAACTCAAAATTCCCGCGCATTCATGTGAATAAGTGACTTCATGCATTGTTAAGTTGTGTCAATGGACTATAATCGCTACGCATCTCTCAAATCCTTATATTATGTGCAAGAATTAAAATAACACCTCCATTAGCCGTCTATTTATTAAAACGCCACCTTACTGCAAATTCAACAATTATGCTGGTGAATTCAAACAATAGCTAACAATTTAGTTTAAAATTGTCATATTGATAGCATAGACCCATTACTAGTGGCACCACAGGCAATTATAACAAAGGAAATAGCCATTTAAAAGCTGATTTATAGAGCCACAAATGCTTATGAAACAAATGCCGGCGCAAATGCAAATTTGTTACCGGTACAATTAAAAGTCCAATAAAATACAAATACTATGCCGTAACAATGTTATTTACAGTGATAACCTGCAAGATAAATGACATAAGGTACAGGATGAAGCAGTCAAACCGCATTCGGTTTCCGTTTGGTATACATTCTTTATGAAAACCTACTAGTAAATATAATATCGATGTCATGCAATAACTAAGCAGGTAAAAACTAAATATGTTCTATATTCTAGTATAGAATACTAAGTACAAATACAAATTACAAATACAAATTAAAATAACGTTAGAAAATGGAACTGACACGGAAGGAACTATGCCGTGCAAATCATTTACTCATATGAACATATAGATAACAACAAAAGTGAACGAATGACCAGAGTTTCCCAAGAAAGATGCAAACTAACAGATAACTAAATTGAAATTGCCTAATATTGAGTTAAATTACTGAAATCAACCAAATAATATAATTTATTATTTCACCAATTCATGTTGCAGTACGTTACGTTAGAATTTAATTAAATTTATACTCCATTTCAATATTACTGCAATAACTAACCCAAAAGAGAACATTCTGGTATGTGCTTTTGTTTCCATGTTTAATTTATTTTCATACGAAATTATTTAGTATATCCGTATTATCGGTAATAACATTTAAAAATTTTAAATTAAATTACCGTTAATTAAACAAATGTCAGACCTAGTAATTTAAAATCGTTTATTACGCTTAGCCGTTTAAATACGAACACATTTTCAAATTCTGTCATATTTTATTTGATATAAATTTTAGTATTGCGCATTTGAAATAATTAAATCTTAAATATCATAGCTTTTAAAGCGCATGCAGAAAACGCGGAATGGAAAATATTTCGAAAACGCATATGCACTGTAACGTTTTAATTTTCATCTTTTTATTCTATTGTTCTTCATTATTAATACTACTAGAGTCATCTACAGTCGTGTAGTTGAAGCTTGGTTGGTAGCTCAACTTGTCTTCAAATTTTACTTTTCAATTAGAGTTTTAAAACGCTTTTTTACCTTTAATAAGTTCATTCTTTGCAACGCAGTGTTTCTTTTCTTCTGTTCAACATCGTTTTCAGTTGTTCTTTCGTCTAATCAGATTCCTTTCGTACCAGCGTACTCAAGGTGGTGCGCAAAGGGAAGATCCAACACGTATTTTTCATGACTGCTCCGAAAAAAAATTAAAAATAAAGAAACTTTCTTTGTATGATCTGGGAGACCAGTTATGTTATTGTTCTTAATTATTAATCATTATATTATCCCTAGGAACAATTTGTACCGTGTGGTCATCGTCTGCGAAGATTACTCATCACCATAACACCTATCATGGGATCTTTCTTCATACGTGAGGACAGCACCTTGCTCGATGTCCACCATTTTCCAGAAAGTTGACCGGCTGCCTCAGGACTGGAATCGCTCCGCTACCCCGAAGAAATTTAACTTAAGGTCAGATTATTATTTTTTATTTACTTTATCTAACATCTTATTTGCGATAACCGTTTTGATCAGCATTCTTATCCTAATATATCATTGTTTATTTACGAAAGTTATCGTCGCTGTGTTACCATTATTGTTCTGGTTACGTCACTACGTCGAGTACGAGGAATTGCTTGTTGTTTACACATTTATTATTCACGAATAGTAAACGTATCTAGCAAACTCCAAAATCTCAACCATTTGTTGACGTTTTTCGTTTAATATATACATGCAGTGATAAATATTTAAAATAGCCAGGCCCATTATACTCTCTTTTGTTTATGGTCCAGAAAATTTTAAGAAATAATGGTTATTATCTTCACCAATGTAAAGAATAATTTAGGAAATTTTGTCAAGTAAATTACGGAGCTATGATAAAGCTCAGTAACAGAAGCGACTGGAATCATAACATCATCTTGAAACTGAATAGAAATGCCATCAAATGGTATACTGATGGCTACAAAACGGCAGAGGGAACTGGAATAAGAATATATGGGCCTAGAACCACATATTTCGAAAGCTTGGGAAAATATCCAAGTATATTTCAGGCGGAAATACACGCTATTGAAAGATGTGTTCAGTTAAATATTGATAGAAATTATCGAAAGCAGGAGATTATCATCAGGTCTGATAGTCAAGCGGCCGTCAAGGCTCTGAGCTTATATGAAGAAATCAGTTCCACGATGGTCTGGGAATGCCTAGGGAAATTAAATGAGCTAGGCAAAAGGAATAAAGTAACCCTCCTGTGGGTTCCGGGTCACACTGGAGTGGAAAGAAATGAAATAACGGATAATCTGGCAAAAAAAAGGGCTGGAATACCTTTTGTAGGGCCTGAACCCTTTTGCGGATTAAGTAGCAGTACAATACTGAAGAAACTAAAAATAGAAATGGAGCAGAGAAAATCCAGTTACTGGGAAAATCTCCAGGGAATGAGGCAAAATAAAATTCTTCTGGGATCTTATAACCAGAAGAGGTTTACAGAATGCATCAACCTAAGTAAGAACAATGTTCGCTTACTAACAGGAATACTTTCAGGCCATTATAGATTGAAAGGACACCTGAGTAAGCTTGGATTGGAAAAGGAATCTGAATGTACATTTTGTGGGGAACAGGATGAAACACCCATCCATCTCCTGTCGAACTGCGTAGCACTGTGCAACTCGAGGGCGTTGCACCTGGGAGCATGTGAAATCGAAGAGGGAAACTTACCTAGACTGGGGCCCTCTGATATCCTACACTTTCTGAAAGGAATAGGATTGGAAGGTCAGCTGCAAAGCAGCAAGAATAGGGGACACAACAGATCTTTTAGGTCGCAGCGTAACATCACCCTTCCATTTATATACATACATATACAAATTACGGACATTTTTCTTTGATCTTGTCAATGTTTAATGATAGATACTCTTTGAAACATATGTATGGAATTCCTTGTTAGCGAATGATCATTCGACGAAGTTATTCTTGTCACCTTTTCTTGTTAGTTGCCAACGCTATATATTTGCATATATATCTATTTCTCATATCAACATACTAAACTATAAACTCAAATTTGTAACGGCCTAATGCCTCTCAATAAAAACAAAACCTATGTGCGTTATGTAATTTGTGTTTTATTATTGTATTAGTTTATTTATTACCTACCCTGAGAGAGAGAGAGCTAGTCGGAAACCATGAAGGCAAATAAGCTAAACCCCGCGAAAGGTAATACCACCTCCAAGAAATCAACAATGTGTTTAATGGAATCACTGGATGTAAAAGCAAGAAAAACAAATAACCTTACAGCGAATTTGAATTAAAAAGTAGATATTTCGAAAGTAAGTAAATAAAGTTTCACGTAATTACTGAAACAAGAACAGACATTTAACTTGAAGGAAGTAAAATAGAAATTAACAAACAGAAAGTGATAGCTACAAACTAACTGAAGTTTGCAAACAAGTGTATTACTACAGAAGAAGAAGGTACTGAAATAGAAAATATGAAAGCGGAAACTTAAGAGAAAGTAGTTCAATGAATGTATTTGGAAAAGTCAAAGACTCAGCTTTCTAACTATCTATTCTATTCTCCACTTTGGATTGTAATTATGAAGCCTCCACGGGCTTCAAACTTAGATTTAATGTAAAAAAAATTGTCATTTGAAGGACACTTCGTTGTGTCCTGTTTTTTCTCAACAAAATACTGCACTTTTCCTAATTCAGCTAGTTAGGACTACATACTGGTATAACTTTCAACATATTGCGTATCTATACGACACAAATTCAGTTATGGGGTTGTCAAATAGATTATTATTTTTTTTTTGCATTACCCATTAATAAAATTTCTTGCAAGATTATCGCTTCATTTGATGTTAAACTATCACATTTCCAAAAAAAAATCATCAAAGTCGTAAACATAATAGATTTTCCTTCAGCAATGAGCAAAATAAGAAAAATAAGCAAAATATCCACATAATACTTATAGAACATCCATCTAGAAAGTGAAACGTACCAGGTACGCCACTAGGTATACACAACTTACTCTTAATAACATCATGTACAAATAATAAACCAGTTTACTAGTCATAATCATATTATTACTGTAAGCAAAGTGAAAAAACTATCATTGATATTACAAATAATACATTAAATATCATTAAAACATATTGTAACACTAGTCCAATAGTAAATATTTATTTATTATATAATATTATTTGTATTATTATTAATACAAAAATGTATGTTTACCTCCAATATAAAATAATCTGTGTTGCAATTCTTAAACTCTGTTTTCTTTAATCTCTGACGACGTAATGCATACAGGTGTTGCAAGATACAGGATAGCATTCTTATAGTAGCAAATACGTTTAAAATAAGTAATTATTGCAAAAATTGTAGTGAAGATGGCGCTTCTCCTGTTTCACTCAAGCAATAATGCATATTCAGTATAAATAGCAGAGCACAGATGATTATCAAAAATTAATCTTTTAGAAGTAGTGATCATTAAAACGACGATCTCATCACCACAGCGCAGTTGCCTGATCCTTGTGATCAATCACCAATTATCAGGGCAACGAATGCAAAGGCAATGATATCGGATAATCACTATTTATTGAATTCATTGCTTAGGATTACAAAACAATAACTACCTATATGATTACATGTTTTGTTATTAACTAACAGCTTCTTGCGGGTTTCGCCGTATGTCAAAACTTTCGCTCGACGTTTCGCTGTTCATACTGACAGCTTCTTCAGGATTACTGAACTGATTCTCCATGGTCCGACATTCTTCTTATATACGCCCCTGGTGCATCCAACCGTGTAGTTTCCGCTCCATTGACCGTGACGGTTCGTAGTAGGCTCTTCCACGTGTTGCTAAGGTGGTACCCTTCTTCTCTGTTAACGGTTTTACTCTTCTCTATTTCTATGGCTTCCCTGATGAGTCTTTTTCCGTAGTTATCCTGAAGAAGCTGTCAGTATGAACAGCGAAACGTCGAGCGAAAGTTTTGACACACGGCGAAACCCGCAAGAAGCTGTTAGTTATAGTTACACCGGCCGTGAAAGCCTACGCAGTGTTATGTTTTGTTATTCCTATGTATCGCCCCTTTCAAGCCAAAAATACCATATTTAGTAATACGTACAATATAACGTTAATTTTAAAATCACTAGTAAGGAAAAATCAGCAAGCGACAGTGAAGATGATATAACCAACAATGAAATATTTAAAGAGCTTAAAGAAATGCAGAAATCCATGAAATACTTGTCGGACAAGTTCGACGAGATGCAAGAAGAAAACAATGAAATAAAAAAATTACTCAAAGAGACAAATAAAGAAAATAAATATCTGAAAGAAAAAGTTAGAGAATTAGAGTCAGTAGTAAACGAAATGGAGAAAGAAAAAAAGAAAAAATAATATTAATATTAACGGAATTGAAAAACAAGGAAAAGAAGAAAAACTAACAGAAGTAATTAAAAAAGTAATGGAAGAAATACAAATTCAAATTAACGACGACGATATAATAACCTGCTACAGGAAAAATGAAACAAACGATACAAGTCCAATTATCGTAGAACTAAAATCTAAACAAGCGAAAACAAATATTTAAAAGCAAGAAAAGATAAAGGTGCAATCAAGGTTAAGGAATGCCAGCTAAAAGGAAAGAATAATGTCATCTACATAAACGAACAACTAACAGCAGCAATGAATAAACTATTCTACAATACAAGGGCTCTAAAAAAAGAGAATAAAATCAAATATACATGGACCAGAGATGGCCATGTATACGTAAGAATAACAGAAACAAGTAATAAGATCAAAATAACAAATACTCAAGACCTACAAAAATTACAATAAAAAAAAAACAAAAAAAAAGAAAAAAAACAAAAAAAAGCAAATCAAAATGTATACGATTTATATGCAAAATGTTAGAAGCATGAAAAATAAATTCCATGAACTTGAAATAATACCAAAAACCGAACACAATCCAGACATAATTGCATTGACAGAAACTTGGCTGACCCCGACAGATGAAAATTTATACCAAATAGCAAACTACCAAGCAGTATATAACTCAAGAACAAGCAGAGGAGGAGGAATAGTATTTTACATAAAACAAAACATAAACTATGAAATCCTACTAAATAAAACAATAAAAAGCATAGAAATAATTACAATTTTGTTAAAACATAACTATAACTTTATTGTACAAGCCACCACTAGTAAACCTAGAAACTTTAGAAACAATATTACGAAATAATATACTGAGCACCAAGAGACAGCACCTCGTAATGGGCGATTTCAACAAAAATATAGCTGTGCAGGACAATAATAAAAAAAAAATACACATCCATATTTAATGAATACAATTATAAAATATTAAATAAACGATCACAAAAATATTATACACGAAAAAACACAAACAACAACAACTCAATATTGGACCATGTAGCGACAAACATAAAATCGAAAATAGAAATCAAAGTAGTCCCAAATGATCTGTCCGACCACCATGATGTAATGACAAGGATCACCACTGCAAACAAACCTCGCACCTACAAAGTTCACGAAATAATAAAAACAGACTACCGCAAGATAGCACAAGAAATTCAAAATGTAGACGGACAATCCATTGACAACTTCCAAACACTTTCAATTAAATTACAAGAAATTATAGAAAACATAAAAAGACAATAAAAATAAAGAGACGAGAAGAGTGCCCATGGATAGATGACACTATAATGAAGCAAATAAAGGAGAGAAATAAACTATATAAGAAACATATAAAAAATCCAAACAATAATTATATAACTACAAAATATTACGAGCAAAAAGAAGACACTACAGCTCAAATAAGAGAAGCAAAAACCAAATTCTACGCACACAAATTCCAAAAATATAAACAAACGTCAGCAAAAACATGGAATCTTATACAGAAAGAAATAGGCAAAGGTAAAAAAAATAAGGCAATCCATGAAATTCAAAAAGAAGACGGAACCACAACTACGGATTTACAAGAAATAAGTAACGTAATAAATACATACTTTACAAATATTGGCAAGATTCTAGCAGAGAAGCAACTAAGGAACCCAAACTACACAGATAGAACAGAAAAAATAAACACTACTTTGCGATACAGTACAGCGATATACTAAATATTCAAGAAGCAAGTGTAAATGAGGTAGATCAAATAATTGATGAACTCCGAAATAACAAAGCACCAGGGTTTGATAAAATCACCACAAACGTTATTACAACCAACAAAGAAAAGCTGTCTCCTATTATTACTAAACTAATCAATAATGTTATAAGAAAAAGTCAATACCCACAATTCCTAAAGCAAACTATTATAATTCCCATATACAAGAAAGGTAATAAATTACAGCCGAAATTACAGACCCATAGCATTACTATCAACACTGAATAAAGTTCTGGAAAAACACATACACAAACAATTATCACAACACTAAAAGAACAAAACTTAATAAGTAGAGGACAGTACGCATTTCAGAGCCAGTGTGGCACGTCGTCTGCGCTATCGATCTCTTAAATAATATCAAACAAAATCTAGAAAACAAAAATACAGTAGTAGTAATATTCATAGACATGAAAAAAGCATTCAACACGATATCAAAAAACAAATTAATACAAAAACTACACAACTACGGTGTAACAGGAAAAGAGCTAAATCTAATAAAAACATACTTATAAACAGAACACAACTACAATAGCAAACAGAGTTGAGAGCAGCAGTTCGACGGCCGAATATGGGTGCCACAGGGTGGCAATCTACCTCCAATACTATACATCACATAACAAACGACATGCTAAACTAAAAATACATGGAGACATATATGCCTACGCAGATGATACCTGTATCATATACGCAGGAAAAAATCCACAAAAGATACAGCAAAAATAGACGAAGATAACAAAAAAATAGAACAATGGTGCCAGAACAACTAATAACAATCAACGAAGCAAAAAACAGAGTATATGACGTTCACAAGGAAAGACCTTTCCGCCAAATTTTACTATACGCATAAACAATAATAAAATAACGGAAGTACAGAAAGTGAAATACCTAGGCCAACCATACAGCAAAACTTGAAATGGGACAAACATGTAGAACATGTTAGCAACAAAAACATCCAAATATTAGCTGCGATACGCAAAATAAAAAATATCTTACCTCAACATATGAGAAAATCTATTTATCATAGTCTATTCACTTCACATATGAGCTACCTTATCAATGTTTGGGGAGAAACTACTGAAAGAAACCTGAACAGACTACAAATACAACAACAAAAATTTAAAACAATATACTCCATAGACAAAAGAACACCAACCACCCAACTATACAACCAAATAGGAGAACTAACACTAAAACAGTTAATACAACAACAAAATCTACTACTACTGTATAAAATTGAAAACAATATGATAAGAACTGAAATTAGACTTAGAAAAAACAAACAAGTGCACGAACACCACACAAGAAGAACATCTAGCATAAGAGCAGAAAAAGTTACATGTAACAAACACACCCAAATACCATCTGCAGAAATCATAAACGTCAAACAACATCTAGGAGTCCTCAATACCGGTAGTACGGGCGGAAAATGCTTCCCTCACCCGCGACGAAGATGAGGACTGTACGCCTTGCCGTGCAAATTCCTGTACACTTTGTATATACTTAT
This sequence comes from Protaetia brevitarsis, assembly GCA_004143645.1. Classification (NCBI taxonomy): domain Eukaryota; kingdom Metazoa; phylum Arthropoda; class Insecta; order Coleoptera; family Scarabaeidae; genus Protaetia; species Protaetia brevitarsis. The sequence continues at coordinate 56,874 of RXPK01000083.1, read as the reverse complement.
GTTGTATATATTATGTATAGTATGTTACGGATGAATAAATGCTTTTTTCGAAAAAAAAAAATGTAATCCACATAGTGTGACTGTCCTTTATATTTTGTTGTTAAAGATATAAAGACAAAGCTTATTAATTTTAAATTTACAATTTTACAACATTTTTTAATATCGATTATGATTTAATTTTGCTGTGATATACTGGTAGTATTAGAAAATATTGTAAATAAAACCATGTTTCGCTTTAATTTAAGAATACTCTTTTCTCTGTATGATTCTCATCCATTTTACTTTCAAAGTAAAGTATTTCATGCAATATTTCAAACTATTACATAAGTGAATACTGACATTATCTTCTTTTATATATATCTATATAATTTCTTGTACCTACAGCAACGTTTTCGAAATAAACCACACTGCTCTTAAAATATAAATAAATAATTTTCCCTAAAGTAGTAAAGTCCAACGATTGCATGCTAAACTTTATTACGCAACAAATATAGCCTGCATTATTTCGAACTATAAGATCAAACTGAAACGAAGTTGGTATAGTACCGAGCGTTCATGCATAAACCCGTTTACGACTTTATTAATACTTATATAACGTAATGGAGCACCACATAGCAATAAAAGAAAGTGGTGCAGAATATATTTTTGGGAAAGTATTTTACTGGCTCCGTCCATCGGGTTTTTACAGTTTATAAAACTTTTACGATTGAGAATACAGCAGTAAAAAATATCCGAAAGAATGCTAAATTTAGTAGTTAGGCAATATTATATAATTATGGCAGGGGTTCTTGTAATATATCCATAATAGGCAGAAGAAATAAAATGTTACATATAAAGAAAGGCTGAGTGTTACAAACAACCTATTATTAATTATTAACATCTATCAAACATAGGATTATATTCCATATTTCCAGAATGCATTTACAGGCTGATTTTTTGTATTCTCACGACGAAGAATACATTTCGAGCTTAAAAGTAAGTTAGCCATGAACTGTCAAACTGCAACGTGTTTGATGTTTATGTAAATTTTTACCTTATTCGTCACATTAAGCCAATAATGTGAGCATCATCATTTGCAAGTAATGTAAAATATCTAGGCGTTTGATTAAACTCTAATCTGGAATCTACATGTGAAAAAGGCTACTCATCTCAAGAGAGGGCTATCTTTTTGGACCTGACGAAGTACATGTGAGAAATCTAGGGAGCTCCCTCCAAACAAAGATTTTGAATAAAAACCTCAGATATAAATCACCGAAAATTTTTAGTGACAGCCAAGCGGTGCTGAAAGCATTAGAGACGTGTAAGTGCAACTCGAAGCTGATTTGCAAATTTGAAAACAAAACACTCTAAATATATTGAGAACGACTTATAATCTATCCCTAAATAAAATTCCTGAGCATGACGAAAAAAGTATTTCAACTAATTATGCCAAAACAAAACTTCAACATTTCTCTAAAAGTATAAAAGTTATTATTTCCGTCTTTACAGGTTACTGAAAAAGCAGGAAGCACCTACATGGAATGTCTGTGGAGAGCGCGGAAACAGTTGAACACATTTTCTGCCATTTTCCTGCTGCCACGAGAATAAGGTATTTATAATCTTTAGAAATATTGATGATTCTCCAAAAATCCTGAAAACAACCTCATTCAAAAAGATTTTTGGCTTTTTTAAGGATCTGGATTTGTTGGATGAACTTTAAAATAGCATTTGCACTACAATAGACTCTAATGGCCGCAGTGGACGAGACGATTAATTCAGCTATGCGGATGCCATCTCTCCTAAATCCTTACGACAATCATATGGATTGAAATAGGACAATAAATTAATAAACAACAAATTTAACGTTCATAACTCCAAATATATTCCAAAAATTTAGCAATAAATGGAGAAGCTAGAATGGCATCTTAAATGTTTTTTTTTTTCTTTATTTCGGGACAAATTTGTACCTTAATGGGGGGCAGACTACAATATAAAAAAACAAACAAAAAAGAATACAAAACCCTACAGATTAAAAACTTAACATTTTGAAAAATTAATAAACATCGGGGAGATATTTAAACTTAAGTCCATTAAGGAAAAGCTCAAACATTTGATCACATTTTCCCGAAATAATTCTCCCGCATTAACAAAATCTAGTGTAGCGCGGAGTGATCGGATATCATATGTATCAGGGAATAAGTCAATTAGATTACATTGTGAAAACATAAATGAAAAATAAGGGGAAGTAAAAAATAATGAGTGAGATATCGACTACTTTCTTAGAGTTCAAAAATGGTTTATTAGGTGAGCTGTCAATTACAACAAAACATTACATTTTTACTGTGTTAGCTTTCGCAAATTTAATTTTTGCTTCATCGGAGACATTAGTAAAAAATAGTTTAACAAATAGACAGCATACATGTACAAAGGAACTGAATAAATATAAACCAACAAATTATTACTTTGAGAAACAAATTTGTGATTATTTGAATAACACGTTCTCTACGGAATGGATTTGAAGAAGGAAATTAAATTCATGGCTTCTTTGATTTATAAACATAACTCCGATGGATTTTAGTATATGCTAAAAGGAGAACCACATCAGATAATATAAAAGCTTCAATTAGGAATGCAGCAACGAAAAACATTCTTTATCTATCCAAGAAGTAAAGATAATTTCTCCTGGAGATTGAACGAGCAACATTATTATTATTTACCATGAATTTGTACATATTTTAAGTAGGGCAGTAGTACACGAGTCATTCAGAGTTAGGAATAAAGAGTAGTAATTAAAAAAGGGCAGTTGCCTTATTTTATTAAAACGTGTGGTGCCACAATAGGGTTGCTCCAGGTAGGTACCCTGTATATTTATTTATTATTAAGTATTTTAGCAGTTTTGGTTTTACCAATTGAAAGTTTTGATAAGTTTCTTTAGCTCTTGGCGGGGTTTCCATATTGCCTTCATGATTTTTAGACACATCAACGCTCCTTTGCTTCGGTATTGAATGTAAAAGCCCAGTTAATCCGAGCAGCGAAAACAGATTAGGTTCCACTAGAGTTATATTGAATTCGACGTAGAACATCGAAAATTTACAAAGGAAGTTGTCTCCAAGAGGAAGTAGAGACACAGCGGAGTCGCTGAAGTTTAAATATTCGCCATCGAGTTTTGGATACTCCCTAAATGACGAAAAAATATGCGAAAAAACCATTACAATAGAAAAACCAGCTCTACCAAAAAAGCTCAAAATCATTCCTTCAAACCCACCTAAACGGACATCAACACTAACAAACTTTAACACAAAGACTTCTTTTGACTTTGAAACTGTTCCGGCCCATGAAGTAATGCTACGTTCTTCCTCCGAAGCATTCTATCTACTCTCAAAGCTAGTATCTTTTATGTCTGAATTCATCGCCGATTCAAAACGCGAAGTGAAAGAGAAAAAACGCACCGGCAGCTTTAGAAAAATCGTCACTGGCGGCCTATTTAGCAAGGATAAGAAGAAGAATGAGAAGAAAACTACCAAAGGGAAAACCAAAACTAAGAAGACGGAAATCGTTATTGTTGCAGATAACACAGGGAACGAGCAACCTTTCAACAGAAACTCGACGCAGCGTCACACAATTGACAATCATTACACTAATCAAGTCAGCAAGACCGCCTCAAATGTAAATAGCGGAAGCGATCAGATTTACCGGTGAATGATTTGATGGATGTGAAAAAGCGATATGCCGAAATACACATTAATCAAATCAATAAAATCAAAGAAATCACGTTTTCGAACACGAAAAATTTCAACAAGCCACCGGAAAGTTATCGATACGTGCACAATAACACGTCACCTTCAATTAAACGATATATTGATACTAGTTTCTCTTCCAACACTCTAAAGTCGCTTAATCGAAGCACTTATCAAAATGCTTTCATCGCACAAGCAGAGATGAAGCAGTTGAAAGAAAAGGAAGTCGGAAGGACGAAGCAAAGAAGCGTTGGTGCGTTTAAAAATCATGAAACCAATATGGAAACCTCGCCAAGAGCCAAAAAGCTGATCAAAACGTTCAATTGGTAAAACCAAAAGCTTTAATACCCGGCGCCTCCACCACTATGTCACGGGCCTTAAACCACGACTCCGTAACTCGCTTGTAGTTGATAAAATACTTAATAATAAATAAATATATAAGGTAAACCTGAATCAATGTCAAAAATTCAACAAAATTAACAATATGTCAAATATCTCAGAAAACGGTTGAGTTTAGGAATGGGAACTCTAATACAAACTGGTTACGATGATTCAGTAAATTCATTAGATCAATAAAAATTGTAATATTCTATTTAAAAAGATAGTTGGTATAAGCAACCTGTATACCGAAAGTGTTATAAAGTTGACAATATTTTCCTTAAGTAAATGACACAGTGGACGCATGAGAAAACATTTTTCAAAAAATCTTTTTCATTTCAACGCACACATACATACGATACATATATAAATCACTACGAATCGAGAATCCAATTGGCAAAATCAAACGAAAAAATAAACATATTTCGATCCAATTCGCCTTTGCATGCCGAGCGAAATGGGCTGAAACCGGCATGAAGCCAATGTTTCTTCCCCGTCGATTTCCAATATCTATGGACACATGTATGCATGTATAAGTGGGTGATTCTAAAAAAAAATATTTTTACTTCCTTTTAGGTTGCTCCTCTTTACACACACAACTGAGCATTTTTAATATAGGAAAGAAATATACCAAAACAGAACTCAATATTTTTCGTGTGAGTATATTTACATAGGTGAAAAATGCATGGTTGCGTGATTTTGGTGAATATTTTTATGAAAGCCGTCAAAGTCGATATGGAACCACGTTGTACTGACAAATACAGATAAGTGTATCTCACCGATTTAAATAACACTTAGTGGGTTTACAGAGTGATATAGTGTAGGAACAACTAAGTTTCTTAGGTGCTAAATCTCTCGTGTTCGAAGGATGGAGCGCCCTATCGGCAACACTACCTTTCGCTATTAGCTTTAATATTTCAAAAATAGCAGTCAAATGAAACAAGAATTTTCTTCTTAAATGTCTAAGCTTTCGTAAAATGTTCTTTTTTGGAGACAAAGCTAAAAACTAATAAAGTACAATCAGTGAACAGCTTAGTGCGTACAATGAATATTTGGTGGTGAGACAAGCTAACCAACATATTTGTCTTGACTGCTATATCAAACCTACCTTCTCGGGTAAGTACCTGAATTACACTTCCAACCACGTCATCTCTATGAAAATTAATATCATAAAGAATATGAAAAATAGAATTAATAAAATTTGAGACTGTTCATTTAGGAATAAGAATATTAATTTATGAAGTTTTGATCAATAATCATTAATCTTAAGAAATTGAATCTTCTGAATCTAACGATTCCTGGGTTATCACCCCCACTTAATGATACAATTAACCTTGAACCTGCGCCTGAAAACTTGGCAACCACAAGTACGGAATTGTTTTGCAATAGATTTCCTTTCACTCACGGTCTCACCCCTACAATTTCAAATGTATTCAAAGAACATCATATAATTATGGGTCCTAATAATATAGAAACCATAAGCTAATTGTTCAATAGAGCAAAATAAAAAACTCCACCGTTTATTGTAACCTTTCTAATGGTTGTGAATCTTTGTACATTTGGACAAACTTCAGAATACTTGAAAAATCGTCCCAGACAACACGAATTGGATTGTGTTTACAAATCTGCAAAAACAGCTTCAGCTTTACCTAGAGCATTAATACTCTTTATATAATTCTGACTTCAGGAATTTCAAAATTTTACATACTGAACAAAATTCAGCAATACAACATATCAATTAAACCAGACCATTCCAAGCAGACATTCAAAATCTTAGTAGCATTTATTCACACACACTTAAAATAGACAAAACTTTAAAAAAGTTAATTCACTTTTCTCATTAAGTCTTTTTATTTTGGGTTTCACTGTATATTTCACTCTCTTCCTTTTGCGTTTCACTGTATATTCATATATTTGTATGCATGTGTTAGTTCCTTGTTGACAATCTCCAAGTGTTTTATTATGGTACTTGCATTAATGTCATTTTAGTGCGTATTTACGCACATGGAATTACTTTAACCTCTTGGTAACTTTATCCTTGTGATTGTCATTTGTTTTTAATTTTGTGATCTAAGGGTTTATTGTACGCACTAGGCTGTTCACTGTTTGTATTTTATTCGCTTTTAGCTTTGTCTCTGAGGAAATAAAAAACATTTTACGAATACTTAGATATTTAAAGAGAAAATTCTTGTTTTATTTGGCCACCGCCCAACAACCCAAATATTTGTAACCCTAACTAGTACAGCCAGTATTTCCACCTAATTTATCATTATTTTTCATTTTATATCCCACAAATAAACACTTCAAAGCACAGAAATAACCTACCTTATAGAATTATAGGAAGTCGTCGTATTTCAATTACTGCGACCAAGCACTGAAACAAGAAATAACAATTAATGCTTCAAAAAGTCTTTAAATATACCCAAAGTTAGTAAATTAAATTTAAATTTATGTATTTCATTAGTTGTAAATACAATATGAATCAAAATAATGTTTATAAGAATTTAAACTTTCCAACGATACGCTGTGAATAAATACAAGATAATGGTTTCAAAAATGGAATTAAATCAAGTGCATGGAAACTTGAATGCAATGCTAGAGTTTCTGCAAATGTAAATACGTAGTTATACATTGATAATATAAATGCTGATTGATGTGTACAGTTATTTATTGTGCCCGCAAATACAACAAGTCAATTTAGTTTCATTATTTATTTAATTCAGTTAATTGATTTCATGTAAATTTGTAATTGTTAATTTTACTTGAAACACTCACATATGAAAATAACTAAATATTTAATTGAATTTCACATTAAGTAGAATAAATAACACGGGTAGATGTTGATTTGTAACTATTTATTTTAGGATATCGTATTTTATTGAACTTCAAGCATTATCGATGCCTTTGTAATGCAGGGTATGGCATAAGCTAAAGTTTACAACAAGGCGCAAATACGTAACTTGGACGAACTGAAAGACTGTACAAGTACTGCATGTGATAGAATACTACTACAAACAACGTCGATTTTGAAAACTTGCTGTGAAATAAACCAATAAATTACCATTGTTTATATCGGAGGTTTATCTTTGTACTTAGTATCAATATAACCGACTTTCGAATATGCAGTGCATTGCTGGAGTCAGCGACACCTGATGACCAATTCGTGATACTATCGGGAAAATTTGTTTAACTGTATTTTACTAGCGAATTCGAACCTAAAAAACATTCGTACTTGCGGTTTGCTATGCTCCTATGGTAACTAGCGCTGCATTTTTAATTTGCGTGCAGTGGTTGTTACTTCTTTAGATACTAGTATTGTTATAAAGCTCCTGTGAGTACATCTGCATAAGATATCGCGAAAAACCTATAAACCGAAAGAAACACTGTTCCTAATTGCGCCAGAAAATGCTTTTGAGGTAAATACGAATGTAAACTCGGGGCAACTAGGAACATATTCCCATTTAAGCCATAAAGTCATAAAAGCTCTATCGAACGAGAAGGTCAGACTAATTTTAGACGGCCACGAACGAAATAAATTGAGAACGTGGACATTGAAACAATTCGTTCACTTGTCTGCATCGAAGGTGACAAGCAGTTCAAGCTTTACCCGTCCACAGAAATAATTGATAAGCTATAAAAGCGCGGAACTGAAGCCCACCTCAAAGAAGCAAAGAAATATGAATACGAGTGTTCTGTTTGTGAAGAGAATTTTTAAGCGTGTGTCTGTTAAAAAGTCCTTGGATTCCTTTATAAATCCAAAGGATTCAATGAGTTATGTTTTTGTATCTTATTGTTGCTTTTTGTTTAATATCTGAAGTTACAAGCTACTGCACTTTATAGAAATATATTTTATGTGGTCCAGTTAGTTAATGAGAATTAACAGTATATTGCAAACCAAGGGGAAAAGTACTCTTTCTCACGTGGTTTTGAATACTACTTTTTTTCCCAGCCAGTCCAATTTTAACTAAATATCTAAGAATAATAAAGACATACCTGTGACTGACATGATAGATAGTAGGCTTAATCTGTCAATTTTTTTTTTTTGAGAACTGTCAAGTTAGCGTCGTTTTAAAAGTGTTTAATAATAGTTTAATTGAAATTTAATACCTGATAATTTAGCAATTATCTCATAAATGGGCTCAGACTGGGTCGAATGTGCTAATGTCATATATTATAAGATGTACGGTTTCATCATGTCAATGTCACTTACTTTCCGCCCTAGAGAGGAAAAGTACAATTTTCCTCCCTCAAATGCTGCTGTCCTGCTGGGAAAAATATACTATTGTACTTCTAAGATCCTGGATTTATTGCTTTAATATAAAAAGAAGTTCCTACTTGCCATTGATAAAAGTGTGTCCTTAGTAACCCCCACGTTAGAATTCGATAAATGAAATAGCCTTTACACACTGTACCGGAAAGTGAGGAAGTGTATAGAAATTAAGTAAGTAATAATTAATGGCGAAGTGTCAAACGTCAAATAACTAGTATAATTGGTTGCCTACTCTCCAGCTACAAATGGATTAACAATTTTTTTTAGAACTACACACCCGGTATATGAGAATCCTATTAAAATTATATTATGCTAGTAAATTAAATGTACACTGAAAATATGTAAACATATTTTCTTTCGATGTACACTGCCCGACAAAATTTATGTCATCGTCCACAGCGACTTTTGACATTTTCCTCTCTGATTTTATTAATCGCCAAATGTTTTACGCGTAGGTACACCAATAAATCTCCTACCTACATAAACCGATGGTAGCCGAATGCGCGCCTGTTCAAATGATGAGCAGTTCTGATAGTTACTGCGACATTAATTTTGTCGGGCAGTATTCCGTCCAAACTTCAATCTGTCAAATCTACTTTACATATTAAATATTCTGGTTCTAATACTTATTTCCTGAGGGGAAAATTATCAAAGAAAATTTCACTAAACGATTTGACGTAGAGGTGCAGAAGTCTTCTACACCATTTGGGTCGTCTTTATGTTGTTTCTTTAAGTTATGTTCTTTTTTTAATAGATTTTCAAGGAGTCCAATATACTCTATTTAAATCATGAGATCGTTTCAATCAAACAACGCATTACAAACAGTACTCGTCAGAAATTAATAAATTACTATATATATTGTGATGGTGATGCTACGAGATGGCACACAGCCCGGATTAAAAAAGAAATAATTTGAAAATATAATGCTTTCATTAAATTTTTAAAATCCATTTTTTTATATTCATTAATCCTAAATTATAAGTGTACCCTTGCTAATATCAGATAGCATGCGGGGGAAAGTGAGCAGAATTTCTTTCTGATTAATATAGCCTAGAGGACGCTACGACATTAGAGAGATTTTGAACAGGCAGATACCTCCATTTATCTTTAGTATAACCGAGGATGGTAAGGGATACTGTTAACCGCTGTTCCTTGCTCGTATAGTCAATATTGAAGTGGCCAATTCAAGTGAAATTGTGAGAGAAAGACTCTTATACATCAAGTATCAATGTTGTTAATCGACTTTGTAAGATAAAGAAAAAGTTTAAGTTAAAACAAAAGGTATTTTACTTTAAAATGTGGTTCGAAATAGTTAGCAGTGTAAAACAACGCAAATAGGAAAAGACTTACCTCAGGTAAGTAACATTAATTATAAAATTTTAAATACGTTAAATGTCCTATTTCAAAATTCCCACGTCTTTGAGACATTTGCATCTGTGTGATTCTATCGTCGAATATCAGGTAGAAATCAGTGTATGCAATATTTCATAGCATAAATTACTGGATATTCAGTTTAGTGCTGTGAATACATACTGCCACTGTTTAATAATTATTCCACCAGTATATAGTATACAAAATTTTCTAATCCAAGAATTTGACGAACATATTGAAATAAAATTTCTTACAAGCATATTAAGATTTAGATAAGAATTAGAATAATACGTTTATTTTTTTTTAGATTGATATGGGCGCAGAATACCTTTGGAGGAAAAAACCGGCAAGCATCAGAATTTGGTCATGAATAGCGATTAAAAGAGGATCGCAGTACTTCAAATTATAGAGATTGCCTCTAGACAGGACGACAAAAATTTGGGCAAAAATTAATAGAATTAACTTCGTTTTAAGATAATCATGATTTTATGCTGGGATTTGGAATAAATGAGATTTTATCGGAAAAAACCGTTAAAAGTCAAGCCACATCCGTCTCTCACGAAGGTTAGTTAATAAATGAATCGAATTACAAAAAATTCTAACTGACATAGACTGCGATTGTCTTTGCAAGAGTGCAATTCCCTCCAAAAGTCCGTTAATTTCAGGGATATGAGGGGAGTAACTGTACAGTGGGTATGCAACCCTGATTACACGTTGATTTTGGACCAGACCGAATCCCAGCAATTTTTCCTATCTACACGTGTTGACATATCAATGAAATTGCATTACAAATAGACTTATTATTAGCCTTAAATTTAAGTAAAATAAATACACTGTAAAAAAATATTTTTTTCGAATTGAAATCGATTCAACTTTGATCTGTTATAAATATTTAACATTCACATTCTAACAATTGATTTGGACAATTTATATGTAAATAATCTTGCATCAATGTTCATGTATTTTAGTTCTTCCTGAATTTCTCGAATCACGAAAAGGAAAGAATGATTTGACAAATTCGAAGCACGAATTATAACCAGCGATACAATTCGTCGTAATGTTATTCCAAGAACGTGTTCTAAATTGAAATGAATGAGGCGACACAGTCTTATCGACGGAACTCGAGGAACGCATATTTTTCCCCGACTATTTTTATACAAATGAGGAAACAATTTCACAATAAACGAAAACTCGCACGTCCTACATTTTCTACGGAGGTAAAGCAGGCGCGAAGAAATACGGCGAACGACCAAGTTTAAAAGAAACAGCGACAAAATTTCTAAACGTATTTTTGATTGGAAACTCAAATACATTTCTTCGCGACAAACGAATGCCTGCTTTTGAAGAAACCGGCGCTGCTGCTACTGCAAACAAACACATAGCAATGCAAAAAGGCTACAATAGATGTATGTATACTATCGGATAAGTTGACCCGAATTCGCTCCGGCGGTGGGTAAAATCGATATTTGTAATACCCGGAGCCAATGTAACGAACCGGATTCTATTTTTTCATCGGTATGTGTGTATGCCGGAAAACTATTCTGTGGGAATAGCCCTTTCCACTAAATCGCGAAATTATGCATGCTCGCGATTAATGCGGTAATGAAGTCGTTAAAATCGAATTATTGGGCTAATGTATTTTTAAGGGTTTAAGGTGAGTGCCTTGTTAATAACAAGGGGTAGCACGGAACACTAAAATGCCACTGCCTCCCTCTAAAAGTTATTTTTAAATGCGAAGGAGGGCAAAGGAAAAGGTTAATGAGAGAGGTTTTAGAATAGAATATATGAAAGGCATGAATAAATCGCTGAATACATTACCACCACACGCAAACCTTTACTAAAGCATTTTTAATATTGATTACTTTAATTCTACGAAACCCGCAAAAGAACCTCGCGAACTGAAAAACGCAGTGTCTAATAATAATAATAATAATAATAGACTTTATTATCCAACAGTACAAAGACCATTAACAGGATAATGATTATAAAATAAAAAAATATATATATAACATAAATGTACGGTGCCAGATTCTAATCAAACAATTAATTATAATAAAGAAACTTACATACAAAATTACAACAGAAAAAGAAAGTGAAAAAGAGATTATAGAAATGGATCCGGGTAGAAAAAATTAAGGTTTTGAACCATATGTGTTAAAGGCGCTTTCAACAAAATATTAGTTCGAAATCTCGGCGCGCGAAACGTTTCCGCAGATCGAACATTGTGCGTGGGTACTAAAACTTGCAACTCAGAAAGTAAGTAGGGGCAGTCTATTTTGTTATTTAAAATATTTAGTAAATAGCGAGCACTATATCTCCTTCTTCGAGCTATAAGTGAAGTAATGCTATGACGTTCAAGCAGCATATTGTAATCGGAACCTCTTACAGGATAAGTACCATCTATTTTAAATGATAAGTATTTAGCAAAACGTTTTTGTACTTGTTCCAGTGCTTGATTTAAGTAAGAAGCGATGGGATACCATACCACCAAGGCGTATTCAACTTTACTCCTTACTAACGAGTAGTAAAGGGTTTTAATCGTTGTGATGTTAGTAAAGCCCGACATGATCTGATGAGAAACCTAACGTTCTGTTGGCTTCACTGCAAACGGAAGAGATATGCTGTGCGAAGCGTAACTGACTATCAAACACTACTCCAAGATCTCTAACCTCACTTTTTCGTAATATCTCAGTGCTGTTTATTACATATCTGGCGATGATAGGATCCCTGGCTTTAGTGTACGACACAACTAAGCATTTATCTATATTTAGGTTTAATCCGTTCTGTATGCACCAGTTCTGTATTAATGTAAGATTATTTTGTAGAGTGTAAGTGTCAGTCACGTTGGTTATAGTTTTGTAGATTTTCAGGTCGTCTGCATATGTCAGCACCTCACAATTCAACGACGTAAGCAGATCATTTATAAATATATTAAACAGAAGTGGTCCTAAATTGGAGCCTTGCGGTACACCTGAGTAAGCTTTGAATTTGTTGAACGAAAAGCCATTGTAGTATACATAGTATTCTCTATTTTCTAGATAGGAAGTTATCAGCTCAGTTAATCCGTTTGGAAATCCAAAATACGCCAACTTTTTAACCAATAATGAATGGTTAATTACGTCAAACGCCTTTGACAAATCTGTATAAATAACGTCTACCTGCTGGCGGTTATCCAACGCTTCACTTATAAACTGTGTGATGCAGGTCAGATTAGTTGTTGTGGATCTTACTGTAACAAATCCATGCTGATTCGGAGAAAAGAAGCATTTAACGTTTTTAAAAATATTAGCATATAAGAGATGTTCAAACATTTTTGCGAAGTTAGATAAAATACAAATTGGCCTATAATTAACTACATCAACATTATTTCCCTTTTTAAATACAGGTGTTATGCGGCCTATTTTGAATGATTGTGGAAAGACGTTGGTCTTCAATGACATATTAAAAATTGCAGTGAGTGGTTTTGCCAAAGCATATGCACATCTATTAATTAAAATAGCTGGAATACCATCATGTCCTGCAGTATTTTGGACTCGAGATGTTTAATGGATTTCAGTATGTCTGTTTCAGTAAAAGACGTAATGTGAAAGTAATTGCTTAATTTGATTGTAAATCTTGGTAATATTCGGCGATGTAGATCGAAGAGTCTTAGCGAAGTGATCGCAGAAAGCATTCAGAATATATTGGGGATCCTCCAACACATGATTCTCATACAACATCTTTCCAGGTAACCTTGTCGCGTAACGTTTATTGTTTAAAAACTGCCAGAAGTTCCGTGGTTCATTGATATGTCGTTCTCAACTTTTGTTAAGTAGTTAGTGTAAGAATTTTTAATTCATATTTTAGTGATTTTCGAAGCTGTTTAAATTCATTATAATAATACGGCGAATTAGTCTTTTTCCATTTCATAAAATAATTTCTTTTAATTTAATCAAAGTTTTTACCTTCGAATTGAACCACAGCGGATATTTACGATTGATGTTTTTTCTTTTAGGCACGCATCTGTCCAGAATGTTGTATAACTGTCGATAGAAACTACTGAGAGCCTCATCTATGTCTTCATGACGTTGAATCCAATCCCATCTGTACATGCAATTCATTAGAGATCGCAGAATAGTCTGCTCTCGCAAAATCATATCTTATATTGTTATTGGAAGGAAAAAGAGGTAATTTCCTCACTTCTATTTCCAAAATGATACGTAAGGAAGGATGATATGCATCTTCAGGAACTAACGGGGTCATATCACGCTGAAGATCAACAGTGCAATCAATATTAGTGAAAACCAGATCAAGAATTTTGCCATTATCATTGCATATATTGTTACATTGTCTGAGGTTAAGTATATCTACAAAATTAGTAAGCGCTGTAGCCTTATGATCATTATTACCCTCTATAGAAAATTTAGGTACATTAAAATCTCCTATAATTAAAACACTCTTATCAATTAATTGAATACATAAACAGTCAAGGAAAAATTCAAATTCAATAGTATCAATGTCGGGAGGAACGTACAAGTTTACCAGATACACATCATAAGAAGATAACTTAAATTTACAAATAGTAATGTCTATTAAGCTCGGTAATTGCATTTCTTCAGCCATAGCAATCGACGCTTCTTGCAGATGAGTTGCAAACGCAGTTAAAACACCACCTCCAGTGGTCCTGCCTACATCCTCGAATCTCCTGTCCGCGCGAACAACATGAAATGCTGGATCGAATACCTCGGTGTCGCAATATCTTTAGAAAGCCAAGTTCAGTAAGAAGGATGATGTCAGCGCCAACCGCCAGCTGTTCGTATATACTTGTTCCGTCTTGTACGCAGCCCCCGACATTCTGGTAATAAATATTCAAAAATGTGGATGATCTTTGTGTGTTGGACGAAACTAGTTTTTCGGAAGCTCAACAATCGCCGGTATACCATTAATGTATTTTATTTTTAAGTTAGATTCTCCCGATTCTAATCTAGAATTTAATTCAGATTTGATTTTTTTATAGTAGGCTACTTGTTTCGGAGTTCTATCAGGGGAGATGGACAATCCAGTAAATTTATCCTTGATTTTCTTAAACTTGCGCAGAACTGTTACAACATCATCAGGTGAGGGTAAGCGTATTTTTATTGGTCTGGAACGATTTTGTTCGACGAGATAAATGTACCTAATCTAATAGGTTTAATGTTAGACTGATCCAGAACCAGTCCAACCTCCCGCAAAATATTCTGCACAGTGACACCGTCTCGTTCAATCTGGTTCTTTTTGGTGTCACCCTCCTCATTACTGCCGTAGATAATAAAGTTATGTGATCGTTTGCTTCTTTCAAGCATTTCACTAATCATCTGCTCAGTTGTATCTGCAGACGGTTTAGGAGAGTCGCAATCGGCAGAAGTATCTCGTTCTTGCAGTTTACGTACATCACTCCTCAGCTCCTCAACCAAACTAATTAATCTAGGTAACTGCTGTATAGCGCGTTCGCAATCTGCACACATGTATTTCACTCTCCTTTTCGCATTAGATCTGAGATCAAAGCATTTTAATTCCGTAGCCGAGAGATCAGAACAGGTTACATGTATAGGTTTGCCGCAACCATCACATTTAATATATTTATCAGTTTGTTCATTAATAACCTGATCACATTTAATACAAGACATTATTGGTTTTTTAAAAAAAAAAATAAAAAAAAAAATAGCTGTAAGCGTTATTAGAAAAGATGAAAAGTAGGATAGACGGGGACACCCTTCACAACGGCCGGGTCTATAGCCGGTGACTAACTGACAAACACGAAGACGCAGAAAAGGTGTAAGATGAAGCAAACAAAGAAATTATGAAGTAAAATCAGTTTATAAATGTAATAATAAACAAGCAGGTAAATATAGAAAAAGGTTAGAAAGAAGAGTTTTAAGCGTTCACAAAAGAAATATAAAAAAGCAATATAAGAAGGACAGTTAACAGTTCTCAAATATAAATTTGAATTACAAAATATCTCAAAAACTATACCACCACTAAGATTCAAACATGCAAAGCAATTGAAAGCAAGGCATTAAGAACAAGAGGATACGAAAACACAAGTAGTTACGGTACCAGAAATTAGATAAATTACGCAAAATATTCACAGATCACTCAACACGTGAACTTCACGCACCGACATTCGGACATGGTCTCTCTAATGTAATTTTGTCAGTTTGTAGACCACATGGAGTGTTACTCAAGGACCCTCTCTGTTGCTGCGGAACTGCAACTTTAGGGAGTGCACTTTAACTTTAAAATTGAGGGCAAATTTCGATTATTCCAAATACTTTTTAACGGTGTGCTATACACAGATAAAAAGGATTTTTTAAGCCAACGCAATATTTCTTTGCCCCTATTTAAGAGAATTATTTCTTTCAGTTAATAGATACTTGTTTTAGTCAACACGCATTTCTTTTATGCAAATAATACAATTTTCAATTCAAGGAAATATGTATTAACTGAAGAAAATGGTTCTTTTAAATAGTGGCAAAGAAATATTGCTTTGATTTAAAGAATCCTTTTTCTCTGTGTAGAGAGAAAAGTTTCAATGGCGAATTTACACCGTTTATGTACTTTCTTCGATTGGTACAGTTATTTTTGATTAAATACAGTACACAGAAGTGATTTAGATAATTATACAGAGTATCTATGCTTGGTACTTTCTATGATTTAAAGAAAGCGTTCCATTGCGTTCAATATGATAGGCTATTGGAGAGGCTGCAAACTTACGGTATTAAAGGCATAGTAATACCAGATAACAGCGATTTTATCGCAATTGCAGAATAAGTTTGCTTTAGCGGTTTTTATTAACATGTTATTGTATTTTAATATAAAATAAATTATAACTAAAGAAGATGTTCAAAATGACGTCCCTCCATTTCGACACAAGATCTACACCTGCTTTCAAAGGAAGCGCGCACTTTTTCAAAAAACAAGAGTTTTTCTCGTATTATCTGGCAACAGTGTTGCGCACAACTCGTGTCAACTCTGGAAGATCGTTTACCGGTGTTGCGTACACTAAACTTTTCAAATAACCCCAGATACTAAAGTCCAACGGGTTTAGATCGGGAGACCTTGGAGGCCCAGAAATGGGACCTGCTCGCCCTATCCATCTCCCAGGAAATTAATTGTTAAGATGTTCCTTAACAGTACGCGTAAACTGCGGCGGAGCTCCATCTTGCATAAACCACAGGTTCAGTCTTAGATTTATAGGTAAATCTTCCAAAAGTTCAGGTAAAGTATTTTCCAAGAACTCGAGGTATGCAGGACCTGTTAAGCATGTGGCAAAACAATCGGTCCTAACAACCGTTCCTCTATCATGTCTAACCAGATGTTTAGAGAGAAACGTTGCTGGTACCTGGCTTCAACGGTAGCATGAGGATTCTCGTCACACCAAACGTGATTGTTATGGAAATTAAATATTCCATTTTTAGAAAAAAACCAGCTTCATCAGTGAAAAGGATGTTATCAGCGAAATCTGGCCGATCAGCAGCTGTTCGCAAAAACCACTCACAGAAAGCCCTTCTCGCATGATAATCCGGAGCAGTAAGGCTTTTACCCGTTGACATGGTAGGGTATAGGATTGCTCATGAAGATTCTCCAAACAAGATTGCTGCTTACACCCACTTGAGATCGAAATTCTTCTAACACTAGTTTCGGGATTTTCATCAATAATATTCAAAATTCAATCTTCTATCTGTGGAATACATGCTATTCTCTGTCGTCCAGTATCACAAGACCGTTTCTCAAACGAATCAGTTTCTCTTAGTCGTTGAAACACGATCTGAAACATCACATGCGAAGGCAGTTGACGATCAGGAAACGTTTCAGCATAGAAGCGACGTGCTGTAAAGAATTCCCATTAGCACGACGTACATGAACACCATGTGGCTCATTTCAGCATTAGAATGCAACCATTGTAATTGCTACAAATTGCACAAACGTCAAATTAGACTGTCATAAAACAATAGTTGATAAGCACCTGTTTACTGGGATATGTATATCCATGTTATACTAGGAACACTCGCTGTTATCTCGTAAACGGTTGATTTTAACATAGTTTATTATGACTTTTAACCTTATTTTTCGATGTACTACATGCCCTTAAAATCTTAAACGATGTTTCAAAACACCTGCATAAATAGATATAATATCATTGGCCACATCTTAATTTGATATATTCACGATAATGCATTAATATTCCCTTTGAAAATGATAATCTGATTCTTATTATACGCATTCGCAAAATTAGAATATTCCTGACAGGGTCTTGACGTTGGCACATTTGTTCGTAAACACATTCATTAATTGATGTGACTCTAATGGTTTAGTTTATGTGTGTTTGGTTACGCCTAACTTAACAAACAGGCACATTCACATTCTACAATTTCTATTTAACTCATGAAATAGCTCGTTGTTGAATTAAATATTCCATAATTGTTATAAGGAGAATTTGTGTAATCATTGAAGCCGGGAAAGCGAGAACCAATGTGTTGATGTTCACTGATAAAATCAGAACTATAAAAAACAGGCAGAGTGCACCCGAAGGGATACGACACGCAACCAGCAACATGACAATTAATTAAATTACACGGTACGATTACGATAAGAAAGCTAGTTTCGTAATAGAAACACACGATTTATGCCTTCGCCGAACGCACAATGTATAATCCCAAAGGATAATTCGGACTGAAAAACTGAAAAGTAGTAAATTTAAATTAAATAAAGTAGTAAACTTAAAATTAAATAGAAGGGCATAACCAATCAACACGGAAGTTCCATTTTAAGTTTTCATCAAGTAATTTAGAAGAGATACTTATTTTCGTAGTGAAACTACATAGGTTAATGGTTTGAATATTATATTTTTTACTTTTGCGGAATAGAATTATTGGGCTTTATCACTAATATTAATTATTGTACCGAAGCATTCCAATATTTTAGAAAACAGAGAACGACTGTTCCAAAGAGTTTGCGAAGAGAATTTGAACTTATTACTATGTTAAATATTAGCGCAGTCGATGGATATAAAGGAAAATCATTTATAAATATTAAAAAAGTGGAAGTCCTAGTATAGATCCCTGCGGTATCCCACATTCAACAATGTGCAAGCGCGATGAATACTCGTTGATACCTTTTACGTACGATTAATGAGATAAAAACACTAATAATGTCTCTATTACTAATCAAATTCCGTAATTATACACTTTTAACGCAGCAAATAATACCAGATGAACAAATAGCAGCCATTTGAGATGGGATTGTTTTTCCCTCTGTGACACACGCTCTTATGATTGATGTAAAAGAACAGGAGACAACGGATGCATTTGGTGCTAAAATTGAAGTAGCACTAGAAGTCATATTTCTGGCGACAAAACATTCAAAGGTGCTGACAACAAGTGACGCTTCTTGTCCTATCTGTTCGCTGTTGGTTTTAACATTTCTCTTTTGGTTTGTAAGGTTCCGAAGTTCTTCCGTTTAATTTAGTTATATTTTATACATCTTGTTGTTTGTTGACATTTTGGGCTTCTCTGTTTAGATTAGTGCTTATGTATAAAGTATTCTGGTAGCTATTATTAGATTAGGTATTATTTTCTTATTATTATTATTATTATTTATCTCGGCAGTTTCCTTTACGTTCGGAAGATTTTTGAATTCTTTACTTTAATTCGTTCGTAGTTGTTGATAATCTTGTATGCTTCAAAATGGCAGCTGGTTCTACATTCCAACATTCCAAAGGTGATTACATGGATTGCGGCTTATAAAAAAGCATACAGCATTTATATTTCGTTTGTCGCTCTCTCATTGAAACATATGTTTTGGTTCGCCCTGCTTATTAGCTAAGAAAAATTGCCATTACTGGGGTTTTAACTTATTTGCCTTGACGGCTTCCGGTTAGCTCTCTCTCTCTCAGGGTAGGTAATAAATACATTAATGCAATAATAAAACAAAACAAATTAAATAACATACATAGGGTTTTTAATGAAAGCTATTACGGTATTACAAATTTGAGCATATAGCTTAGTATTTTGATATGAGAAATAGATATATGTGCAAGTATATAGTATCGACAGCTAGCAATAAAAGGTGACAAGAATAACTTGGTCGAATGATGATTCGCTAACAGAGAATTTCACATACATATATATTTTAAGGAGTATCATTAAACATTGACAAGAGCAAAGAAAAATGTCCGTATTTTATTTGACAAAACTTCCTAAATTATTCTTTACGTAGTGCTATGTACTGATAAAATTTAATGAAAATGCATGCAATATGAATTTACAATGAAACAGAAAATAAAATATTAGCTAGCTCAACTAAAAAATTTTAAAGAACGCAAAAAAATTATTAACCTCAGAGTTACCCTCGCGAATTAAAACTTGAATCTAACCACGAAGAGTAAAATGTGGGTGAATGAAATCAGACTTCCTTAATTACCCGAAAAAATGTAAAGGTTATAAAATAAAATAAAAGAACAGAATTTTTAACCCAAAAGCACTAATTAACAAACAATTTATTTCAACAAGGGGTTAAATTACAGATTGTGCAGAAAAAAAACCGTGAACTGAAGGTTCTGGCCTAAAATAAAAACTGCACTCGATTCTAAATTAAAATAGGACAATGCTATTTCCTATGCAAAGCAAAAGTTTTAATTGTTCAGGAAGATAATCCAAAATACACGACCTTAGAATTACTATCCACGTGGTTCCAAATTAAAATAAACTAAATGCAAGAACAATGCTTCTACTCACCCAAACAAGGTGATTGATAAATAATTGGCAAAATTGGAAAACAGAAAATGAACTCTTTAAAATACAATGAAAATAAAAACTAAAAATATATATCTTCCTAAACAAAAATTAATAATTGATCTTATATCTATGATGCGCACACTTCAATATATTAACAATTATTACGATAAGAATTCCTTGATTGGCTATATAAAAGACAATTAATGCGAAAATTTTCAATATCAAAATGAAATACAAAATGGCAACAAAGATATACAAAAATACGTCTACTCACGTCAATAGTCGAACAAAGAAGTCCCTGACAAAACGCTACAACTATTTTTCTTACAAAATCCTCTCTCAAAAATCGTACAACGCAGTCGTATAACAATACGACGACAGTATTCAATAGAATCCGCATTAAAACAGCACACGCAAACAATAGACAAATTAATGAATGGAATAATTTTTAAATAACTTAACACTAAGTAAATTAAAACGATTCAATAAACTCTTCAACTAAATTTACACAAAATAAACATAAAATTTGGAAAAACTCTCGGTAAACTGAACAACACCTCGGAAGAAACTAAGCAAATCAAAATACGCAACTCAAAATGCACTCAGTGAAAAATGGGTTGTCTAACCACAGCAGTAGATTAAAATCATAACTATTATTACTTAAAATTTCCTGAACCTTAAACAAAATAAAGTATAATGAGCCTGGCTATTTTAAATATTTATTATTACATGTATCTGTTTAAATAAAAAAAAAAAAATATCGACAAATGGTGAAGATTTTGGGGTTTGCTAGGTACGTTTAATATTCGTGAATAATAAAATCGATAACAACAAATATTTATTAAGAACAATAATTTCTCGTATTTGACGTAGTGACGTAACCAGAGTAATAATACTAGAACGGCGGCGATAACTTTCATAAATGAAGCGAAGATATATCAGAATAGATAAAATAAATAAAAAATAAAAATAAAATAATAATCTGGCCTAAGTTGAACTTCTTCGGGGTAGCGAAGCAATTTCAGTCCTGACGCAGCCTGTCGACTATCAGGGAAATGGCCGGCAAAGGCGTGATCCGCACGTATGAGGAGAGATCCCTCGAAAGGCGTTGTGGTGATGAATAATCTTCGCAGACGACGACTACACGGTACAAACGGAATATGATTAGATGAAAGAACAACTAAAAACAGTATTAAACAAAAGAAAAGAACCACTACGGTGCAAAGAATAAACTTATTAAAGGTGAAAAGCGATTCCAAAACTCTAATTGAAAAGTAAAATTCGAAGAACAGTTAAGCTATCAACTACACGCAAGTAGATGACTCTAGTAGTACCAACAATGAATAAAAATAGAATAAAAAGATGAAAATTCAAACGTTACATGAACTTACCGTTATTCTTACATTACGTCATTCTATAACCCTCCAAGTTTAATTTATTCGGTGAGATACACTTGTCTGTATTCCCTTGTAAGTATATCAACAAGCAGACGCTGTAATGCAGAAGTATATAAATTCAAGTAAACGACTTATGCAGATTCGCGAAAATAAATCTTGCATTAATGCCGCAGAAATTACACAAATTCCCTGCCCAGCACCCAAAACTAATTATTACAATTTATCAATTTTTTTTTCCCTCTGGCAAATCTAATAATTCCGAAGCGTAATTGGTAGACGTTAACGTTACCGGATGTTCCGGAGGTTGTAAAACAAAGGTAGCGCCGGTAATGGTCGCGCTCTACATATAATATATAATTGTGGAAGTAAACGGTAGCACATTGTTGGGCAGGGAGCGTATCACGTTCGTGTACACGGGCAATGATGAAGTGGTCACCATTAGAGCGGCCAAAACGCCGCTGCCGCGTCCGCCAGAAGCTCTCCGTGATGGATATTTGGCCTCGCATGTATGTGCTCGCTTGGGTTCAGGTCTCCGCGGGCTATTTTATAATATAAAGGTTACCCGCGTTGCCCATTCCACGTACAGACTCTCCATTTATTTAAAATATTTCATCTACTCTTGTGCCAACGTTCCATAGCGCTTTTTTTTTGTGCCTCTTTTTCTTTTTTAGGAGAACTCCTAAGCGAATATACGCTGGGCACGTTTTACTATCTAGATTCGTGTCCAGCACGTTTTGTGCGGTCGCCTTTTCATTGACGTAATGAATTGAGGAGATAGCGTAAAGGTGATTCGTGCGCTATTTTTAATTAGCAAGTTGAAGAAATAGAGCTAATAAAATGCAGTTTCCAGAAAGGAAGTTGTAGAGCTTTGCATTTATCTGAACTAATTAAGTGAAGTGGTAATACCAGCTCTAACATGCAAATCAAATTAGCTGTCTGCCTTTAGTCATAAAGATATAACCTAATCAACATAAACATGAGGAAAATATGTTACATAAACAATAAAAGTTTTTTTCCTTTTTTTTAATCAAACATAGGTCAAACAATGTTTGATGTGAGCAGAGAATTATTTAAATGAGAAAAATTTTTAAATGACCTATTCCAGTTTTACCAAATATCTCGGTAGCGACTAATAGTATATTAAAACACTAGTGTTAAGGCTATATAAAAAAGTCAATGTGAAATATCAAACCACGAGTCGCACCGCCAACCGCACATAAATGTCACCACAAACAGTGTCACAAAGTAAAAAAACCAGTGTTACAAAAGTGGAACTTTGTGACACTGTTTTCCGGCAAAACAGTTATACAAACTGCTCATGTGTACGAAATAGAAAAATTAATGTATTTCTACAATCACTTGATAAAGAATATTTTTTTGACCGTCACTCACTTTATCGGTCTAGCGGGATAAAGTCTAAAAATTGCGCGTCGTCAATAGCAACCAGTATGTAACATTTAAATTGACAGATTGAAAAGCACAATAAATAATTTCTTGTAATTTACGTGTTACTTAAATAATACCGTAGATAATGCGTCTGCTCGAAATCAAGTATATCCCACCTAAAAAGGAAAATAATTAATTAGTTTCATTTCAATATTAACCAGAAATGAGATTTTTATAATTTATGTTCACTATACGTTAATTTGGGGTTAGATTTATATGAATCGCCATTAGTTTTAGTTATTTTAGGAATTTAAATTAGTTATTTAACAAATATCGATAATCCAGATCATAGTTTTCTAATAAATTTAGTTTATGCTATTTACGGGAAGATGGCTCTGAATTTTAAATTTTATTCTTTTTATTTTGACGTTTCTTTAGCCTCATTCATTTAAAGTGCCAGGAAAGTTTGAATACGTATTTTTGTATTAATTAAATTGTTTTATATAGTATTTACGATTCCCACATACTGCTGTGGACACCTTGTGTTCGCGAGAGTTTTTTTTTACTTGCACAGATGTTCATGTATACACCGATTTGTCTTTGTCGATGTTGCGAAGAATTTTCACAGATATTTTATTTTGTATAAGGTTTATTAATTGATTTAGTTGTTTAATTTATTTATTTAAATGTTCAGTTGTTTTAAATTATGTTTTGCATTTCCTCATGTTGTTCATTGTCCTTCTTAGAAGTTTTCTTCTTCGATGATCTGTGCGCGGTTTCGCTGCACGCAGCTGTTAATATATGTATGCGACTGTTTAACATTGTAAGAATTAGTTTCCAGATAGACGAGCGCGTAAGTACATTATATTTTTAAATTCATTGCTGCCATTTTGTTAATACTTATGATTTAAAGATTTGAATTCGCGTATATTGATTATGTTTCGTCCATCAAGGAACTCGCTATATAATAATTGTTATTATATTGTTTTGTACACAATTTAGGTATAAGATCATTTATTATTTTTGTTCGGGAAGATTTTAAGTTTTAAGAGTTAATTATTTCCGTTTTCTAATTTTGCTGATTAGTTTTGAATTATTAATCACCTCCGGTTGGGTGAATAGAAGCTTTGTGCTTGTATGTAAGTTTTTCTTTTGTGAATTTACTTGAATTGTCCACGTTTAATTTAGTTTGTTTTAATTTTGAAACCACGTGGATTGGTTGATATAAAAAGGATTATCTTCTTGAACAAATTTGTCTTTTTGGTTTGATAGAGGATTTAGCATTGTCCATTTGTAATTTAGAGTCTAATGCAGTTTTTGATTTCGGCCAGAGCCCTATGTTCATGGTTTTTTTTCTGCAATTTGAATTTAATGTTTTTTTTTCTCTTTTTTTATATAATAAAAATTATTGATTGTGAATTTACGTCATTTAAAATTCTGTTCTTTTATTTTAAATAAAACCTTTTCAATTTTTGGGGTAATTAAAGAAAGTCAGACTTCTTTCACCCACTTTTTACTTTTCGTGATTAGTTTTAAAATTGCGAGGATATCCCTGAGTTTAATTGTTCTTTTGCGCCCTTTTATATTTTTATCTGTTGAGCTAGCTAATTTAATTTTTTTCATTTTTGTTACTTCATTTTGCATTTTCTTTGGTACATTCAGTATACAGCAATACGTACTTGTTTTGTGTTTGGTTTTTTTACAACATTTGATAATTACAGTTTTTCAAATTTTAATAATCGGAGAAGGGGCTTTAGGGGCGCGCCCGTTAAGTAAGAAAAAACTGCCCATTCGTTAGTACGCGTCTGGTTTACTGTTTTGACAGGCGATTTGGCGCTCCTAGAAGTTTCCCGTCCCACCTAGCAGGTAGAAGGTAACTTTTCTCAGTATTCTTTCACTTATCAGAGATGTCGCTGGGTGGATAAAGAAAACTACTACATTATTTATTTTGATTTATTAAAAAAAAAAATTGTATACGGACAAACACTGTATAAATAATTTTAAAAACTATATTTAATAATAATAATATTTTACTTGTACTAAAATAAACAAAATTAAAATTTTGAAATCCCGGGCATTTTGTTCTAAAAAACAGATTTATAATATATTTGTTAATAATAAAAAACAACTAAAATTAAGATGTTTTAAAATGATAATTTAAATTATTGAAACTTATTAAATTTAAAATGTAATTAATTACAATGAAAATAAAATTTATAATCAATATTAGCACATGTTATCATTGCATACAGTTCCGGCCAAAATAAAATAGACGTGACAAGGTCAAATCATTATATCTAAGCACAGACTATATAACGCCGTCATTTACATCTGATATCGACATGGCAATCTATACCGTTTAATTCGATTACGGAATATTCACACTGTACCTTGTTATAGAATGAAAGTACTGCTATGGTTAGACTACCCGCGCTACCGCTGAGTGTATTTTAAGTTGCATAGTTTTTTGTTATGTTTACTCCGCTCGTTTGATTTCAATGTTCCGAGAATATTCACAATAATTTTATTTTGTATAAAATTTAGTTAAAGAGTTTATTGTATGATTTAATTATTTAAGCTTTAAGTTTTTTTTAATTAATTCCATTCATTAATTTGTCTGTTGTTTGCTAGTTTTGTTTAATGCAGATTCTATTGGATGTTGGTGTATTGTTTATGCGACTGCGTTGTACAATTTGGAGTGTGGGATTTTTGTTAGAAAAACAGTTGTAGAGTTTTGTTAAGCAGTTCCTTGTTCGACTATTGACATTCAAGTTTTAATTCGCGAGGGTAACTCTGAGGTTATTTGTTCTTCTGTTCAATTTAAAATTTAATCCGTTGAGCTAGCTAATTTAATTTTTCTTTTTCTTTGTAAAATTCAGTTTTGCAATTTCATTTAATTCTATCAGTCACTCAGCAGCACGTACAAAAAAAAAATATAAGAGGAAGTATTTTAGAATAAATATTCTAACTCAGAGTGAGAATTTTATTAAAAATGATATAAAATTATTACATTCACTACAAGTCGTGGAGAAAATCAATTACTCCAACTTCTCGTACTGCGTAGGTGTCAGATATCACACCCAACAGACAGAAGTCATTTTTTTACCAGTTCTGACAGGACTCGCATGTCGACATATCGATTTCCAAAAGCGGTTACGATTTGACCATCCAGTCAGGTAAGCTGCCACGTTGTCGATTGTGAGTGATAAGGGGTGATTTATCGGCGAAGGGAAAATTACCGGCTCGGAATCTCTCTCGCCCCCGGTCTCGCAATAAAAAGGTAAAGAAAATATTTTAGGCTCCTCCATGCCGTAAAAAATTTATGTTTTCCCCGCCGTATATCGCGCATAGCGCACGC
This sequence comes from Protaetia brevitarsis, assembly GCA_004143645.1. Lineage (NCBI taxonomy): Eukaryota > Metazoa > Arthropoda > Insecta > Coleoptera > Scarabaeidae > Protaetia > Protaetia brevitarsis. Next base: position 30,244 of record RXPK01000083.1, on the reverse strand, counting down.
GGAATAACAAAGGGAAGTTAGCGTTTACGAGGAAATCAATCACACAGACGGTCGGCAATTTCGCTACACCTTCGCAAATTGCCGCTGCGGATCGCCTATAAAGCGAGCCAAATGTGGATTTGGTATGAAGTTGCGGAGAAACAAAAAGCGCGCCGCCTATCTAAGCCCACGTTTCTCTTTATAACATTAGTGAGAGCTTCTGACCTTTCGCCCACGCGCACATTTTGCAAAAAGGAACTCCTACCTGATTTCATATTAATCTTGACTGACAATAAGCTGTTTTAAATAACGCAGAGTAACCCTTTCAATCAGTAAAAAAAGAAAGTTCAAAGAACGAGATTAGAATTACAGTCCCTGGCCATAATATTTGATTTTTTTCAGTTATTTCGACTGTTGACTTTATAACAATCATTATTTTGCTATAAAAATGTTTTATTTTTTAATTTGCAATCTTAGTAGCTAAACAAACAGAATAAAACTAATTTAAACTTAATAAAAAAAAATAAAAACTTCATTCGTATAAATTTTAGAAGAAAATCAATATTTGGTGGAGCCACCTTTAGCGGTGATTAACGCTTGAATTCGCCTTGGCATGCTATTACTGCATTTCTGAACGATATTCTGCATACGTGGGTGACGATTCCAGATATGTATAATTTTTTTCTATTAACTGGGTTTTGGTGGTAATGGCTTCCTTTGCTAGCTTTCGCTTTACCAGCTTCCAAACATTTTCGATTGGGTTCATGTCTGGGGAATTGCCTGGCCAGCTAAGAAGAGGGAAGTTACTCTGCTGCAAAAATGTTTTAATGGACCAAGCAGTGTGGCAGGGGGCTCCATCTTGCATAAAAACGACCGGCTTTCCATTTGGAAACCAGTCCTCCACTGATCATGTGGTTTTGGAGGACTTTCTTATACTGGCCCTGTTTGCAACCACAAAACACATCAAAAACCGTCTTTATCAGTCAAATATTAACGTGTCTGAGCGTGCCATACGGCGGAAGTTGAAGGAATTGGGTTTCAGGTCGTGTAGACCAGTTAGGAAACCAAAGCTGACAATGGCGATGAAATCCAAGCGCCTTCAGTGGGCGAGGGAGCACAACGACAGGGACTTAAAATTCTGGAAATCGGTACTTTCGTTACAAATTGTTTAAATAAGTGTAGGAAATATCGTTTCCAACTTGTTTTAGGTTTGTTTCAGCGATTTGAAGTCATGGAAAACAAAACACAATTTGTGCGTCGCCGTGTAGGGGAAAAAATTCAATGCGGACTATGTCAGACGAACGGTGAAACATCCCACAAAAGTTATGATTTGGTCTGTTATAGCGGCAAAGGTACAGGAAGTCTCTACGTCGTCGAGGGTATCATGAAACAGGACCAATATAAGAAAGTCCTCCAAAACCACATGATCCATCAGTTGAAGGACTAGTTTCCAAATGGAGAGCCGTTCGTTTTTACGCAAGATAAAGCCCCCTGCCACACTGCTCGATCCATTAAAACATTTTTGCAGCTGAGTAACTTCCCTCTTCTTAGCTGGCCAGGCAATTCCCCAGACATGAACCCAATCGAAAATGTTTGGGAGCTGGTAAAGCGAGAGGTAGCAAAGGAAGCCATTACCACCAAAACCCAGTTAATAGAAAAAAATTATACATATCTGGAATCGTCACCCACGTATGCAGAATATCATTCAGAACTGCAGTAATAGCATGCAAAGGCGAATTCAAGTGTTAATCACCGCTAAAGGTGGCTCCACCAAATATTGATTTTCTTTTTATTTTTTTTATTAAGTTTAAACTAGTTTTATTCTGTTTGTTTAGCTACTAAAATTGCAAATTAAAAAATAAAACATTTTTATAACAAAATAATGATTGTTACAAAGTCAACAGTCGAAATAACTGAAAAAAATCAAGTGCGTCTAATATTATGGCCAGGGACTGTAGGTATCTCATTAAATAGATACTGCAGAATACATTTTCCACACTACTTTAATTCAAAGTAAACTACCTTTTCCGTTCATAGTACTCCAAAGTGTTATTAAGAAAAGTTGTTCAGAATGAAAAGCTATGGCGTTATGCATATTTTCAGAATGATCGGCCGACTTTGATAAAATCCAGTATTGCTCAGTTTCCCTTTGTGTCAACTTCATTTTCAACTTCGTTTTGTGTCAACTTTGTGTCAGCTTGACTTTAAAAAAACAAATCTGTAACTGAAGCTACAATCATACCTTGAGAGGGGTTAATGATCACAAAAACAAAAAATATATATATATAAGAAATTTTTAATTAAATTATTAAAAAAAGTTATTCTATTCACCTTAGTCGCTGCATAATTCAATCCTCCGACGCAGTTCCTTAAAGCTATTCCGGATTTCCTGAATTGGTAAGGCGGATCTCTTATGCGATTTTTTAATACCTCGGCATCATTGAGCAAATTTTTTGTGTACACTACTTGTTTTTCACAAATAAAAATCGGCAATAGTCAAATCTGGTCTCCTTGGGGACCATAAAACTGGACCATTCCTACCCATCCAATGGTGACCAAATTTACAGTTTAACCAATTCACAACAATATGTGAATAATGCGGCGGACAACAATCGTGTTGGAAATACATTGACGTCCAATAATTAAGAGGCAACTTACCTAAAGCGTCATCGAAGAAATTGTCTATCATATTTAAGTATGTATGCTGATTAACGTTATCAAAAAAATATGGCCTTATTATTCCATAATATGAAATAGCACCCTATATATTGACTTTAACAAAATATTGCCGATGATTTGTAATTCTAAACAAAGGATTAGTGTCACTCCAATATCAAACTTATTTAGTATAACAAAAATTATTATATAATCTATTTTTGATTCTCTATCAGTAATATAATTAGAAAGGTAAACAATAGAAAGACTGGTCCACTTTCTCACAAAATTATTTTAAATAATTTAAATAAAAATTATTATCTTGGAATAGCAGATAACCCAACATTTCATTTTCCGAGTCGGTTAGATATAGTTCAAATTTTATTAAATAGGGTTAATTTCTTCAGGCAACATTTAAAAAAAATTGTTAGATAAAGTAAGCATCAGCAGTATAGATTCAGTCAATGATATTTTTGCAACTAATTCTACGTAATAAATGAATTACATGTTTTAAAGTTGAAATTACTAAGAATAATTGCGGGAAATTTAAATTTGGCTATTAGAGTTATTTTAAAGTTACCCTTTCATCATGAATTTATAAACTTAATACTTATACATAATTAATGTAAAGGTTTACAAAACAATATTAAACAGATTTTTTAGTTTAGATAGAGAGCGCCACTGCTGTCATTATTCTTATTAAATAGGGGATGGAGAATTGCGACTTATCGCCAAATACTATTTGTACGACATCTAACAACTAAATTTCCAACTAATGGATTTGCAATAACGGATCTATTTTTTTTAACTTAAATTTAATTATTGTGATACATCTTGATACCATGTGTCACGAGTGCACTTGTACTTACTTCAACTCTGTCATTTTTCTTTTTAAAAATTAACTGTGCTGGGGTTAGTCGTTTTATTGTGCTTTCATTTATTTACATTCGAGTGATTTGAACATATAAACTTGTTTTCTTCAGGTCTCAGTCAAAAGGCACTTTTGACAACTCTTTAAAGATAGTAATAGCCTCTTTTGAAAACTGTGCAATTTGCTGACATTTTGTTTATGAGCCTGCAGTGGTTGTTAAAGAGAAAGTTAAACAACGTTTTAGACAATTGTTATATAATTTCCATTTGTTTTTGTTTCCGCTGCTCTGAGTCTTAAATATTATTCCTTTTGAGTGTACAGTCATTCATAATATTCTAACACCGCCTTCAATCTAGAATCAACCATATTAAAAAATCGAAATGTAGAAGTATAACAAATTAATCCAGATATGACATCATCAATAAATAAGCACATCAGCAGTATGTTAGAATAAGTCCTGGATGTTCTATAAACTAGAAATAAAAGACCAACGAAATCTAATACTTCTGCTGTGACAAGTTCAAAATTAACTTCATTTCCGATGAACATAATTTTAATTCAACAGGGACGATCGCAGACAAATGAAAATTAAACGGAATCTGCACCTCCTAATAATTGAAACTAGCGGTTTAAAATTAAATTAAACTTTCCAGCAATTTCAGACAACTTCAACTTACGAACTTTAGTTTAGTTCACACTAAAACTACAGAACTCAAGGTGATAGAATAGATTAAATGAAGACCAAACGGATTTATTGCAATTTCCGTTTCAATGCAGAGGATAACAAGGCTTAAGAAAATATTATATAAACCATTTAACAATTGAAGCGTTACATCAAAAAATATGTTTTTTAGGAACGTGAGTCACCACACTTCACCCACGCCTCCACATGAATGTGAACAATGACGAATTCGTGAGGAAGTAACGCGACGAGGTATAAGAAAATCATTAGCGCTGTGCCGGGAGCATCTGCGATTTTCGCCATATAATTGCCGGAAGGGCCCAGGCGGAAAATAGGCGGGCGATGATGGGGAAAGGGAGCCCGAGGGCGACTCACCTACGAACGTAACTCCGACGCGCCATCTAGCGAGTATACGGCGCGGAAAAACTGTCGGATCCGTTTCTACGCGACGGGAAACGATATAAATTATTAAAATCGGGAGTAGAATAAATCCCCTAGAATAAGTCTCTGGCGTAGTGGTGAAATTCGTTCTTGCGGATTAGTAAATTGCTTAGCGAAGCTTGAAATTATATTTTCTCTCCACGACCCACATATATATAGAGAGCTCGGCGCGCAGAACAAGAGCACCGCCGCCACCCCGACGTTGCGGGTCGCGCAAAAGATCGTTATTAGTTCCGGAATTGGAGACGTCAACTGGCTTTAGGTGTTTCCGGACAAATAACGCTGGTTTTATATCGCCAGACGGTGTTAGGGGTATTTATGATCTATAGTGGTCTTGTTTACGTTCTTCATTAGGGAATTTGGTTTGTTATTTCGAGTTCAGCGATCAGGCAACCTTGCCCGCAGAATCTGGGCACCAAAAAGAAATTCTCTCCAGCTATATCTAATTTTGGACAAATGAAAATCTCCCCAACATTTTCCTCACACGTGCTGGGGGGAATTAAAGAGTATGGGTACCGTATCCTACGTGTAGATGGTATTTCCGCATATTTTCTTTCTAAATTACCCAAGCACAGTCTTAGTCGCCCTCTGTCTACTCTAAATACTCCATTAAAAAAACGACTTATTACTGTTCGCCATTACAAGAAAGGTTATAATTATTGGCAAAGACAAACGTACTGCAGTTTCGATCTGGTTCCAGCGCGAGTACCAGTTGCTACATCTGGCATGGTGGTAGATCTGTCCCCATTAGCGAGCACGTTGGTTTTCTAGGCCTACACGTGGACTGCCAACTCAAATATGAAAATCATTGTCTTACACTTTGAAATAAATCATATTCAGCATACTATGGAGTTAGAAATTTGAGAACTAGTGTCGATGTCGGCACTTTGCGAATATTCTACTTTTCCTACGTAGAATCTCGATTGAGATATGGAATAATTTTTTGGGGTTCCGCTAGTTGTGCTAGTAGGCTCTTTATTTATCAAAAAAGAATTTTGAGGTGTATGGTGGGCGCGTCCTCCAGAGTCTCGTGCCGGCCTATATTTGAAGAGTTGAAGATCTTGCTCTTATGGTCGCTGTATTTGTATGAATTATTAATATTCTACAAGCGCAGTGAAAATCATTTGGCTAAAAACGCGGATGTATATAATGCAATGACAACTCGTTCACGTAATGACATAAGTATACCAGTACACAGAACAACTTTTTTACGAATGTGGGCCATATTATAGATGTGCTGTTTATTTCAATGCTCTGCCGAAACAAATTAAAATGGCTACCACTTCTAGATCATTTAAACAGTTGTTAAAATCATATATCCATGACCATTTGTTTTATAACGCAAATGAATACCTGAATGAATGAATAGTTTTATATGGATCATTGCATAGTTGATTGATAATTGTTTTGTTTTTTTTATTGCTTTTTTTGTTGATAATTGTTAATAGTATATGTATATACTTGAGTTTATAGAAACGATTTTATTGGCTTTGGAAGAGAGGAGATTAGATTAGATTAGGATTGGGGTGGCCTGTGGACCTATTTCACCACGACCTTTTCAGATCTATTGTGATCCCCTATGCCTGTGATTTCCCAGAGAATGCTCTCTAATTTTGTCCTCTTAATTAGACCTATCATCTTTGAGAGCGGCTTCTTTGTGTAACTACTAGCTGTGGCGTTCCCCTCTCCCAATATTAGAAACCTTGTCCTCGTCAGGCCTTCACATTAACACAGCACATGAACTGGTATTTTTTTTCCTCTTGGCAGTATCTGCAGGTTGCGTCATTTGCTAAGCCTATGTTATGCATATGCCTATTTCGCCTATAGTGACCAGTCAGTCACGATCATTTTGACAATCTTCCTATCTTTATTCAGTAGATCTCTCGTGAATTCAGGCCTCTGCTCCTTTAGGAACTCTTTTGCCTGGCTTTGTCCCGGTGATTTTTGCCATGTATCCATTCATTGATGATTTTTTTTAATTTGCGATTTGGTAGTGCCGAAAGAGGGGTCGGCTCCAACGAATGACCGTGACGAACCTCGCCAAGCCATCTCGTCCACCGCTTCATATCTTCACTGGCAGAGAGGAGGTTCCGTGTGAAGTTTGTTGCATAGATCATGGTACATTGTTTATTGGCCCCAAAAGCACGGAATCAATGCTGTTCAATTTTTCAAAATGTAATAATTTCAGTTTTGAATAACCAAATATAATAACGCAAACAATAGCAATTATTCTAATTAACAAAAAGGTTAAGTTAAGCTCGGCTCTGCTCGAAGAATCCACCCTTATTCTGAGAGTCTCGTTTTTCTTAATAAACTTCTACGTGCTTTTCGTAATATTTTCAGATGGGTTGTTACTTTCATACAACCCTGCGTAATTTGAATTTTTTAAATTATAAACATCTTGGTTGAGATCCACAAACAAAAATCTAAAACTGAAAGATCGTGTGATCTAGCCAGCCTAGAAACACAACCGCCATTTCGAATGCAATTATTTCCAAACATTCACCGTATAATACATTTAAACTCCGGAGAGTTGTGTGGTGATACTTCATCCTGCTGAAATCCCATGTCACGTCGAATAGCAAACGGTATGTCATCCAGCAAACCTATAAATTCATTCTTAACAAGTGCCTGTAACTTTGACCTGTAAGTGTGCTCTGATAAAAATAGGCGTCTAATACAAAGCCGTTCACAATGCCAAATCATACGTTAATCGAAAATCTGTTTTGATATCGGGGCGGAAACAAATTGGCACTAATTTACCTGAAATTTTAATCCCGTTGGTAATTTGGGCACTAGCTGAAAATGCACCTGCAAAGGGTATGTGCAAACTGGGCACGGTACAAATCAAACGAAAACAATAATATAATAATAGTGTATTTTAAGTTAATGTACCTATTGTCAAACAGCAAACAAGATAGAAAAGAAATAATATTTACACAAAAACAATCATAAAAAAATAGCAAGTTTAAGTCAAATTGACGAATAAAATGATATACATTTTACAAACTGTAATTGTGGCATTGTTCCATTATTTAATTGCTCACAGAATTCATTTAGAGTTCTTAATTTTTCTTTTACCTGCCTGTCTTTAACTTTCGCTGGTGTGTGTACATGGTGCCTAGATTACATGTAGGATTACATAATCCTTTTTAGAGGGCAGGTAGATCCATATATTTGGTGCCCATTTTACACCCGCCATGATATTGACTTGGTGGTATTTGCTTTGGATTCATATTATTCCAGCAATGATCATTCTTTCTATTCGATATACCGTCTTTTGTAAAACATTATTAATCGCTCCAGAGCGTAATATTAACTAAATGGTTATGACTAATTAACCAATCACAAAATGTAGCTCGTCTCTGGTGGTCTCCATCATGTAATCTTTGTACTAGGCGAATTTCGAATAGTTTCATTTTATTCTTCTTGAGGATACCAAATAGTGGGTGATTCCTAGATTAGCTAATGCATCGCGTATGGAATTTCATGGAGACATTCTAAAGTATGCCAAAACAACAACTTCGTCGTCTCCGAAATTCTGTGGGTGTTGTCTTTACCGTGGTTGGGAAATAAAACGGGCACTTCTGTGTAAGATTTATTTCCAATTTTTTAGAAATCCAAAAATACGGTTATAATCGCTCGGATACAAATTTAAGCACATAATCGTTACACCGAATAAAAATTCTTAACATTTTTCATCATTTGTGAAGATATTTGATTGCACTGGCCGCTACAAAAAAAACACGAAGCAAAAATAATTGCTGCCGAAATGAAGTTCTTAAGGATAATAAGTGAAAAAAACAACATGGCATAAAATACGAAATACATGCAGATGGTAGGGATGGAAAATGAGGCATTGATTAAAAAGATGCTCGAAGCGAAAACTATAGATAAGAGAAAAAAGGAAGGCCTAAGAAGAATTGAAACTTTATAATAGAGTTAGATGCTAGTAATGGCTATACAACGTTAGGACAATGGTTAACAGTTAAAGATGATAATAATGGGAAAAGCAGCCAAAGATGGATGAAAAAATGATTCACATGTATCTAAGCTTTCGCTGTATATTTTCAGCTTTACCAGATAACAAGATTATAAGGAAATTGCGGTGATAAGGTTAACAAAACTACAGAACAGAAACTACGCTACGTGAAATAAAAGGACTGACCAGGAATCGAAAAGCATGGAAGGAATGGGTTAATAAATCTATGTAAGTCATGACAAAGCTCATTCGGCGACTGTAATGTGCATAAGGATTTTTTAGAGAAGAAAAAGTATTTCAACGATATTTATGGTGTCAAATGTCAATTTCATGTCAAGCGTAACTCTCAAGTCTTTAACCAAGTTTCCACGAAGCAATGTGGAACCGTCAAATCGGTAGTCGTAAATAATTTGCGCAGATTTACTACAATAGGTACTTACTTTACTCTTTTCTAAATTTACGCTGATGCTGTTAGCGTTATACTAAGCATGAAGTGCGTAAATTTGGTCTCGAAGGCATTCTCAATCGTGAACAACGCATACCGCTGCATATATTTTCGAATCATCCGCAAATAATAACTTAGAACAGGATAAAATATCGCAAAAATTATTGTTGAAGATGGGAAAAAGCAGCGGACCCAAATTGTTTCCTCGCGGAATTCCAGATGTTAACTGGAAAGTCTCTATTCTATACATATAGTTGTAATATTTTCGATACAAAATTATACTTCAGAGTATCTTTTTTATATAAGATGCTTTCAGCTCTCAGTACGATGACTGCACACTATTTTCAATGCAAAAGAAAAAATGAGTCTAGTACATATATTAAACATTCCTTACGAAGCGGTGCATAAAGGCATTCAAAGAAGTTTTTGAAGAATCAAACCTTTGAGGCATATCGCACATATGCTGCTGATTGAGAAGGTAATGAAACGACACGAAATGTTTAGCCCCTTTTACTAGAACTTCAAAGATATGCTGGCTATTGGTGTTTTAATTAAATCTGTACCCATTTTCTCGTTATTTTCACGACGATGTTTAGACGTATAAAGGAACTTTAATTTGGCGCAAGCAGGATGCTATGTACCGTAAAACCTTTGTTTTTTTTTTTATCATACTCTTCGAATAGGTAGATTGATAGATATTTGTCCAAAATAAACAAAAAGTATAGTGGACACGTCAAACATGTATATGTATTATAAAGATTAATTTAGATGAATTTTTAAATTAAATTAAATAAAAACAAAATTAACATAAAAAGACAGAAAAATTATTGCACTTCTAGGCAAGAATAACTTAATATTCGTCAAACGAGCAAACGCTATTTTTAAGCTAATGAATTTCGCAAAGCAGATTAAAATCTTTCTGACGCTTGTAGACCCTTAATAGTATTGGATAATTAGTTAAAAAGGCAACACTGCTTTGAGATTTCTGATCTGATAGCACGAGATATCTAAACTTAATCTTAATTGACGGCAATTATTATACCAGCTAAGTGTTTCGTTCAAACACACCCCAAGTAGGTTAGCGGAAGTTTCGCATTTTAATAGATCATCATTCAAGGTCATGTTTACATCGAAATTAATTCTCGATTGAGAAGTGTGAAAGAAGATGGAAAAAGTTTTTGAAGGGTTAATGTGCAGTTTATTACGTTGGAACGGTTTACATAGCTCAACAAGGAGAGCATTTAGGCGATCACAAATCTGTACAAAATTGGTTCCAGAAACTGGTGCACAAAAATGAAAAAAAGCCAATGAATTCCAAGATTTCATTAATAAAAAGTACACAGTAAGAAATTTGTAACACTAGAACTACACTACGCCGAGTTCATGGAGGTCCCTCTAAATAATGTGATTTTTTTAACACTAAGAGTAGTGTTAATAGTTAGAGGATATTTACTATGCCTTAATATAAATACAGAATATCACTACTAGTGGAATGTTACTGCTTCATAATGTTTATCTAAATTTTTAGTGTAGACGTCAGGCTACTACTAGTGTGCATTAAACAACACCTAGAGTGATTGTTAACTCTGGAAAGAGTAAATTTCTCTATTAAATGTTTTATCAATACTACTGTAATGGAAGATAATTAAATCAAGTTCCTTATTTTGGAATAAATGAAGCAATGACTGTGTTGGCGTAAAACGTAATAAAACCGAAATAAAATTATTCTATGTACAAACTATATAGTATAAACGTAAACTCAAATATTGAAATTAAATGAATGGACAATACATGAAAGTAGTTTTTTCAACATGTTGAACATCTTATCATTGTTTCTATCAGGTGTTCTTCTACTGACGATGCAGTAACTCAAAACTGCGGCACTTTGTTAATTAAATAATTGATAATAATCCCAACCTATTTACTTTCTTCCTTTCTAATGGTATCTCCAACTAGTTTTTTTAATATTTCCATGATTTGTAAAACTATATGTATAAATGTACTGTCTATAATATAGAAACAATTACTTACCTTTATTTTACTGTAGCATGTATATACAAAAATGCTAAAAACACAATCTAACTAGCATATTGGCGTCTAGTGTGCGTCTGGTCTACTGAAGCACTGAATACTGAACCGTTACACTTATTTGCGCCAATCAGAACGCATCGTAATTGATCATGTGTTCTTACAGTGCGCGAAATACAATATGCACTCCACAGAATTGACTATTATAACACTAACAGAGTATATACTTTACTCTGCCAGTGATGAATTGGACTAAGTAGAATGCTAGTGTAATTATTTCACACAAAATTTTTTTTAATGTAATTATGTGCACTATTTTTTATAGAGTTAACTCAATGTGTATACATACACTACAATTTTAATTCTACATGATCAACCCTAACACTAAAAACATTAACACTAGCGCTATTTCTTACTGTGTAGAAACGGTACTAGGCCCAGAATCGAACACTGCGGTACTCCCAAACACGTCTGCAAAACAGAAGAATAAAAATACTTCTTGATATTTCTGGATTTGAAGGCAACTTTGAAAGGAAATCGGTAATAACACCTCCCACGTCATAACACTCAAGCTTCCGCATTAATATCTCATAGTCAATGCAATTAGAAACCCGTGCAAGTCTCCAGAATAAACACGTAATATCCCGAAAAGAAACATGAGCGCTCATATTTCTGCTAAGAAGGACTCTGAAATGCAATGCAACTGCAGTTAAAATCGCAATTATTTGAAACAGGCGCCCATAAACCCAACGTGTTCTCGTAACTTGCAGCCACGATGTCAATTGGGTATTAAATTTTGTCAGCTACCGTCAAATTTAATGGAAAGGTAAGGTTTTGCGTCACTCGACGTTCGACATTCTAAAAAGTACCGCCCCGCCCCACGTACAGTGAGGAAATGCATTTGTAATTTCGGCACACATGCTGCCACGGTCTCAGCATAATGTCGCGGTTTCGGCGACCTCGCCAGGCAAAAAGTTACATTATTGCCCTGCGGTCTCCGTCAAATATTACGTTTTGAGTGGAATTTGCAAGGGTTGAAATGCGCTCCGGTCCGACCGACACAAAACTTTATTTAATAACCGCTGGCGAGGGCCGACCCTGGTCTAATTACAGTAAGTGGAAGTGGTTCGAAGTGCCTCCGCCGTGCAGTCGTCATTTTTTCTTGTAGCTCAGACGAAATACGAGGGCAAGGAAGGATATTACAATGTCAAAACAAAAATCTGGTATGAAGAAAAGGTAATTCTTTAGAATGGTGCATTCAGAGGAATTTAAAGCTCTTTAAATGTTTGAACTTTTCTTTTAAATTCTACATAATCAGAAGTGAAATACTGTAAGCAGTTTTGGCGTGAATATATGGCATTACTCAATTCACGGCACAGTTCAGATGCAGAGGTGGCTTGGACCCTAGTGAAGTAACTTCAGCGCGTGACTAATTATTTTGATTTTGTCGTACGCAACAGCCTCGTTAAATAAATCAGTGTGTAACGGAGCGGGTTTTCTTATCTGGAAACTTTTTGGGATGGTCAGCCGAAATTCACTCAATCAAAACCAAATCCCGTTTCAAAGATAACCCCACGTGTCCTTTTGACTGACGAGCCACTGCTGGAAAGCATTTTGTTCAGTTCAGTAGTGTTTGGTTTAACTAACTAAAACTTGCTTTCTAACAATGTTTTCCTCCGTCAGTCGAAGCAGGGCCGTTAGTTAGCCTAAAGATTGTCGATTTACCTACCTCGTCGGCTTTCTCTTACCGAAATAACTTCCTCTCCAATTCTTTACTATGGTACAAATTGAACTTCTTTTTAAATTAGGTATGGCGAAATAATAAAGTGATTTACAATTATGTATTGAATAAATTGTGACGATAGAATTAACAAGCTATAAATTAAATAAAATAACAAGTAGAAAAAAAACAAGACACAATTAATTGGATGAATATTTTGAAATTTGTAGTTATTTAACATAAGCACTAGTAATTTTTTACTACAAAAATTATTATTTTTTTAAGGGAGAGAGAGAGCGAACGAGTTACGGTTTTTACGTAATTGCAATGGTTAGTTTTAAGCAGAACTTTTGAACATCTTACCAACCGATGTGGGTAATTAATTCTTCTTGTAATCCAAATTATAAGGCACAAAAACTTTACACAACACTCACAAGAATTCTAAAGAAAGAAAAGGGGGGTTTTCGAACGGATTTAACACAAGAACAAAACACCTCTCGAGGAAAGCTTTTGCTTCCTGTTCTCGATTTTTTTCAAGCTTATTCTAATTGCAAAAATTTAAGAAGAGAAGTTTAATTTTTAACTTTAAGTTATGGAAACGCCCGAACGAAGGGAAACGCGTGCTTTTTCTGAAGCTAAATCGAAGGACTTATTGAATTAAAACGGCAATGTAAAGAATTTTTATGAACTTTGGTGGTGACGTCATTTCGCAAGAATGATCGAAGGCGTTATTTTTCTGAACTTCCAACGCCCTTCTGGAGAGTAACGTGGGATTCGCTGGTCAGCATTTGTAACGTACAATCAACAAAAACGCAGATAAAAGTTAAAGTAATACCGTATTATCTCAACTACGCGAGTCCTTAAACGAAAATAGACTATTATTTCCTGTGAAGTAGACGCTGCTTCAGCAAATGCCACGGTACCTATCATTAACGTATTAATAAAATGAATTTAAATACTTTGTATTATACAGGTGGAATTTTCTTCTCTTTTCTTCTCTGGAACATTCTTACAAGTGCAACAAATCGTTGGTTTTGTGCTTTTAGTCCCCAAAACACCAAGACAAAAAAAGATCCATACACGTAAATAAAGGTAAGTAAAATCACATATAACATTAAACATAAAGCAATGCATACATATACACTAATGATTTTACAACAAAATTATCGGTTTTTCATTCAACGGTTTATTTGTCGAGAAAATATATATTAAATATAAATACTAATATGATGCAGGGGTTTACGTTTAAGTTTTGACATCCGTCAGGAAAACTGATATAAACAAAAACTCTTTGGTTTGTGATAAGAAAATCAATCACTAGTTGACGTGTCAAATCAAACACTATACAAAAGGCATTTTTGACTCGAAATACCTGATCCTATGCGTGGATTTTACGTTGACTATCATAAAACTAAGGTCGTGTCCATGCCCTAAGGGCGACTGCGAACTATAGCGCGACAAGAGGAAAAGAATAATACAGAAACTACACGCCGCGTCACATCCGCGTCGGCAGCCAGCAATCGAACAAGGTGCAGAGGGTTAAGTCGTGCACGAGAGGCGACTACAATCGAACACGAAACGAAAGATTGCGCTTTGTCATACCCGTGCGGTGATTACAGTCTATAACCAAGCGAGGAGGGGCGGATGGTTGCGTAATGTTACCGAAACTATGAGAAAATTAATCTGGATAGCTAAAAATTTATACTAAAATAAATTACTAATTTAAAATATACTAAAATACTAAACACATCTCGGAGACATTTGGGATAGCAGTCTAAGCTTTTTACCTGCAGCGATGTTTATCCAGCCTACTACACTTCTCTATTAATAAAATTCTCTTCGATATCACATACAATTCGCTTTGCCGACAAATTATCCACCGACGATTATTTAAACTTATTACAAGAATCTAATTACTATAACCGAAATTTGATTCATAACTCGGATAAGTGACGTGTCTCGTTCGTCATACCTTAATCTCTCCGGTAATTTCCAACAGGATGTGCTTCACATGTGCGAATAATAACACTCGGTGCATGCTTAAACAACATGGTGTGACTGCCTTCTCTCAAAAAAGAAATGAGACCGTCGTGGAGGTGTAGAGCGTTTTACGCTCGAAAATATTACAACGAAAACAAAACAAGTCTGGTGCCGCCTCTTAATTAAAACTAGGAAAGCGGCGAGATGTCGGTTCTAAATTGTAGCGTTTCAGAGGGTAGTATTTCGCACCGGTTTTCGCGAGATTAAAACGAAATGGCGTTGTTTTTTATCTGGTATACTTCTACAAAGATGAAAAGCAGCCAGTCGCCTTGAATCCTCTTGAAGTTGTATATTGGGAAAAGGGGATGTTTAAATCGAGAACGAAGATGGTTATTATAAGATCTGAACCTCTACTGCCTTTCATACCAGAATACATATAACTTCAATGGCTATAATGCAGCAAATATCCGTATTTAATTTTTCAAAGCTATAAATCTTAAATATATAAATATTATCTAAACAAGCATAGTAATAAACAGTAGTATTTAGTCTTTTGCTTTCAAATCTCCTACAACAAAAATCCAGTGTATGTTGGTTGGTAGATTAGTTTCGGTAGATTAGCTACCATTGCCAGCACCAAACTTCTGTGATCAGTAACCTGGAATTGGCGATTAAAACATGTTGCGTTGCTGACAGAGCAAATTATCTTTATTGACTTGTCAAGGGATGTGTGGTAACCTTGGAAGCTATCTTCAAAATTAACCCGTTGGCTATATATGATAGTGATATCTCATCTCTAACTATTACGTATAGAACAATAGCATTATGGCGGAAAGTGCAACATTCCAGAACCGCAGCAAAACCTAGAACATACCTTTTTAACAAAGATATATTTTGAGATGAAAATCACAGATCGGGTAAGCTAGAATCAATCCAACTACAGAAATAGATGCGGAGAATTGATTTATTCTCCTAACATATCACAGTACACTGAACAGATACTTAATCGCAAACATTAAGGATACCAACTACAGACTGTGTAATAGGATGACAGAGCACGGTTATCACATGCTGTGTAAATGCGAGGCTTTGGACGCAAAAAGACAGACACTTCTTGGCAAGTAGAAAAAAATACTCAGAAGATTACTTCTGTCAAAGACTTATCCAAATTAGAGCAGGATAGAAGAATACTGGAATGACTCATACAAATTAATGGGTAAAGGAAGCGAGCAGCTAAATACAAAAAGAAGGCTGCAGTGTTTCCGAACACTTCCACAATAAAAAAAACCCTACGTTTAGTCATTTGCATTAGAAAAACTTCTGACTCTCCCAGCCTTCCACATCGTTATGAAAAAGGAAACCAGATTAACCCTAGTTTACCTTTGGCACAGAACGAATCAATAGTCAAGTCGTGTTGAAAGTCAGGCGTACATGCTAATAAACCTTTTATGTGTATATGTGGGCGTGAATTATTGGTTTAGATCCAATTTTACTACCAATGGGTTTAACAGGGACAAGTTACTTGGATTTTTTTTCTCTTGAGTGTTGGGAGTACCTACCAGGTGCGTCCCCGGGGTAGTGGATAGGAGAGATGCCATCTTGTCAGGGTTCGCTTAAGAGGAGATGATTAGTGACGCTTATATGTTCGTCCTCTTTGCTTAGACCGTTGCCGTGAACCACTCCCCCATCGCCCGAGCTGTCGTGTCGTGGCTAAAGGCTTGCACAGGGTTCTACAAGATGCCAGTTGTTCGGCTGCCGAAAGCCCAACTGTTAAACCAGATCCCGAAAGGGATGGGGGTCTTGGCTTAACCGCACGGACCGAGAGGAGACAACCTCAACAAAAACCTAAATCCTAAGGTGGCGGACTAGGCTGATGGGATGCGTGGCTGGATAGAAGACCAGTCTACTACTCTACCCTTCGGACACTTGGCGCACCCCACTGTATTTAGCCTTACCTCTCCATGCGAGGCTATGTGAAGGCGGACCTTTTCTTCCCTAGCTACTCGTGGAATCAACGATGGGAGAAGGAAATATATTAACCCACTGAAGCGAGACGACGCCGGTAAGAAACAGGAACTGGAGCAGTGCCTCCATAAGAAGCCTTCCACTCCCAAAGTGAGAATACTTCATACGGAAGGAACAAAGGGAGGAACAAAACGGCTGGAGCAGATTGCGGAACAGGATGAAACACTCATCCATTTCCTCTCAAATTACGTAGCACTGTGCAACTCAAGAATGTTACACCTGGAAGCACGTGAAATCATAGAGGGAGACTTGCCTAACCTGGGGCCTTCTGATATCCTACACTTCTTGAAAGGAATAGAATAGGAAGGCCAGCTGTAAAACAGCCAGAAAAAGGTGATACAATAGATCATTTAGGTTGCAGTGTAACATCACCCTCGCTATATGCATGATGGTGCACTGCTCCATGGTATTGCTGCAGATGTATGGGTTTATTTAACATCCACATTTCATGCAAAATGCATGGGAAGGCCGGCGCATAGCTCAGACCTTTATTCTCTGCACTTTTTTTTTTGGGGATCGCAAACAGAGTACGTTCAATCTGCATAAAACACCGAAGATCTACAAAATCGTATTTCTGAAGTAGAAAACGCTATTCGTGAAGACTCAGAAGTCTTAATAGGTGTACCAGATCAGCTCCGTTACAGGTTGAAGGTTTTTATACGTGCAAATGGTACTTCTTTTGAACAAGCGCTCTTAACACTAAGGTAAATAACTTACAAAAATGTTTTCTAAGTAATCCTTTTCTAATATTTTCTCTAAAAATGAATTTCTGTTTAGTGATTGTTTTGATTTCACATTGAACATTTCTCCAACAACAACAAAAGAAACAAGACTGACATTAAATGAAAAAGTTGCAGTAATAAGCATTAAGGTCTGGGTAAAACTTAATGTTCGGGATTCAGCAATGAAGCGTAGTATCGGAAAACCTTGTATCGCGGTTATATTAAGAAATACAAAAACTATTCTCAAATACTGTGCATGACAATGTGTTTGCCACTGTAGAATTTAAACCATAAAAGGTCTCTCCATTGACAAAACTGTTTTGAGTGGGTATTAAGAGCTCGAGGTAAGAATATCGCTGCTTAGGACTCTTTAATAAGAGAGAAACCGGCAAAAGTTGCCAGAACTATAAATATCGACAACTTCAAAGGAACTGTAGGCTGATTTCATAAACGGTATCATAGAATAAGCTACTAAAAGGTATTCCCAGTGGCATTAAATTCAAAACCTATACAAAAGTTGCGCCTTATGAAGGTAATGACCTGTGCAAACTTTCTAGCCCCTAAAACTGATAGAAGGTTAATAGAGGCAATTACCCTCAAATTACTTTATTTTTGTCTCTGTCTCATAGCATAAACACGAAACTCTCGTCAAACATGTTCCCATGATCCAGCTGTGTTGTTTAAAAATTTGATCCAATTTGCTGCGGTAGAACGGCTTGAAAAGAAAGTGAAACTGAATCTAAGGTACTATACAGCAATAGTATGAAGGTGCAGCAATATCAAGTCCGTCTTTTAATACTGCAGCTGTTTTCTAGACAGCAAAAATATGGCATTGCCTTCTGGGGGTCATCGAGTCATGCACGTGGGGTTTTTCTAGCTCAGAAAAGAATTGTCAGATGTATCGCTAATATTAATACGACAACTTCCTGTCGACCCTTCTTCCTTAGATTTAAATTACTTCCTGTTCCAGCGGTTTATATTCTCGAAATTCTCACTTATATATTTAGAAGTAAAGACGAATTTGCAAAGAACAGTAAAAATCACGACTATAATACCAGGGGAAAGGATAACTACAGACACCCCTTCAACAAACTTAATATAACGAGGCAGGAACCATCCTCAGTGGGAGTCAGACTCTTTAATCTCCTGCCAGAATCTTTAAAATCATATACTGAAGAAAACGTATTTAAGTCTAAACTAAAAAAGTTAATAATGCAAAATTGTGTATATTCCATAGACGAATTTGTTGGCGTGCTCAACAATTAAACTTGTTTTATTTTATTTTAAATTTTAAGCTGTATGTGTGATGTGTGTGTGATATTCTAAAATGTAATGTATTACAACAGTAGATATTTATATTTGACCTGCCTAACATACTGTATAGTAAATAGTTTATCCGTTTGATTAAACAACAAATAGTGTAGATTTGTATGATATCATTCTTTTATGTAATTTTGACAATGTCTATATCTTTAGAGATCTATGACAATAAATTACTATTATTATTAATTTGATATTTTGCAAACGTAATATAATGTTAATTGTGCACCTTTAGAAAATATTGTCCCCCAAAAAATGTGTTACAGTATAATTCATTATTTTAAATAGAATCCCCTGTATATGTTTACATTATGAAGGGTCTTTAATCACACTCCATTCTTCCCCAGATTCCCCAGATTATGAAAATAATATGTGTTCTGGTTTACGAGTTGCAACTATTTCTCATCAAAGATCGAAAAATCATCTATCTCAAAGAAAGGACTCCTACGTTCAAACACCTTCAAATAACAATGTTTTTTTTTGTGTGGATTGGCTAAGATTAGGTCAATATATCAACGAATTATTTTTTTTTCCACCAGATGATAGGGTAATCACCAGGGCCAAGGTATTGATTTTACCGTTTTCAAAATGATTTTTCCCGATTTTTGTTGTTATAATTAGAAGTGGCGCAGAATTACACTTTGCATCAATCCATATTAGGTTTCCTTTTACCTATTTTTAATGGTTTCTATAATAATCTCGGAAAATCAAAATTTAATACCGTTAATAATAACTTCCACTAAAGTATCGAACTAAAAATTAATACAAAAGTTTTGACTGCGTAAAGTTTTAACTTCCTACAACTACTATGGAAACTGATACTAGCAATTAGCCCCAAAGAACTCTATTTTTTATCTCCGTCTGTGTTTATCCAATCGATTTTAAATTCTACAGAAATAATTCTTCTGGTTAGAAAATTTTAATCCGCCTGTGATAATTTTAAATAGTTAAAAAAAATTAAGATTTTTTGCGAACCCCAGAAAGAGGATCATTTCTCGTAACACACCCATCAAAGTTTCGATGAATATGCGTCTGTAACCTAACTATTGTATGGAAATTTAATCCAATTTGGTGTGGTGTAACAGAATAAATAGAAATAAAATCGAATGTAAGCGTGTAAAAGTGTATATGGTTATTGCCGCATAGATACATAGACAGAAATTATTAAGTAATGGCTATAAGTAATATGTAAGTTTCGTCAGTGCAATGTGATAAAGAAAAATATAGAATATAATATATCAAAATGTAGAACATGTCATGTGTCATGCATATATAAAAGATAATAGTAAATAACAAGAACACAATACCACAATAACCTCGAATAAACCTGGGCATAATAAAGCATTAAAAAGTCATGAAGTAAGATGAATTTTAATTTCCTAATTTGGAAGCATAGAACATTGATACGTTTGACAAGCTCCGTACAATGCTCAGTCCAGCTGAATTTGGCATCCATGGTAGTACCCCAAAATCTTGTCGAGATTTTACATTCTAATGCTACATCGCTCAATTCAACCTGAATATTTGTAGTGCTATTACTAGATAAACCAAAAACCATGTAATTTGTTTTATTTATATTCATGTGTAATTTATTACATGACAACCATTGATTTATTTCCTTCAATAGAACACTTGCCCTATCTTGTATTGTATCATCCGCATAGATTTGTAGTGAACAATGAATAAAATCTACAATATCGTTTATAAATATGAAAAAAATAATTGGGCCTAATATAGACCACTGAGGACCTCCGATGTCTGTGGGTAGCAATGGAAAAGAAAAATTTCGAAATTTACCGTCAGTGGACATATGTCTGAGATTTATATATCGTTAGAAAGGTACGATTTGAACCAACTGGCTGCAATTCCACGAATACTATAATTTTCTAATTTATCTGTTAATATATGATGGTCCACGCAATCGAACGAGCACGTCAAGTCGCAGAAGACTCCCAAAGGATGTTCTCCGCTGTCCAAGGCGCAAACAATGTCGTTAATGAAAGAATGAATGACAGACATTGCGGAGAGACCTTTCCTGGAACTCCATTGGCGATGTGTTATTACTTTATTTTTAAAAATAGGTGGTTTTGTAGGCGACTTAACTTGGCATATTCGAATATTTTTGAAAAGAAAGAGAGAGAGAGATTGGTCGATAATTAACTACTTCAAAAGGAGATTCGTTTTTATAAATCGAAGTAACCTTAGATATTTTTAAAAGGTCGAGAAATACACCAGTTGTAAATGACAGATTCACCAAACTAGTCAAGGGTTTAATAATGAACGGAACAATTTATTTCAAAAGAGTAATGGGTACATCATTATACATAATATATGTACACTGACCGACAAAATTAATGTCGTCGTCCACAGCGAATTTTAGTATTTTCCTATTCGATTTCTATAATTGCCAAATGTTTTACACGTAGATACCCCAATAAACTTCCTACCTGAATAAACTGTTGGCAGCCGAACGCGCATCTGTTCAAATGATGAGCAGTTTTGATAGTCACTACGCTGTAGACGACGACATTAATTTTGTCGGAGAGTGTACATACACAAAACATTATTAACTGCTACTGTTTTCCTCATTGTTCAGCATAATTCCTGCAAACTTTTGTTTTTTAATAAATAATTACTGTACACAACCACTACAATAATGCAGAACTAAATATCCCCTTAGATAATATGATCTTTTTGTTACTGTATTATTACTGCTCTTGGCAATTAAGATTCCAAGCACTATATTTCTGAAACCTCTGTATATAATCTACCTTAACTGCTCTTGAACTTGCCTATAGAATAGAATTGTGGGTATTTGAATTCTATGTTCTGTTTTATAAACGAAACAATTTAGGCAGCGATATAAAACATAACAATAATATCGTCTATTACATTTCACACACAAAATTCCATATAAATGGAAATTGCATGCAAAATTCATAAAACAGATTTTGGAATAAATGTGAAAGAAAATCCAACACGTCGCGTCGGAAAGAAATATTTCGATATAAATTCAATTGGGCATAATTCATGCGCGTGGATACTAAATTTTTTGTTTTCATTTTTTTCCGGAATCGATCAAAAAAGGAAAGAAAAAATACACACCGAAAGAGTAAACAAAAATTGCACAGTTCAGCGATGTTGTTAGGTGGGCTCTAAACGTGCTACTGGAATTTATCGAAACGTGTTGTAAACGTTTACGGCATATCGGCGAGGGAAATTTATATTAAAATATTCGAAATAATTTAACGGTGGTCCTAATACCGCTTTGAAAAAAAAAATGGAAGAAAGGACATTGAGCGCTCTATGTTTGCTAAATTTAGCGGAAAAATTTCGATTTGTATGCATCTGTAAAAAGCTCATCCGTTTTTTTTTTGGAGGGGGGGAAAAAGAGGTGGTAGGGATCGAGCCTCTTTGTGGTTCTAGTCAATAGCTTGCGGCTTATGTGATATGAAACTGTTTTCATTTCATTTCAATAGGACCGGGAGCAATTATTGCATACATTACCGGGGTTTTAGATAGGCTAATTTGCATTAAAGTACATTAATTTATACACGTTTTTGTAATCTTTGCTTTGTGTTCACTGGTATTTGATACTTTTGAAGTGATAAATTATCCAAAAAGTCTTCTATTGCAGTTTCAAAATATTTAAATAATTGTCAGGGTTTAAATGCTCGTCGTATATGAGGTACTGTAGTTGATTATGCTTCAGTAGACACACATTAAAACTAATTTTTTTTTTCGTTTTCAGAATTACTTAAGTAAGATACCAATAAATTAGTAAAATGCATTGATTTTTTTTTTATAATTATAATATCATGTCAAACATTCATATCCTGTATTACCTAAATGAAAACAAATCAGGAAGTCGTATTTAAAAAAAAATATTTATAACTTAAAATTGCAAAAATATAGGTATACATTTATAAAAAGCAAATTTATCAAGCTTTGCAAAGAGCGATCGATATACATAGTTTTCTATTTCAAGAAATGATTTAAAGGTATTTTTTTTAGACATACCCGTAAACAAAACTTCTGAAACGCTCTGTATATTTAAGAGGCAGAGTCGTCTGTGCCAATATGCTAGATAAAAATATCGCCATGAGGACCACTAGAGGGTGTCCTCAAGGGGGAGTACTGTCACCACTGCTGTGGAGCTTGGTCGTGGATGATCTCGTCAGATCATTAAACGACAAAGGAATATGGACGCAGGGGTACGCTGATGATATTGTCATCGTAACTAGGGGGAAGTTCCCAGGCGTGATGACGGGCATCATGCGTAATGCACTGCGAATGGTGGAGGAGTGGTGCCTTTCACAAGGACTCTCAGTTAATCCACAAAAAACAAAGTTGGTTGCCTTTACCAACATGAGAAAACTCAATGACCTAAGCGGCATTAGACTGCTTGGGCAGAAGTTACAATTAACCAAGGAAGTAAAGTATCTGGGTGTTACCCTTGATGCGAAACTGAGCTGGAAAAATCACTTAGTTAAAACAACGACCAGGGCCACGCAACTATTCTGGCGCTGCAGGAGAGTTGCTGGCAAAACCTGGGGATTAAAGCCGAAGGTGATCCATAGGCTATATACTGCCGTGATAAGACCAGCGATAACATACGGGGCAGTAGTCTGGTGGAGGAGGACAGAAGTGTCCTCCGCAGTGAAGCTGCTAACCGCTGTCCAGAGACAGGCATTGCTGGGTATTACTGGTGCAACTAACAGTGCAGGGACCGCCTCTTTGACCGCCTCCCCCCGCTGGAACTCTATGTGAGAACGGAGGCAATGAATGCGATCTTTAGACTGAAAGCCAACAGCCTGTGGCATCCCAACTTCAGGGTGGGAGGACACACTTATACTACGGGCGCGTTGCTGGACGGGCCATTGCTACAAATGTCCACGGACAGCATGGCATCCGAAATTATCTTCACTGAAAAGGTGAAAATCTCCATACCAAACAGGGACCAGGCACGTAGTGAGATCACTGCTAACGAAAACTGGTACACAGATGGATCAAATCCAGCCAGGGACAGGAGCCGTATTTGTGGGTCCAGTCCTAATCAAGGATATTCATAAGCCTGGGGAAACATTACAACGGTCTTCCAGGCAGAGGTATTCGCCCTTGCAGCCTATGCAGAAATGATTGCAAAAGGGGGCTACATGAGGAGGAAAATTAATATAATGACTGACAGCCAGGCTGTCATTAAGGCAGTCTCAAACCCTGTAACTAGGTCAAAACTAGTTAGGGACTGCAAACAATCCCTCAAGTGCACTGCGTACGAGACACACGGTGTCTCTGATTTGGGTGCCGGACATGAGGATGTAAAGGGCAACGTAATGGCCGATGAACTGCCAAGGAGGGCTCTAAGAGAATACTTCATGGTCCAGAGCCCGTATGTGGATTACTAAGGATTCCGCAAGAAGGGAGATCTGGACCTGGTTAGATAAAGAAAGTACAAAGAAATGGAGGTTGACTGAAGGTCAACTCCATACCAAAACGTTGATAGGGGATGGGGATGGTAGTTTCTCTGATAACCTACTCAAGCGCAGTAAGAAAGAAGTTAAAACCATTACTGGGGTTGGTAACTGGACACTGTCCTCTGAAAAAACATCTATACAACACAGGCCGTGTAAGCGAACCGTGGTGTAGAAGATGCGAACTACAGGAAGAAACGAGTTTACATGTAATCTGCACATGTGAGGAACTGAAGGTACTCAGGCAGAAATATTTCGGGAGAGAACTATTGGAGCCCTCGAAGGTCCTCAAGTTTCCACTGGGCAAGATACTGGGCTTTATAGAGAACACCAAGCTGCTCGAGTGGAAATAAGAGAATCAATAGGGATGGTATAATGAGCACCAAGCTCAAGTGCCCGGACATCAAGTGCCCAACCTAACTTGAATGAATGAAATGAATGAATGAATGACTCTGTATATTTCACTTAAATTGGATATCACGTCAAGTTAGCTCAAGGTTTCGTTAAGCTACGTTTAAAATTTGCACTTTTACTCATTATTAGGGGAAAGATATCCATACTTTTGAAAGGGTCGGATTTTCCAAAAAAATTTTGAAATAAATTTTTATCTTGAAAACGTTTTAGGGAAGTATGTAGAAAAGTTGTAGAAAAGCTCATAAGGATCCAAATAATGAAGAAAGATACAGGGCGTTCCGTTTAATTAAGATAAGTTGTTACCTGTTTTGGTAGAAGCGGCAACGTTGCATTTCCGAAAATATTTTAGAAATGTAATTCACTCTAAATAATTTGCAGATAGAAAATTTACGTTATTCCTTATATTTGGTTCTCTACATACTCCTAGTATTCCATCCGCCTTAGAACATCCGGTATATTGATTTAAATTTTCATGTGGTTTAATTTTGAATCTTTCATATATTTTTGATTATTAAAAAATTCTATACTGGATTCAAATACGTCATTATTTTTATTTGAAGTACATATAAAATAGAATAGAATTTAATGAATAAAACGCGTTGTTAATGAGACATGTTTTTGAAACATTTTTTTAAGTGAGTGGCAACTGATTGTATATTTTAAAATATTACTAAACTACTTGGCTCTGTATTTTCTAAAGGTCTGTTTTTGGTGGAAGTAAGGATGCATTGATCTTACACTGAGTGCTGTGCACATGTTCTAGTTGATATTTAGGGGAAAGTGGGGTATTAGCGCGATTCGGGTAATAGCGTGATGAGTGTTTTTGAGGAACATACTATAGATGGCAGTGTTGTGTCGGTCATAACGGATGCGGAATCAGAATTCCTTCGTTTAGTCTGTGGTAATCTACCGGGAGAAGACCGTGCGTTTGAGGCGATCCGACTTTTTGTGTATTTTTACATGCTTAGAACTCAGATGCTCTAAAACAAAGACTGGTAACTTCGTTACAAATGTAAGTAAATGTAGTTTTATTTAATAATACCGTATTTTAGTTTGTCTTTTTAGTTACTGTCGTAAAAAGTAATAAAAAAGTCCTAACCATAGTTTTTTTGTTTTTTGTTTCTGTAGGTCGGTTAAAGGGGCAAAAGCGTGAAATTTGCTTGGGTTATAGCGCGATCATGCTGTTCCCCAGCTTGTGTTGGGTAACAGCATGATATATCCAGGGTTTACTTTTATTATAAATTAGGCAGTTAAAAATCATAAACATTTTTGACACATCTGAAAACGTGTCACTCATGGTACAATAAACGAAAGGTATGATATCGCGCAGCCTGTGACGTCATTGCGAGCGTTCGTTGCCGTGGCTGGCTCACACAACGTTGGGACCTGTATATATGTGCTTTACATTTGACATATATTTATGTTATTCTTATAGTCTGTTCGGTGTCACTTCCTTGTTTGGTGGTTCTGGTATTGGTTAAAGGTGTTTTTATTATTTTTTCATAAAGAAACTTTTAATAATGAGGTGTGCTATGTACGGATGGATTGTGGATAACGAAGCCAAAAACTTCGATAAAAATATAAGGTTTTTTACATTTCCCAAAGATAAGAAAATCTGGCACTCAATCAAAATTTACGAAATTTAACAATTTCCAAAAAAAGAAAAATGACAAAAATTATTACTTATGAAAAATTATTATGATAAACTCTTTTAAATAACTTCTTCCAACAACTAAAGTCGCATTTCAAATAGGCAGTTTCCTTTTTTTTTGCTACTTACTGGTATTGTAATGTATTGTCAATAAACGTTTTTTAGTTGAAAGTAATAATGTATTATTTTTTTCAAAATACAACTATACAACTATTTTGACCCATTTATAATTAAAGTTATGTTTAAAATGAGTTTTTTTAATTTCATTTAATAAATATTAATTTGTAATTACTTTTTTACTTCACCCATGGCACACATTTTCCTGTGAAATAGAGAAAATAGCTAAAACATAATATTTGCATGCCTCTTCGTATGTATCTCAATAGAAACCACGCACGCAATGACGTCACTGCGCGTAGCGGACGACTTTGAGACGGCTAGATATCATACCTTTAGTTTATTGTATCATGGTGTTCACTTACTTTACAAGCTATTTTTTTCAGATGGTACGAAATTATACCAAAAAGAATATAAGAGCCAAATGGTCCACGGAAGCCCTTCAAGACTCATTAGATGCTGTCAATGGAGGTATGAAAATTTCAGATGCATCCAAAATGTTTGGGATTTCATGGTCTACAATTAAGGATCATGTCAAGCAGAGAAGCCGCAATGCTGCAGGAGTTCCAGGAAGGCCTAAAAAAGTTGGCAGGACAGCAGTATTTAGTGAAAAACAAGAGCTCGAAATTGTAGATTATTGCCTTGAAATTTCAAAGCGATTCTATGGGCTCACTGTAAATGAATTTAGGTCCATTATTTTTCAATTTGCAGAAAAACTGGCTTGAATCACCCATTAATAAAACTGAAAAGAAACCGGGATTGATTTTTACTATGGATTTATGAAGAGGCACCGAAATTTGTCTCTCAGAACACCGAAGGCAACAAGCATAAATCGAGTAATAAGTTTTAATAGAACAGCCATTGACACATATTTTAACAATCTAAATATGCTCTATGAAAAACATACGTTCTCTCCGGCAGATATTTACAATGTAGATGAAACCGGCCTTCATACGGTGCATAGACCAGGAAGAATAATATCACAAAAAGGAGTAAAACAAATAGGGAAAATCACTAGTGCGAACGAGGTGACTTGGTAACAGCAATTTGTTGTATGAATGCGGCGGGTAATTATATACCCCAATGTTACTGTAACCCAGAAAACTAATGAATGATAGACTGTTAAAGAACGCTCCTCCTGGAACCATAGGTGCTGCGACTGGAAATGGTTGGAGCAACTCAGACGCTTTTGTTTAAATGGTTGGCATTTTATAAGTCACGCAAAGCCAAACAAAGACCGACGAGTTTGCTTGATACTGGACAACCATGAAAGCCATTTATCACTGGCGGCGTATGAGATGGCCAAAAGAAATGGGGTAGACATGATTTCCTTACCCGCCGCATACTTCCCATAGAACCAGCCTTGGACCTTGTGTTTTTGGTGCCGTTAAAAAATAATTTTAATTATCAGTGCTCGTATTGGATGAAATCAAATGCGGGTAAAGAATCACTATATACGAAATAGCAGAACTATTTCCGAAGCATACCAAAAGGTTGCAACAATTGAAAAGTGTGTAAATGGATTCAAGGCAGCTGGGATCTGGCCATTTCAGCCTACTATATTTACGGAAGAGGATTTTGTTGCTTCAAACGCTTTACAACCAAAAAACGCTGGCCCATATAATGTGCAATCTGGAACACAATCCGAGTTCCAGAAAGGGCAACTTGTTCCAAAGTGTTGATAGTATAATAATATTAATAATAGAACTCCAGAGAAAGAAAATCCGGTCATCAATCATAAGCTCAAAGATATCTTACCTATGCCAACACAAAGCAAAAACGCGTTCAAAAAAGAAATCTCAAGAGAAATCATCTGAAATAATAACAGCTACACCGATGAAGGAATTCTTGAAGAAAGCAAAGAAAAGCTAATTTAAAGAAAAATAAACAATCTAATAAAGCAAAAACTCTCACATAAGAAACGTCTTTTCTGAAATACGCCAAGAAAAGGCGATAACAAATCGTAAAAGAGCAGAGCGAAGATCTTACGTCTCTTCAGAAAGCGATGACCCAATTTATCATCCGTGACGATGATACAGAATCATTTTCTGATTTATTACAGAATTTCCATCACTAACAGAGGAGCCAAAAAAACATGACCATGTTTTGGTGCAATTCGAAATCCTAAACTAAAACAACCGGTGTATTACGTAGCAAGATTTAACTGAAATAGACCAAATCGAGAGTATGAAATATCATTTTTTCGGAGGAGTTCAAAGGTGGCCAACGCATTTGTGTCTCCAAATGCGATTGATATATCGATGGTTCACTTAGATCGATTAAAATGATACTTCCGAGTCCTAAGCTTCATGGAACAACAAAACGGCAGCACTCATTTTTAGAGTTTGGCATTTCATTGATAGATTTGATGTTCGCTAAAAATTGTTTTTAGATTTAGGTTACGTTGTTTTAACATGTTCTGTTCACTTTGTTCCTTTATTTGTACCCAAAATAGAAATTTGGTATATAATAGGGATTACTGATTATAGTAAGTTTAAGTTTTGTGTTTCTGATATTCATATTTTTATTTTCGTAGAAGTAAAATTAGTTTTCAAAGCATATGTCCTATCATATTTGTGTACCTATTGTTTGAAGGTGTCATTTACGTCCCAATAAATTTTTCTTTCATATTTATTCACTTAAATCATTTTTTAAATAAATGGGTAATAGCGTGAAAACCTCACGCTATTACCCAAATCCTTTGGGGTAACAGGTGTTTGCACAATTTTAAAAAATTAAAAAACAAAATAATTGTCTTTTATTTCAGCACATTTGTATCAAACACATAAAAACAAAGCTATATTCTGTAAGTGTCCCAAATTTGAAGGAAAATAGTTCATTGATAACTTAGTTACATCCCATTAAAAAAAACATCGCGCTAATACCCCACTTTCCCCTACTGAACAGAACTTCATCGAAACATCATCGGGTCAACCCCCGGACGAACTACATATAATTTAAACTCCTCCCACAAATATGTTTGTTCACATCACCTATAAGAGCAGTAAGCATACTTAATAATCAATACGTAGTGAAATAATGATGGCTCTATAGATCCATCATTACTTCACTACATATTGAATTATATACAGAGTATATCCAAAAATTGTAGACGAGCCGGGAAGAAACTCGACCATGATAAAAGTTAATATAATTCTTCACCTTTAGCGATATTACATCATAACACATATAACTGAAATCTAGTTTTCTTGTAGCAAACACTTGTTTAATTTTTTTGTTTGAAATGCAGATATGGTATTAAATTTATTATTAAATATTTGTAATTATTTTCGGATGTTGGGTATCTTAAATCATATATACTTTTTTTGATAGGGTAAAGTGAAGTCGACATTAGCCGCTTGTGTTAAACGTGTTTCCTTAAACCGTAGATTTACACAGATTATATTATATTATTAAGTACTCTAAAGTGCTATCACGTATTTTAAGTAAGCAAACATTACATTTTATTCTGCTTTGAATAGCATATTAATTATGCCTGTTTAGGTCGTTTTGATTTACGATACAAAAGTTTTGGAACGATTTCATGGTGTATGTCATAAATTCTACGTTAGATTAGATTACATTAGGATTGGGGTGGCCTATGGACCTGCGATTTCACTGCGACCTTTTCAGTTCTATTGTAATCCCCTTTTTTCAAGACGATGCCGTCTAATTTTGCCCTATTAATTAGGCTTATCATCTTTAGAGGCGGCTCTTGTGTAGCCGCTAGCTGTAGTGTTT